>CAVNZL010000044.1:0-600000 GCA_963693355.1 Pontia daplidice | reverse complement strand
GTATTGTAGGTAAATAACTATTTTCTTCTAATTGTAATTCCATACGCAATTACTTTTATCTACGCTATATGTAATTTCTACGCATTTATTATGGTCCAGAACAGGATCGTTCGTAAGTACAATTAATTGTAAATTCTCAGAATCAAGAGGAGACTAGTATTAAGCTCTAAAACCTAGAGAGAATTATTTGGCAAATTTATTTCTTGTCAGTCATAGCGCCCTCTATGTTTTGACGCGGGAATTATTTCTGATAAATTGCTTTCGTGTCATTCATGACAGCCGACGTAAGCATTTAAATTTTCATCGATTCTCACACAGTCGTATAGTGTCTTGTCATTCACGATATCTATTCACATTGTTCACACTGTGTTACTATACTGAATATTTGGAAAAGAACTTTAGTTGTAACTTAACTTTTCTAAAAACAGTTTTTACCTTTCTCAATATCAGATAAATCTATAGAATTATATTCAAAAAATATCATAGAACTTTAGAACTAAAGTACTTTAATGTGGTCCTAATTTCTTTTAACTCATTAGCCCTATCCTCACTTCCCAACGAGACCATTCCACACACTAGTTTTGTCTAAGCCTCTACTAGTCATCTGTTGGCATGTCACGTTAAGAAACTAAGCCACGATAAGGCGTTCAATATAGCATAATAATTTAATTTCATGCACTTGTTCCACATTTTAAAACGTTTTTCCTAATTTTGCACAAAGAGAAAATATTTTGAGCTGAAAGCGCATAGTTGACAGTCATCATATATTTTACGTTCACCATTTTAAGACTCATAAAATAGATGGAATTTATCTCACGACTGAGCTCATTTTATATGCGCTTTAGTACTGTTATTGTTTTATTATTGATGATTTTTTCACGATAAAAATAATAGTAAATATAATATTCGTGTGTTTTATTGATAATTTTAATCGATCATCTTTTCTTACCAAACAAAAATAATGATTGTTTCGTCAGTATTCTAGGAACCTGTACCATATATATCATAGGTTTAATGCGAGGTTAACTGCGCTTAAAAAACAGGAAGATGATTAAAAGTAATATAATCCTCGCACAACGTTCGCTAGCACTATTTAAAACATTCAAAAAGTGAACTTTTTTTTTACTATACCTTATAATAAATATATCCAGTTTGTTAAAAGGTATATACAGACAAGAACATATGACATTTGTGTTACGACACATACATAAGTTTTTATCAAAAATATAAATCAACTTTCTTATCACCTATTGCAGTGGCTGCAGGCAGCTAAGCAAGTAAGATTTGCAAGCGCTTAGCATACTATGAAAGTTTTACGACGAAAACGCGCCAAGAGATTATTTTCCCTCCACTAAACCTTATACTTGATGTATTTGCATACAAAATCATATTTATGCAAATTTAATGCAGTACACCGTAAAAGTACTGTTTATGTTTTTGAATATTATCCTTCTGAAATGGAGCTAACTCCTAGCTTCGTTTAAAATATGCTCGCGGTAATGCGAAAATTTACATTTTTAAATGTAACAACTTCATTTACTTTTCATCGCCGCAGAATATAAGACCTTGGATTACAAAAATGTTAATTCTCATATTTTATAATCAGTACATATTGGGCTCTACAATCTCAAAAAAGTACAGGTAAACGTATTAAAAGTTCTTGGTCCGAACTGTACCCGCACATTTCGTCTTCCAGCGTACCGTAAAAAGAAAATGATGTCGAACAACAAACCCCAAAGCTAAAACACATGATGAAAGTCTAACACTAAACCTACAAATATACAAATAGCCGATACCTATATAAAAATAATCATCATATACAAGTACGTCAACAAATCATGTTGCTTAACTGATATATACGTGACGAAATGTTGACCTGCTCAAAAACAATGCGATGGATAATTCCCTTTTCTATGATCTACATTTAAATTATTACTTCTTACGTCAGTAACCGTTTTATCCCACCTCAAGATTTTCATTATTTGTACATATTTCAAACATGGTTTTTGTAAATGAAAATGCATTAATATTAAATCAAAGTCCACATAACTATCAAAGTAAGACTTGAATAAACAAGGTTTACCAACTGCAGGCTGTTGACGAACTTAAATTGTGTTTCCGAAGAGATGTTTGCCTTCCAAATGAAACTGCAAGTATAGAAAACAATATTGTTGATACTGCTAGTATTTCTGTTGCACTATTGTGAATTTAATTATAAAGCTTTAAATGCCAACAGTTATTTTAATATATTTGAAAGCTAAAATAATGAAAATAACATTAAATTATGGTGTGCTAGCAATACCACCACCACTTCTAGTTGCCCAGCGCTTAATGCCATATATATGGTCGTTTTTATTATCTTCTTAACTCTTATTATTATTTTAAACTCCGATTGTCGCCACTCTGAAATATCAACCTTTTAACAATATAGCTTTATTAACAAAATTGTAATAATAATTAATTGTATTGTATTAATAATATATACCATAATTTTCAATTATAATACAACTCTTATATAACGAATTCGTATAGTGTTGGATAGCGTAAACTCTTAAAATCAACGGCCATGTGATTGGCTAGCGTTATTGTGGGGAAAAAATCAAAGCCACACGGATTAAAAACATAAGTGTTATTAATAAAACTACAAGAAGTCTAAACCAACTAAATTTCTGTTCAAAAGCAAAAGCTAATTTAGAATTTGACGACCCAGTTTACATAATAGTCCCGGCTGGCGGATCCCTGTTCGATCCCCGGTGCAATCCCCGTTTGTGTGATGCGGCGGGATGTCAGGATATCTGTTGCCTGTGGTCTTTATGTTATATGTATTTATAAAAGTATGTATGTAACCTCAGTTGTAGTGCCCGTAACACAATCTAACTGAATGACTTCTTGTTTTATTCATACAATAGAAGTTTATAAAATTAAAGACGATACACAAACCAAGGGAGATTTAAAGTTTACGTAAAGACGCTTTAAAGTTGAATCAAATGATAGTTAGGTACACTTTCCTACTACTATATTAGTCAAATCGCCTAACACCTGCTCATAAGATCCCGTTGCAAAGAATGTTAAACAAATTTATAATCTGTATGAATGTTAAATAAATTTATGCCATCATTGGTTTCTCATATAATCAGGTTCTAAATGAAGTTTTTTCGGAAATCTGGATAAATTTAATTTAATTAAAATGTTTTTGGATAAATAAAATGTCGGGAATTATTATATTACAGCGTGGTAGGATTTCTTGGTAATTTTATTCAAAAAACACAGCTTTTCAAAGCTGACATGGCCAATGACAACTCAATCGTTGCTTTATGTAACTATGAGGACACATTAAAATCGATTTTATATGCTCTGTGCAATAATTTTAAGACTTTAAAGACAAATTAGAGATATCAGATAGAGTCATAAATTTTTTTAAACTGGGTATGACACATTTATATATTTTGTGGATATTACAATTAAAGTAAGAAACCTTACATTACAAATATTATTACAAATATTCTCTTTATTTACTCGTAGGAAACATTTCATTTGTGTATAAGCGATGCGTAAAATTGGTTAAAAAGCGCCCGTGTTAATTCATTCGACAAATATATTTCAATACGCCGATACCTTGGAAATACCCCCGCGTATATTCTTGAAAATTACGCTCCCGTTCGAGTCATAATGTTATGTGAAACGTGAAATTAAATTATACTACATCAAAATTCTGACGACGGCTCGCGTTTTGTTTATTTTTACGAGATTACATCTTTCATAATGTAAATTGCCTCATTTCAGTACGGCTAATATAAATGTTGCAAAAATAGCCATTACATTAAGCTGTATTTTTGTTGTTAATATGGTTTATTTACTTCGAGTAATGACACGAACCTGTGATAACGAGTTTTTAGAATGAATAATCTCATTTATTTACATTCAGCTTAAGTTACAGGCGTTTGAATGTTTTTAATGCAAGGTAAGCGAGTATGATACTCGTAATACTGAAAACATTCTTATCGCAGGATAAAATTTTTAATAAACTTACATGAAATTTATGATTTTTGTATATCTATAAATTAGTAGGTTTTTATCCTAACAGATACTGTCACTCTCATAAGACATAAATATAGAACTATATAAAAAACTATATAGGTGCAACATAATCCTAAACTGTAAACAATCATTAATTATATTAATTAATATTATTACCTCACCCGACTAGCATGAGGATATAATGTCAATATATATAGACGAAATCTATAACCATTACAAATTACACCCGCGCCCTCGCATTTCGAACACATTTCGTTTATGTTTGGATAATCCACATTACATATTATATTATATATATTAATTGTATAGATTTACTTGAAAATAAATACTTTTTTCTTTTTTTTTTCTTTATATTAAACAATTAGGTGACTGCGAAAATCCCACGATTTTCTTTTTTGTTAGTATGTGTCCGCAACAAAGTCAACAAACCAATTAACCTAACCATATTCAATTCACCAAACCAAAATCCCCGAGGAAGTTCTCTCTCTATTAGTGTAAATCAGATGCCTGATGAGAGAACTCACATCAAAATATTCACCCCACGTTTTTTGTAATCCTTTCTAACGAAAAAGTTCTGTATATCTAGGCAAATCCATCGGTAGTAGCTTGTTTAACCAAACGGTCAGCTTCCCCATTCCCCTAAAAGCCTACGTGAGAATGTAATCAATGTAACACTACCGTTTTATTTTGATTTTAAAGTTTGCATATAGATGTAAGAATGAAATAGACGATATTGTTAGTTATCAATCTTTCTTTATCTTTAACGAAAAGAAGAGGTCGTCATCGCTATTTGTGTAAAGTGATAATGTTAAAACGATATTTTAAAAATGATATATTAAAAAAAAGCCTTCCTATGCCTGAAATACAAAGTCACAAGTAAAACCGTTTTCTCGAAGACCTAAATCCTAAGTAAACTATTAAAGCTACTCGCTGGAAGAACGTTAAGTTGAAACAAGCAACGACAGCTTGCTAAACCGTCCTTTGGCTCCTGATAAATTAACTTTCACCCACTCCTCCTGCTTATCCAGAGATATTGTTTTCTTCAGCACTTAGAAAAATTACTTTGTTCCCATTAAATGAAAAGAAGATTCAATATTCACGGTTTGCATTTCGCGTTTTACCGCAATCTTCGTGGTTTATTTTTATATTTTTATTTGAGAAACCACTTTATAATTGAGCGAAGTTTGACTGTAGAATGTTTTTGTGTACTGTAATTACTATTCTAGGACGCGATTCCGTTAGTTTTAAATGTAATGAATGTTTCTCTGTTGTTTTAAAACTTTGCAATAATTTCTGTTCTTTTTCGTGTAAATTTTTGTAACCACCAAATGGACTTATACCGCCATCTTTATTGCAATTTCTCTTTTAGCCATGTTTCTTTGATCATTGTCTCAGCACTTTTGAGATACGTCTATCAAATGTTTAAGTCTGAGACATGTTAATACACATGTATCACTCGGTCAGACATAAATAATTGCTGTAACGTAATAAGGAAGACTACTTCTTTCACTAATATTTTCTTATAATTTATTGTTATATTTATTATAACCTAGTTTACACCCTACAACCTGATAATAGATTTGGTATAATTTGTACTGCAGTTTATTACTTTATTCTATACAAATATTTATATCAAACCTTCCAAATATGTCTTCAATCATTTTCACAACAGCCTCTGAAAGGTAGCGCTTACAAACAAACAGTTATAAAATAAACACGTAACATTGATACTCTGTAATGCCTGATTGACTGGCTATTTGGAATCAGTGTCATTTGAAGAGAATGAGTTAAAAGTTTTCAATTATTGTACAAACTATTACCAGCAAAGCTTAATTTATTTAGTCAAAAAAAATTTGTCCATGTTTATCGTAAATTACTAAAGTTAATTAAAAGCTAAATGATTAGCTTCAATTCTTTTATGAAAAAGAATTTTTTTTCTTAATCAAGCAAAGAAAATCATTCAGATTTTCATACCGTTATTATTATTATCATTATTTTTATGTCGCACTTCTTTCTTTTTACTAAAACTCTTATCTTTCTTTTCATTTGAGGGTTGCCTGGAAGAGATCGCTTTATAGTGGTAAACCGCCTGTTGACCTGTTTTTAATTAAGCATTTTGTATAATAAAGTTGCCGCAACAAAGCATAAATAAATAAATGAATAGTATTTATTGTTAAAATTAGTTGTAACAAATTAACTAATTTCGAAGGGCTATAATCGTTTTAGCATTGTTTTATGTTGAAATAAACTTTAGTTTAGCTTTACTTATTTGCTTCATGATTTGATAAAGATATTAAATATTTTTAATAACTACTGAACATTTTAAGCACTGTGCTTAAGTGTGTAGGCGGGTTTGAAATCTGAATGATATCGTCCGTGTCGGAGAAATATAGTGTACAATCGAGACAAATTGCACAACGCACTTACGAATATGTTACCTCCAGGTTCGACCCACGGGTCGGGTAAAGGTAATTTTAGACCCTGATTCCATGACGTAACTCAAGTTCGAAATTATTGAGCATTTATCCTGAACTTGGAATCTTTTTATTCGACGTAATAGGGAATATTGAAATCCTATAAGGTGAAAATATTTCAGTGTTCAAAAAATTATAGGAAACACACGCCCTGTCAACTGAGCTACGAATGAGCTCTAGTTATCTTACTCCTAATGGTCACACCATTAAAAATTGTACACTATAAAACACACTAAAATTATATTAATAGTTTAAAGTTTAATTTGGTGGATTGATTGTGAAACACATAATTTTAAGCTGAAGGTGTTCTTTGATCAGTTTCTATTTCAAGAATCCGTAACAGTACTTCCATTTCTTTATCTACTGTAGAACTCCTCACTTCACTTGATGTGGACACAATAATTTTATCACTTATACAAAGAAGTAAATGTAAATCTCTCAAAAATTTACTTATCGGAACCAATATTTGGACTGACGGCTAAGCTCGCATAGGCGTTGCAGGTTTGTCAAAAACTAAGCAGCAAAAATCATTATAACAGGTGGACAGACAGACTTCATTCTCATGAGTTATATTTTGTTTGCGAAATTCATATCCCTTGTATCATATAAAGCGGATAAATAGCTGCATTAATTATAATGGGTGAAGCCCCGTGTTCATAGGTATATCGTATGACCGAGTGTGGATAATATGTTCCTTGAAATGCTTTAAGTAAACAAACACTGGAAAAATATCTGGATAATATAATCGTATTACTTCTAATGAAAATAATCATTTTCACCATCAAAGGCTCCCGGAATCGAATCCCAGACGATATGGCTGATGAAATGGATGTTCATTTGTATTTATTCACATTAAAACAAGTACTCATAAAGTGCAACTATAATTATAAATAAGGACTCGTTACAACCTCATTAAAAGCTCATTAATTATGTGCCTCCAAAACAAACAAAAATCTTATATGCTTAATATAATGATGTACCTCGTATGTGTAATACCATTAAATATATTAATTCAAACCAGCTCCCCATATATTAAAACTGTTTGATGTATAATCTATTGTCGCCGCCTCTTTATCAGGACAAGGAAACTGAATTATGGCCTAATTTAAATGAGTAAAGCCGCAAAGTACCGCACAAAGGCGCCTTTTGCAAACATTTTAATAATAATCTTATCGCAGAAGTATTTCCGAGTACTTATTGTTATAAAAGAACAAGGTTACCACGCCACACACATCTTTAATTCATTCTATTAAGGATCAAATTTGCGTGAGTCTACATAGTGTATCAATTGCAATTCAGTAAAGGAGAAATTGACTCCGGGTATTCCCTCTATATTCAATATTTATATACTTCTTGAGTAACTGGTTGTTGAAACCCGTTTGTGACTGATGATATTACATTGCAATTTATTGCTTATTTGCTATCAGCCCGTGCAAAGCTGTGTGCGTTATAACAGCGTGGAATTCTCGACACGCGATAGTATCGTGACGATATTTTTGTTGTTAACTTCTTGGTACAGGCCAAAAGGCAATGCATCTGAGCATGGAGGTATATAAATAACTCAATCTGTGCTGTCATTTTACAGATTTCAATTGGTTTTTCCACGATGCAGACGTTTGTATTTATTGCTATTTTATTTGCGGTAGTCGCTTGTGCGGCTTCTACGGAAAATATAGAGGGAAGTGTGTATTTTAAAATTATTAATATAATTCGAAAAGCTTCTGTTTATATATTTTATTAAGACAAAAAAATACTTAAGTTTTTAGATTAAATTACATAAACATCTGTCTATTATCTCCACATCTATCTATCTATTATCCATAATTTACCATGCCTAAATATATTTCCAATAACTTGGTTCATACAATTCTGTTTTATTTGAAAACTGCGATTAAATCATGAATATATTAAAATCATATCTTTCGTATACAATTATTATTTACTAAATATTTAAATAATTAATAATATAGGTATTTTAGATTAATCTTCCTTAATCTGTACATGTACCAGATAACATAATAAATTTATCATAAGTGAACTGAGATATAAAACAGTAATGTACGTTTTCAGGTGCGGATCCAATACTTAAACGACTACCACGGGAGATAATCTTTGTGAAACCACCCCCAGGATGTCAAATGCCATTTTTGGAATGCTATCACGGTTGCATGAAGAAGGGTTACCATAGTGGAGGATATTGCACTATGACTGGCTGTGTTTGTCTTCGATAGAAGCTTGTATTATATGAAGATTTTAAATCAGTATTTTTAGTGTATATTAAATAGACAGGTTTTCCATTTATAATTGATAAAAAATAAATTGATGAATTAACTAAATTTTTACTTCGAAAATATCCGTATAGTTTTTAAAATCATGTACATTAAAGGCCGCGTGTTTGCGTGTTTTACATTCCTTTTCATTATATTACTTTCTTGTTTTTATTTTCTGATTCTTTTCGTAATACAAAAAAAAAAAAAATCAAAAATCGTTTATTCAGTAAATACACGTTTACAATGCATGTCGTTGAGGCCTTCTAGTAGGTATAGCAATACCCGTGTCAGAACACCTCGCTCTTCCATAACATAGAAAAGGATAATGTGTCTTACTGATATAATACAGGAATATACATATATCTAAACAAAATTAAAAGGAAAAAAGAATCTGTGTATGTAATTTGTGTGTGTATTTGTACGTGTCTATAGATGTTTATGTTTATGTTTAGTAGACATTAATGAACTGCTTTTAATTTAAACGAATAAAGAGGTTCTCAACCTCGTCATATGTAAGTTTCTTGAGCCAGTCTGTCACCATGATTTTACAATCTTGTTTTGATTTAAGGTATATTGATATTTTTTTATTTATAATATTATAAAGATAAGCACTTTGTGAGTTATATTGTCTTCTTGCTGTAGCTGTTTTATTTATACTTGTAGGTAAATTAGGTTTTTTTCTTCTAGTAGTTACGACGGTATGAGAGTCAATCACTAGGGATTTATGTAATTTTAATATTGTGAGTAGTATATACAATTTTCTAATCGATAAAAGCTCGCATTCTTGGTATAATACATTCGTGGAGAGACGGAATTCTTTAAAAAATGCAGTCTTTAGCAGAGCACGCTGCGTTCTTTCAAGTTGCAAGAGCTTAGTTTTAGTTGCACCGCCCCACACAGGAATGCAATATGTTATAACCGACTGAGCTAGTGCGATATATATTTGTTTCAACAAGACTTTGTCAGCCACAAATCTGAGGGTTTTAAAGATCCATATCAATTTTCTAATGCGATTATTGACAACTTCTATATGATCGTGCCACGACAGACGCTGATCCAGTACTACTCCTAGATACTTAGATTTACTAACTTTTTCAATAACGGGACAACTGCAAGTAGTGGTGTTTTTGTTATCACAGTAATGTATTTTTATAGTAAAGGAACTATTGGGTTGTGCCCTGTTACTAAAGGAGAAACAGGTATAGTTAGTTTTTTGGGTATTAAGGGTCAACAAGTTCTCATTTAACCACTTTCCAATCTTACGCATTCCCATTTCAGTACACTTGAAAACATCGGCCCAGTCAGTTCCAGAAAAAACAACTGCCGTGTCATCCGCATAACAGAAAATCCTGCCACCCGTTTCCAATTTACACAGATCATTTATGTAAATTAGAAACAAGGTGGGTCCAAGCACACTACCTTGCGGTACACCAAATGTTATATCATATTCTTGACTAATTTCTTGATCGATTTTAACTTTTTGGGTACGGTTGGAAAGGTAGCTTCTGAACAGTTCAAGCGGTGTCCCTCTTATTCCAATACGTTCCAGTTTCCGAATAAGAATGGGGACAGAGACAGTGTCAAAAGCCTTTCTCAGGTCGAGATAGACAGTTAAACACTTGTTGCCCTTATCTACCTTCTCAGTTATTAAGGTTGTTATGTCAGTAACAGCATTTTCTGTGGATATACCTACTCTGAAACCATACTGAGAATCAGAAAGTATGTTAAATTTATTTAAATAATCAATTAAGCGTTTATTTATTATTTTTTCTAATATTTTTGATATAGCAGAAAGAACTGAAATTGGCCTGTAATTGCTGACACAGTCTCTGTCTCCACTCTTATGTACTGGGGTTACGATAGACTTTTTTAAGAAGTTAGGAAATATACAATTAATAAAGCATAAATTCACTAAATAAACAATAATTGGTATGATTTCATTCTTAGCTAGTTTAAGAAAACGAGTTGAAATTCCGTCCCAGCCAGGGGCACTGTTAGATTTTAAATTCACAAGAATATCATGAACCTCCTCTGGGTCGGTTTCCAATAGAACAAATGAATTAAGTTGAGTCAATACTCAACTTAATTCATTTGTGGGGGTCTTAAAGCTCCCAATGGAGCTTTAAGACCCCCACTAGAATCTGCATTATTCTTGGACATAATGTCCTCCGCAAGTGATTGACCAATTTTGACAAAGTAGTTATTTACATAATTTATAGATTCTGCCGTAGTAGTCTTTACTTCTAATAATTTAAGATTATCTGTTTTAATTTCTTTAGTATGAGTTATATTCTTTATGTTATTCCAAAGAGATTTTTTATCTTTATATGAATTTGCCAAGAGTTCTCTTTCATATTTACGTTTTAAGTTTCTAAGTAATTTTGTACAATGATTACGATATCTTTTATAAGTAATAATTAAAATTTCGTTATATGGATCATTTTTGATATAATTAATTGAATCAGGCGTTACTTTGCGGAAGTCCATTGTTCAAAAACCCAATAAACCAGTATGGAAGCAGTACTCCGCGAACGCGTTGCCTCTACGAACAGCGTTCGAACGCTGTTCGTAGAGGCAACATCTCCTGATGATGCTCCGGTGTCGGAGCGAAACGTGCGTTGAGTGGTTGAGGGTTTTTTCGCGGAGTACTGCTTCCATACTGGTTTATTGGGTTTTTGATCATTTTTGAGTTTAATTTGTAATTTATTTCGATGTCTTATGCATTTTAGTATTCCAGGAGTGACCCAGGGTTTTATATTTCTATTTCTTTTAGGTATATTTTGGGTGGTAGTATTCTCTTTCAGGGCCTCTTGTATTTTTTGAACCAATTGTTGAACAAGGACGTTAGGATCATCTAGAAGAAGTAAGTGGTTTAAGTTTTTATCCAACAATGATTGCAATGCTTGTTTGTAGTCAGTTACTGTTTTCGTTTTTACACATGGACTAATGATTTTAGTTTTAGAAAGATTAAGAAATATTAGAGAATGATCTGTTACTGAAGTGTTAAGGACCGCAATATGTGCTCTAGTTTTAGTTTTATTAAGTTTTATCATTACGTGATCTAGACAGGAACCTAATCTCGTAGGAAAAGTATGTCCTGTCATGAGTCCGTGTGTAGCCAACATAGATAAATAATTTAGCCTATTATTCATTTCCTGTGGTCGTTCGTCTTGTTTGGGTATAATATTAATGTTTATATCACCAGTCAGAATAATACACTTGCTGGATTTTATAGAGTTTAAGTGAGTATTTAAAGAATTCAGGAAAAGGTCCGCATTTGTATTAGAAGGAGATCTATATATGCCTAGTATAATAGTATTGTGATTTACTTTGACTTCCAAACATGATGCTTGGGAAAGTTTAATTTCTCTTACGCTGGTGTGAATGTTATTAGTCACATAAGCGACTACACCATCGTTTTTATTTAAATGATTAGTCGTTTGGTACGCTCTGTAATTTGGAATTGCTGGTAAAGGTTTTTTCGGGTTTAGTTGACATTCAGTTAATATTAGTACATCTGTAGAAAAATTTAAACTAGACAGAGTCACCTGCAAGTCATCCAAGTTGTTATAGACACTCCTTATATTTTGTGAGAAAGTTTTTAAGTCATTTTTATTTACATGTATGTTTTTTGACAAATCTTCAGAATTGCAGTTATAAGATTGTGCTATTTTAATGTCATCTATTTCATTCAAATTATTCAGAGAACTATCCATACTTTAGTGTTAAATTAGTGCTTGTCAGTATAACCAAAACTATATATGTATATGTGAAGACAACTTGAGATAAGTGAAGTTTGGTGGCAGTTTTAATAAGGTTATTATGTGTAGATTTTAAGTGACATGTGTATTGGGCGTACGATGTCCAAGTGAACAGTGAATATATGTTTACAGTAAAGATACAGTGAATATGAATATCAATGAAGAAATTTGGACTATGTGTATGATGCAGTTTTAGTGTTGTATATACTACATAATTTAGTAAATAAACAATGAAATCAATTATAAAAGACATTAGTGACATAAGAAATATGATTATTTTCAAAAAAGAATAGAATGACGAAACTAGTCAGGATCCCTGAAGCAAATGTTGGACCTGGTCTTCTGATGATATTAATACGATAGGAGAATTATCATCCTTTCTTACGTAAATTTTACCGTATGCCGTCCAGCAATACTTGTAGTTCTTCGTCTTAACCAAATCTCTTGCCAGGAAATGTAGTCTAGAACCTTTGGGTGTCAGATTTTCGGATAAAAAGATGGGTGTGTCTTCCTTTTTCCGCATTCCAAGGTGTTTGGCACACAATTTTGTCTTATTTTTGATATTAAAGGTTTTACACGTTTTCATAAAATCTAGTTTTAGGAGTGTAGAAGTTGTTTCGACAACTACCGGTGAGTTACTAGCTTCATTCTTGGTTTTCACCCTATATATATCACTAATGTCTCTCTTCTCAATCTTGCAGTCCACAGTTTCAGCCAATGACAGGACCATCTGCACTAAGTCGCTCTTAGTTTCTCCAGGCACTTTTGGCACATTTTTTATTTCAAAATTTGTCTTTCTTTGGGTCACTTGAAAATCTTCGATCTTGTTTTCTAAAATTGTTATATAGTCCTTGTCTTTTTTTGATTGTAATTCCAGCTGAGTTATCTTTTTCTTAAGTTCTTCATTCTGCTCTGCCAGGAAAGAAATGGAGCTCTCTATCTTGGAATTTGATTGTTGAATGTCAGTTAATACCGGTTTTAAATTATTTATTTCTATTTGCTGCTTTTCCATGAGAGAGGTGATGAGCTCTTTAACTTCTTCCTTGAAGCTTATACTGCATATATCAGAGTCCTCATCTGTCTCCCTTCTTCTCTTTTGGCGGGAAAAAACAAAATCAGGCGAGGGTTTGACTTGGCTTAAGTCTGATTCTGACAGTGTTTTATTCAAGTGTTCGTTCGACATGGTACCAGGGAGTAATGACTAGTAAAGATGTATGGACAAGTTGACTCTCGCAATTCAAAGACAGCTCATCCACCAAAACGTCTTCACATCAAAGAACGTTGTAATAGTAGGGTATCAGAAGGTTAAGAGAGTTTATTGAATCTCAGCGAGTCACATTCAAAATTCAAAATTCGCATACAAACTTAATAAATTAATAAAATACATTCATTATATCAGCTTAGACACCAAAAAGTATCTAATGTTACAAATTATCTAATATTTCCATTGATACAACTGAAATAAAACTTCTCTATTGGATATAAAAAACGATTTATTATATATATTTGTGAATATACACACATTAATATATACTCAGTACATACATTGATTTTAATAAAAAATTGACCACCACTAGCTTCGAACCGTAACTCGGTGTCTTTGATTTTAACTTTGTGATAATTTATACGTAACATCTTTTTCTTTGCACCTCTTATGGGGCTATAACAGTTGCGATCAGACATTATATCAGTTACGATAACCGTGAACTGTGGATATCATACCACGCACGCTCATTCATCTGCCTATTGTTGTCCTTTATACCATTCTGCCCGTTGTAGGGACTTGACTACACCACCACCCACTCCTATTATATCCTGTGAAAAAGATTATTTAACCAGCGCAATCTGTTAACCCGCTTCCTAATGGGAGCGCCGCGCTGTCGTCTTTGGCCTTCAGCCAAATAATCTGTGACCCCAGTGGTCCTACAGGGTATGAAACTCTTCATTCCATTCTCCGCGGTGCCGATCGCAAGTCGCACGGCTGTTATTTTTCCTGAATACCTTCAACATAGATGGGCAGACGCAATTCAGTACAAGGGTGGGGCTTGCGTTGGCTGTCAGTTCAGACATTACAAAATCCTACAGCCTACTGGATGTGGCACAAAGCCCAGCTTTCTGGCATCAAAGTCATCATCGACGGGCATGTTTTGAGAGTCACGTGTTCAGACACGTGAATGCTAATTCCACATAATTTTATAAAAAAAAGCCTGAACCATCAGGCGTTTGGAATTCTCAAAAGTCAGTAGTCATAATAGCCGCGTGACCTATCAACCCACCGACACCTCTTCCACGCTTATTAGTGCCCTTTCCTTTAGTATTGACTAAGCGTCGTTTGTTATCAGCGTTGCTTCGCTTTGCGATTTTCCTTTCAAACAAAGACTCCTAGGTATCGGGCAGGATGTCAAAGTTGTTCATAATGAGTCACTCCTTATTAATTAATAGGCTCACTGTCGTTTAATGAACTATATTCTCTGCACAGGCTTCTAAAGATATTTCTTTCGTCACTTTGAAATGTAAAAGGGATTTTTTGTGTCTATTATTCCGATCTCGACACGCGTTTTGGTAAGATTTAGATACTAAAGTATGTAAAGCTTAAACGCGTGTTTTCTCGTTCGAATATTCATTATCTGAAATTAAAATTTGAATCTGAAATAATCTATGCTGTTTCGCGTAGGTTATATCTTAGCGCAGGTTGCACCTGTTTCAGTAAATTTTTTAGTCTATTCATTCCCCAAAAAACGATTAAAAACTAAAAATATCTATGCCAAATAAAGCTAAACAATTATTGTGTTAGTCCAACTCGTGTCGAAATGTTTATTACACTAAGTGTTCATAGTCACATCGAAAATATAGGTATAATTTTCCGCACTAATAATATTATATAACACAGCTGTCAAGTATGAAAAATAGTAGTAGAATAATACTTTCATCTGCCGTAGAGTTAACGAGAAGATTTATTACTATGCCCTGTTGATTAGCATGGCTTATTTATAATGCTCAGCCGTCCTCGAGTTTAGGGGATGTACTGAAAATACTGATAAGACGGTCTTTATAACTACCAACGTAACTTCGTTGTAATTCGCAACACTAAGTATAATAACAAATTTGACCTCAAATTATATTCAAAAATTATAAATTATATTCAAAAAATAATATTCCGCAGTGGCAGCACTTTAGAATTAACAAATAAAATATGAAAGAGCTACGAAACTGGTCTGTTTTATTGATCCGTTGAATGCTTTTTTATCAAAATCTTTTGAATTCATTATTCTTTGAATTTATTGTAATTATACAGTAAAAAGTATTAATTGAATTCTGGTTAAGCACAGCCTAAATGAATAAAAATTAATTATCGCCCTCTCTAGAATCGTTACCTGAATAAGTTTCAAGATAACGAATTCTATTTCAAAACCCTTACAGAAATGATAGCTATGACAGTCTGATAACCGTTCGTATTTCTTTATAGTTTATACAGATATACTAATAACTAAATTTAAATTGAGCCCTAAACACTTAAACAAAATATGACATGTATTTAATTTACGATTTTAAATGCGTAAAATTAGATGGAAAAGATAAGGTGAACACTCAAGGCTTAATGAAAATCTATTCTAGTGCGATCATAAAAGAGCATAAAATGGCGTGTTCGTGTGTAAATACATTGCCTGGAAGTAAACTAGAAAAGTAAAAATTGGGTTGTAACTGCCAAGTGGCTTTGGCTCGAAGCGAATCGGTCCTAAATTAGGTTTCAGTAGTTATCTAACTCGTTAATATTCTGATAATGTTAATATTCTGGTGTGTAGATGCTCCCTTATCATTTTTATTTCTTTTCCTTATCATTTAACATTTAAAAAATGCATTTATTTTTAAGTTATTTGTTTATGTAGTCTAAAGTATCAGTCGTAGTATATTTCGTAAAGTACGAAAAAATCTTCGATACTGACAATTAATAGTAATAAAAGTACACGAGAAACATCCCCCAAAACATAGCCAATGTTGAATCGTTTTTTTGGTTGAACGTACTAATCTCAGGACCCAACAATTTTCAACTCAAAAACTAAGAGCAAAAAATATATTAAAACCAGAGATTTACCCAGATAAAATTAAATGGTAAATTACATTTTGTTTACAAACTGAATTGTTTAAAGACGTTTTAAGTTGATTAAGAAGTGGACGGGATTCTCTGTCTGTTCATTTTAACGTATCATAGTTGCGAGCTCAGTTGCCGACAAATTTCGAACAGTCTAAATCTTCAGTAAACAGACCTAATCTTTTTACCCTAGTCAAAATAAATCCTAGTAATTCTCAGCCAGATCTGATATCCATTCAAAACATAAAATAATTAGTCCGTTTTCTAACCTGCAGCACTAATTTGAATTATTAAAACAAATACAAATATAGTGTGTGTCTCATATTGTTATGACACATCACAAGCGCAATACTGAGAAGTAATGTAGCATAAAATATGATAGCCTAAACTGATACACATATGAGAAATGAGAGACCTAAGCTATACGAGAATAATGACATAATATGATTTTATAAATTTGATATTACGGTTGATATTTTAAAAATAAACATTTTTTACTACGTGCGTGGTCACGCTAGACTGAAGACAAAAGGTGTTAATTGTCAATATAAGTGTCGCAGCTGCAGAGAGGTTTATGTGTTATCTGTATTTATTGCCCCGGCGTTTATATCTACTAAAACCGGAATGATTTTTGCAAAACTGACTCACGGTGTCCTCCATTTTCCCGGATTGCTTTTCATGAGATTTAAGTTTAGATTTAAAATAATGTAATATATTTAATTTTTGTTAAATACATAACTTAATCCGTTAACAAACTGTTTTTCTTTAAATAAGTAATAGTTATGTTAATCAAAGACAATATTATATTTTAATTGACGGTCTTTATTGTTTGTACTTTAACTCAATGATACCTTTAGTACTGAAACTAATTGTATAGCAAGCAATGTTAGTCTAGCCTTGGAAACATGTTGGTCCATCCCTAACTTTGATACTATGAACAATAAGTGGTTCTTAAGGCAAATACATTTTTAAACTGTTCTATATTCCAAGCCTGTATCCTCCAAATCAAAGTCTAAGCCAGCATTTCGACAGTTGGTATTTCGTATACCACCAAATGGGACAGCAAGAAGTGTTGTAAAGAAAATAAACTAAGATATATTATTATCATATATTTTATGAAGAGTCATCATTGGATAATATATTTTAAGTTCCCACTCCATGCTTGCAGAAACACTTTCCTGATCTGCATACTCCGTAACTGTAACCCCTGCTATTGCAGAATAATTTACAATCTACCTTACAAAGGCGTGATTTCGACGCGGCTTCGGTTTCTGAAAATAAATCAATAATTTTATCTTTAATAAAAAAAAAATTATATTCTATTTATATATTTCTTAGGACAGGTTAGCGATCCCCAACCCGGACGAATTTACTGCGGCTTTCTGGGCTTGTCTTTGCGGGGCCAATCATTTGTGTCAGTTTGTTTTAAATGGTGAATAAGGCTAGCTGATATCTACCCCATACCAATATTTAATGATGAGTGGTTTTTAGTGGTAAAGGGTAATCGTACTACCCAATTTTAACCCCCATTCATCATTTTACCACCACAGTATTCTCTGTTTATGCAGTAGGAGTTCTCAGGGGAAATAATTATACGCAATAACAATCACATGTTTTAAAATAGTTTTTTTTTTTAATATTTAATTGCACGACATATTCTATAAAATTACAATAGACATTAAACTTATCTAAACCAACAAATAACTGGTTGTTAATGAATAACCAGTGGTTAGTCGTTAATAGAAGTATTAATATGGTAAACGCCTCGTAATTTATGTGAAATTAGTTCTGCATTTAAATTCAAGTCACGAATCTGCATTAACTAATGTATATCAAATGTTTTAGTATATTTTTTATTAATAGCAAATAATAATATCTTATGGAACTACTACTATTGTTCTCCACACTAAACTTTCGTTACCGCTGCCACTAGAACCACATTTTGATGACCTGGTGACAACGGCGTGACTACCAAAATTAGTGTCCTTAATCACAGTTTTGCATTTATACGACCTGAGCTATTATGCTAAGCAAAATAATGTCCAGAATACGGTGACTGGCCTGAGTTATTTTTCCCAGTATTTAGTAAGTAAACTACTTTTTTTACTAAGTAAAATACTTAGAAATAGGCACTTTTGAATTTTTAGTTTGATATTTATTTCATTTAAGTACAATCCGCGCATTTTTCAACCACTGCTCTTTGCCCGGTTATGTTATTTTAATAATTCAAAAATATGTATGTTTGTGGAATATTAAGTATTTATTGTTAGGTTTATATCTAAGAATCCATTTGTTTATTTAAATTAGCAATGTTGGAGGAAAATAAATAAAATAAAATATATAATAGAATAGGCAAGTAAATCTAGGTATTGTACTTGATAATAATATCACTTAAGATATAATTTAATAATATATATTTAATACTTTATAAAATACGTTAACACAATTTCTGTAAATTTCTTAATTTCATTCGTTAGATTAACAAATGAAGTTTAATTGAAGGGATCTTATGCTATAAACATTTGCATTTAAATACGATTGGCTCATTTAGTTATTATCAGCGAACACATATACGAACCTTGAAAAAATACGTCAACGAAACAATTAATTTCACGATGTTGACATTTTTAATGATAAAGAGATTTTTTTAACTAAATCACCGGAATTTGATAGATTTATAATTAAGTAATGTAAACATTTATTAATCTTATTGACTTAGCACCACACCATATATATTAAATAAAATTAATATTTTACCTTGAAACGAAGACATCATGACGATTATAAAAAGTAATCCAATTAATTTTATAAAAATATTTACACTCATGTTTAAAGGTGCTGCTGTTTGCGAATGCGAAGCTGTAGCCTCAATAAATATCACTTTACAATAGATTGTTTTTTGAGCGATACATTGTAACTAATTACTATAGTGAATTGTATTATTAAAAGAAACGAGCAGATTTGTAACCGTTAAGTGATAAGAATGCGTTTATGGTCAGAACTTGTCGATATATTTTTTTTTATTGCTTTTAGCGCCATCTCTTGGATATTAGCACAACTACATGCAGACATATTAATGCTGTGTTATTAAATTTATAAAAAACTTTTAGTAAATAATATGTGATATGTCAGTTACAAAAGAGATTGTTTAGTGCATTCATTACATGATCTGATTTTACTTTAATGGAAATAACTTTTAAAATAAATAATAATTCACGGCTTGCACCAAGACTTAAAGGAAAACAATGTTCAAAAATTTTAAACTTTTCACGATAATAAAATTGAATATTACATCCACGACCTTAATTCAGTTGTTTTGACGAAGAATTTCTTAAAAATAATTCGTTTGTCTTCGGTTCAAGAATCCGCGATGTAAAACTAATACGTCATAATAATTCTGTCACTGGCACACAATTTTTAAATTTAGAGCATGATTTTATAAAAAAAAATTGCATTCTAATTTTGAATATTTGTCTATTGTTCTAGAACAACTATCAACTGTCCGTATTTCTTTAGGATGGAGTGGACTTTGAAAGAAAACTGAACAGCTTTTATTGTGTTGCATTGCTGAGGGCACTCGCTGAGTAGGAACAATAAAGTCTCCAGTGTTGAGGACAAGAAAAGAACTGACCGACTACGCTCCGAAAGAACACCTGCTGTAATCAAAGCTAGTATTAAAGGCGCGAGTAGGAAAACGTTTTAAATGAAGATCTTGGTCTGTAACTATAAGGGGAAAGAAATCGCGGGTATTGTCAATGCGGCACGCGAAAAGCTGATACCGTGATATCATCTTTACGGACGAATTCTGCAATATAGAAAAAGTTTTTCGATCTTGAAGAAAAGCACAATATAAGAAATGATAGGGTACGTATGTACGCTAAGAGTTCTGAAGAAGCTTTAAATAAGGGTTCCAAGAGTGCTACATGGACATTATTCATCATCAATAATGGTTTTCTTGTGTCCTACTAGGTCCTACTTTTAGGTTATTTTTTGCGAAATAGAAGCTCAATACCAGTGAAGGACTCTGCGCCTGCACATAAAGCCAACTTCACCCTTTTCCAATTAGACATGCCTTTCTCCAGGCCGGAATCATAAAAAATAAAATTAGGCAGGTCTTAGAGAGGATGGTCTTTATTAAAACCATAAAAACTGGAGAGTCTGAAGATATCTGTACAAAAAGCAGCCACTGAAATTGAGACGAACATGGGGCGTGCAGCGATAGACGATTTGGCGCGGTGCTTAAAGCGCCTGTATTAAAAATAAGCAGGGTCTTTTCGAATAACTTTATGCTATATATATTCTATAATTAAGAACTATTATATTGACATATCACTCATTAACAGATCAGTACTTTTGTTTTTATCATTATTTCCATTTATCACAGAACTTTGGGAGCAACGTCTTTAATGTTCCAATATTATATACACATTTTCTGTTATGATATCAAGAAAAAGATAATTGTTTGATAGATCTTGAATTTCATCAGCAATTGTGTAGCGATATTTAATCTAATCAAAATAGATAGTTGCACATCGTTTGAAAAAGGAATACAATGAATCATTTAAGGTGAAGTCCCGGATACTGGTATAAATGAGTTACAACGACGCCGTATTAGCAGTTTGTGAACGCCGTGTAAGCTGTTAAAATGGCGCTAAAAATGTTTGTTTTCCTATCAGTCTTATATTGTGCTAGTGCTTATGTTACGGTGAATATCTATGAAGAAGGTTAGTTATTTTATTTTACAGTAAACAAACAATAAATAAAAAATATTTAGGATTTATTAAAATTTTTAAGGAAAAATGAATTTTTATATATTAAATCAGGTCTAATCTTTATCATTCAATTTGAGTTTATTGTATATCATTCCGCCATAGGATTTTTTGGCTCAACACCAATAGATGTATTGAACAAGCGTATTGTGAAGTTTCACATATTAAGTTGGAAAGGCTAAGTCGTTACAAATGTTGTTGTAGTCCTATGGCACCCCAGAGGTGCAGAGGGTCTCCACTAATGCCTGCCACTTCCTCCTCTTAGTCGTTACAAATACGATATTTGAAATCTATTAGTTTCTTTAATCTACATCTCTTTAAAACAAATTTCACGGACTCAATCGTAAAATACAGAAATAAACTGATGACACGAACGAAAGACGAATTCGATGTAGTTCTTTCAAGAGCTATCTCACCTATATTATATTATTGCTTTGTCTAGTAGATGTAACAAAATTGAAGGAATGCAACCTGGCAACGTGTAACCAGCTATGTCAGCGCATGGGGTACCCCGGTGGTGACTGTTTAAATAATAGATGCCAATGTGTTAAATTCGGCGACAAAGGTATTTATTAAACTTTTATTGAAGATTCGAGAAATCTTAGATGGACCGACACACAACATATTTCTAAATCTGTTTAATTAAATTCCACAAACTATTTATTTATCTTTACAAACAGAAGCGTGCTACTACTAACGGGAAAGTAATAACAATTAGAATTATCAACACAGGCGAAAATTGCGCTTCCCTCGAGATGTTTGTGTGGGAAACGTGTTCATAATATATAAAAATATTTTAGTGTAGTTCTGTATATATCAATACAATTTGAGAAATACTACAAAAAGGAAATCAATAGAATACTTCATGATTTAATGATACTGAATAACTTAATTTTCTATCCTTAGTTGAAACCGAATCGTCAACTCTACGTAGTTGCAATTTACGGGAATGCGAGCAACGTTGTAGACGCCTTGGTTTCCCGGGTGGTGCTTGTGTGGGTGACAAATGCAAATGTGATAATTTTCGCTCATCTGACAAATTTGAAGGTAATCTCAAATTGTAGGAACAATGTTTTCTAATCTATACTTTGTACTGACATTTAAATACTCACGCAGATACTGAAAATACTAACGACGTGAATATCGATGTAAATGAACTACGTGGTTGCAATTTACGGGAATGCGAGCAACGTTGTAGACGCCTTGGTTTCCCGGGTGGTGCTTGTGTGGGTGACAAATGCAAATGTGATAATTTTCGCACATCTGACAAATTTGAAGGTAATCTCAAATTGTAGGAACAATATTTTTAATCTATAGTTTGTACTGATATTTGAATACTCACGCAGATACTGAAAATGCTAACGACGTGAATATCGATGTAAATGAACTACGTGGTTGCAATTTACGGGCATGCGAGCAACGTTGTAGACGCCTTGGTTTCCCGGGTGGTGCTTGTGTGGGTGACAAATGCAAATGTGATAATTTTCGCACATCTGACAAATTTGAAGGTAATCTCAAATTGTTTTCTAATCTATACTTTGTACTGATATTTGAATACTCACGCAGATACTGAAAATACTAACGACGTGAATATCGATGTAAATGAACTACGTGGTTGCAATTTACGGGAATGCGAGCAACGTTGTAGACGCCTTGGTTTCCCGGGTGGTGCTTGTGTGGGTGACAAATGCAAATGTGATAATTTTCGCACATCTGACAAATTTGAAGGTAATCTCAAATTGTTTTCTAATCTATACTTTGTACTGATATTTGAATACTCACGCAGATACTGAAAATACTAACGACGTGAATATCGATGTAAATGAACTACGTGGTTGCAATTTACGGGAATGCGAGCAACGTTGTAGACGCCTTGGTTTCCCGGGTGGTGCTTGTGTGGGTGACAAATGCAAATGTGATAATTTTCGCACATCTGACAAATTTGAAGGTAATCTCAAATTGTTTTCTAATCTATACTTTGTACTGATATTTGAATACTCACGCAGATACTGAAAATACTAACGACGTGAATATCGATGTAAATGAGCTACGTGGTTGCAATTTACGGGAATGCGAGCAACGTTGTAGACGCCTTGGTTTCCCGGGTGGTGCTTGTGTGGGTGACAAATGCAAATGTGATAATTTTCGCACATCTGACAAATTTGAAGGTAATCTCAAATTGTAGGAACAATATTTTTAATCTATAGTTTGTACTGATATTTGAATACTCACGCAGATACTGAAAATGCTAACGACGTGAATATCGATGTAAATGAACTACGTGGTTGCAATTTACGGGCATGCGAGCAACGTTGTAGACGCCTTGGTTTCCCGGGTGGTGCTTGTGTGGGTGACAAATGCAAATGTGATAATTTTCGCACATCTGACAAATTTGAAGGTAATCTCAAATTGTTTTCTAATCTATACTTTGTACTGATATTTGAATACTCACGCAGATACTGAAAATACTAACGACGTGAATATCGATGTAAATGAACTACGTGGTTGCAATTTACGGGAATGCGAGCAACGTTGTAGACGCCTTGGTTTCCCGGGTGGTGCTTGTGTGGGTGACAAATGCAAATGTGATAATTTTCGCACATCTGACAAATTTGAAGGTAATCTCAAATTGTTTTCTAATCTATACTTTGTACTGATATTTGAATACTCACGCAGATACTGAAAATACTAACGACGTGAATATCGATGTAAATGAACTACGTGGTTGCAATTTACGGGAATGCGAGCAACGTTGTAGACGCCTTGGTTTCCCGGGTGGTGCTTGTGTGGGTGACAAATGCAAATGTGATAATTTTCGCACATCTGACAAATTTGAAGGTAATCTCAAATTGTAGGAACAATATTTTTAATCTATAGTTTGTACTGATATTTGAATACTCACGCAGATACTGAAAATGCTAACGACGTGAATATCGATGTAAATGAACTACGTGGTTGCAATTTACGGGAATGCGAGCAACGTTGTAGACGCCTTGGTTTCCCGGGTGGCGCTTGTGTGGGTGACAAATGCAAATGCGATAACTTTCGCACATCTGACAAATTTGAAGGTAATGTCAAATTGTAGGAACAATGTTTTTTAATCTATACTTTGTACTGACATTTAAATACTCACGCAGATACTGAAAATACTAACGACGTGAATATCGATGTAAATGAACTACGTGGTTGCAATTTACGGGAATGCGAGCAACGTTGTAGACGCCTTGGTTTCCCGGGTGGTGCTTGTGTGGGTGACAAATGCAAATGTGATAATTTTCGCACATCTGACAAATTTGAAGGTAATCTCAAATTGTAGGAACAATATTTTTAATCTATAGTTTGTACTGATATTTGAATACTCACGCAGATACTGAAAATGCTAACGACATGAATATCGATGTAATTGAACTGCGTAGTTGCAATTTACGGTATATACACAAATGTTAGTTCTAACTCACATTTGTGTTGTTTTATATAATGTTATCAACCTTTATAGATAAGTAGTCTGAGGTTGCAACTACGCTACGTGATTGCAATTATGAGGAATGTGACCAAAGATGTCGTCGTCTAGAATTCCCAAGAGGTGAATGTGTAGGAAACAGATGCAAATGTGATAATTTCCGTAATCTACAGTTTAGCAGAGGTGACTTAGTTATTCACCTTACGTAGTTTACCAACATTCCTAAAACATAACAACAAATAGTCAAGATTCGCAAACACAATTGCTTAAAATACTGTTCCTGTTTCTGTTAAATATCTTCATATATCTTTCAGTTTTATTCAAACTACGGAATTTCAAAAATACGGTTTTTGAACATAAAATTAACATTTTCAAATTTGTTCCTATATAGCCTCACAATTAACGCCTGAGAATATTTCTTAGCAATAATTATGAGTAACAATCTAACATTCCGGTCTAGATCCAGCTAAAATCAATACTGAATATCGCAGTTGTAATTACCATGAGTGCGACAGACGTTACCGTCGCCTGAAATTTCCCGGCGGGGCTTGCGTAAATAACCGATGCAAATGCGACAATTTCCGACAACTGTTGAGCAATGATGCTAAATGTTATTACAATGTTGACATATGAAAATATAATAAATTATTAAAATCAAACCAAACGTATGTAAACACACTAAAGTGTTCGCTTGCCAAGATTTTTGAATTGATGTTGAGTTCAAAGCAATTTGAATCATCGCAAACCCAAACATAGACTTAGAATCTTTTCATAGATTGTATGTATTTGCGAATAACACTATTTACATTTAATCTTTCATTCATAATTCTTTAATTCATAATTATTATACGCTATACTTTTATAAATTTTATTATTAGTATATAATAATATGCTAAATAACTGTTTGCCAAGTCTGCAAAAGAGTATTAGCTAAAATTATTGTTGCAACAGTTAAAACAGCAGTGTTAACTGAGTTATAGTACGCGTGGTCTGCGCAATGGCATTTGTTTTCAGAAGGAATGCTACTGTGTCATGGAAGATTGTTATAATAATTTGCTCTGAGTAGGTTAAGTTTATGGTATCATGTTTTTCGCTTAATTCAATAGCCTTTATCTTCATCTCTATTATGAATTCATCCAATAATGGTTTAGACCCTAAATTAAACCCACCCACGCTCAATACGCCTGTAACGCAAATATAACGAAAAAATTAAACCTAAAATTGCTATGTATACTTTATTATGAATATTATATATCATAAGTACTTTATTATTGTATATTACGGTATTTATTATTAACGTTTATTATGTAAGGGACGTTTTTGAGTATCTTCTGGGAACCCCATTACCACCGTAGAAACTAAACGGAATTATTGTTCTGTGAGAAATTAACTATTAATTTTTGATTTTTTCCGTTGAGTTTTTAAGTTATTCCGTTTTATGATCACTTTTCTTACAGTTTTATTGTTGTGGTAGGCGCAGGTATTATATACTTAAATACTTGTCACAACTCGACTTCCGAAATTGTTGAAATGAAATACTGATTTTATTCGACCCATCTAAATTATTTTTATTATTTCTTTTTTATATTTATATTATTTATTTATATTTATTATTTAGTTATAAATTATTTTTTATTTAGTGTCCTATAAACTTTGTCACACACCACGGTTTACACTTATGCTTAATGATCACGTATAATTTTGTATTTTTCAGATGAGGTACCTGCAAAAGCTTGTGACCCAATTGCATGCAACATTAGTTGTCAGAATATGAACCGCCTTGGTGGAATATGTGGAGGAGAGGAATGTAAATGCTTTTAATAACAAATATTTATACTTACTAACTGTGCTGCCCTACTAAAGTGCAACTTGGGCATCCGAAACAGATGGCGCAGATCCTATATAGCATTTTCAGTGCCAAATATTAACGTATGGCATTCTATGATACGCCTTAATCTCTACCATCCTCAATGATGTCAGATTCAACGAGCAAATCTTTAAATTTATAACAAGTAAAATGTGTATTGCCGTTCTATACAATAAGTATAAACATTTTCCATTAATGAGTGATGTTTTTTTAAACTTAATGAAGCTTTATTCTCACTTTGTAAATGTTTATAATAATTAATTATTATATAATTCAAAGAGAGCTTTGTACATGAACTTTGACTATAAGATAAGCATTTAGAATATCCTTAATACGTCGGCATCTAATAGACGAATAGACAATTGACTATAAAAAGTATTATTACTCCTTCGAAATGGCCGGAGATTCACAGTTCAATATTAACAAAAGTCTAGTAAAAATGACGCGTCGAACGGTAATTTTCTATTTACGACCCATAAAAGAATTCCTGCACACGCTATTGGAAGACCATTTGAACCCTTGAATAACTCATTGTTGGGAAATAAAACATCCTAAGCGTTTTAAATTCTCGCAATTGCAAAATATATTCTCAAACAACGGGGTTGGAATAAGAAATATAGGTCAGTTTTTAATTGATTTTTTATATACTTAAAATCGTTTTGGTGGTTTTCAATATGACTATATTTGTTCTGTTTTTGTATTATGAAGTTTGAGGTACTCATAATATTGATTTGTAATTTATATACATGTCTTATTTTTCCTTGTAATTAGCCATTAAAACGTCACCCTCCGTTAATTAAAGGTAAAACACTGGAAAACGATGCCAAAATTGGCTTATTTTCTTTTTATAAAAAATGAATTCTTTTGAAAGATTTAATTGCCTTTTCAGTAATTAATTTGAGTATAAACTATAACGGAATAATCTACTAAATAATACCATCAACTCTCGCCCCTATACAAACGATTAACAAAAAGTCGCACCCAACAAACAAACGTGACTCATATTAATTTACCCAAGTTTTAATTAGAGACCCAAATTCAAACCTTCTTACAACTAACTTAATTAACTTCAAGGCAGTCGCAGGGTAACGGTGCGTGTGTGAATTATAATTGTCTATACCAACTTCTGACGTAAAATTATCTAATAATCTTGCGTTTAGAGAAATTGATCTGACTTCTACTAAGCTTCAGTGGCTTATATAAGATTATTCGTATTCGTTTGTTATACAATTTAAGGTAGATTCATTATCATCATCATCATCATCATCAGCCTATCAGCATCCATTGCTGGACATAGGCCTGATTATTGTAGTTTAATTTATAGGTTATCTTATCTTAATAGGCAGTTTACTGGCTTAGTGTGTGATACTTAAGTTTATTCGTTCGTTTGAGCCCGAGCTAAAAATATCGTCCTTAAATAAAAATATAAGTAAGAGTTTTATTTAATTGATTGACAAGATTGGTTATACTTTAAAATCGCAAATAAGTATAATAATATTTTATTTAAATAATAATCCATGTTGAAAATCTTAAATTTATTTATTTACCAAACTAATTTAAACAAAATGCTTCATAAAATACGTTAGCTAGTTTGTTATTATATCACTCAGAAATGACATGGAGAGAAGTAAAATCTGTAACATTATTCAGACTTTTCATAATTATTTTTGGAGAAAATCTCCTAGGTATATTAATAAACACAATATTTCTGGCAGTGCCCATTTAGTCGAACAATTTAATTATCTACTTATCAATAATCAATAAATTCGTTTTGACAAGTTACCTAACTGAATTAACTGAATGAAAATCGTTTATTGAGTTTGACACTTTGACACTTAGTAATCCGCCATTATCGCTTTTACTTCTATGGTCTGATAAAATAGTTTATCCTTGTCGAATAAGACCAAAATTAATCGCGGGATTAATCACGAATATAAAACTCAGTTTAAAATATTTATATTTTTTTAAATCAACTTCAAAACCCTCGAAAGGTATTTCTTACGTTCATGCATAGCCTGTCAGTGGATCGATGTGTTTGAGGTGTCAAATGATTTGGATTTTGATTGGCATAGATACTGTTCAGGATATTTAACGATTCATAAGAGCTCAGAAATTTTCACCGCCCCGTCGCATATCGACGAATAGAATTAAGGATTTACGTATACAGACAAAAACATAATATAATAATTTTTTTTTCATTTGCAAACGTCATAGGCGTAATTGTCTTATTTAATTACCAAATGACGATCTATATACAAATACTAAAAATTCACTTTTATTGGTACACTAAGATTAAAAAACTGAATAGTCTGTATTGAACACAATAGCTATTAGTACATTAGATCTAATAGCTGAGCTCTGATGTAATTAGTACTGACTGACTAGTACAATATTACATAAGAGACGATAATTTTTCATATCCTATAGGCTACTTGCGAATATTTTCCAGCTCAATAGACTGGAAAATGTGACGTCATATGATAAGGAGTGAGATAAGGCTTACTAGTGCACTGCACTCAATTGATACATCACGATGAGGCAAATACGCTTTATGGTAATCTGAAAGGATATTGTGTTACCTGAGGGGCTGACTAGAGTACGGAATATTAAATTTTTAGACTGTAATTATTTAATTTTGATGACCCAGTTACCGCAATAATCACTTTGCCGTACTGCCGCACAGAAGGTCCCGGATTCACATCCCCGGTCAACATCTGTGTGATGAGCATAAATGTTGCCTAATGTGGTCTATATTATATATATATATGTGTGTGTGTGTTTTATGAAAAGTATGTATATATGTTTATTAGTTGTATGTATTAAGAAGTAGGTATTTAGTGTTTACCAAAGCGATTAAGAATACGAATAACACTGATTTAAAAATCTTGTATCCGATTTCATGTCTTCCTTTGAATAGAAAACAAACTTTAACGGCTGTCCATCCGCTAATTGATAATAGTAACAAGCAATTATTAATTGCCAATTAAATAAGCCCTGTAACAAATATCCCAGAAGGCTTAAATCATTTACCCGGACGTCCACAGAGGGAACCCTCGAAGATAGGCTTTACAAAGGCAAAATGCCATAGATCAGATGAGTAGGCGAGTTTAGGTACGTCTCTAGTAATCCCTGGGGTGGTCAGAAGCCGATACCAAGTGCTGTATAACCACATTTCACCGAGTTTCTCAACCCACCTAATCCGTATTTACTGCCACGAATTTACTCGCCTCGTTTATACTGCGTAGCGTTTCTTACGCGATTTGAATTTTAAGTTTGAAGTTCAGGATATATTTGTGATAAAACACCTTTTTTTTAAAGACTTATTATAATAATAATTAGACTTATTATAATAGTAATGGAACATTTTTTGTTAATTTCGTAGTTATTTTTTTCTTTTCTCGCTAGCTAGTCTCCAAAACATATGATTAGATTATTTATCTTTTATTAAAGTTCACCATTCGTCTTTTGTTACTTTCGCTCCTACAACTTTTGAGATATGTCTATGGTGTATACCCAATACACATAGACATATCTCCAGACAGACCAAATTCAAAAACTAAAAATAATTCCTTAATAGCGTAGATAGCGAGATAGCTATCCTGAATATTTGGTATCAATCGAACGATCGCAAATGGGCTCGCAATATCGAAATACCGACGCCACGGCATTTACCAGTAGTTAATATCGACCTTAATTACTGAACGTTTCCACCTAAACACGTGACCTAATGGACCATGGATACAAGGGAGCTTTCCTTACTATGGAATTGTTTTATAGAACGCCAAGTAACGCTAGAAAATCTATTTTATAATATCATATATTCAATACACTACTAAGGGCCCTAGCCAAATACATTTTTGTGTCTGATTACAATTAAGTACATTTCAGAAAGTTTTTTTATTAATTATCTTGCAGTCGCGAGACTATTAGCAGATGTGTTATAAGGGCAAGGTGCAACGGCAGGTGAAAAATAGCTTAAAGAACTTAAATAAAGTTTATTGATTACGCTATCCCTATGTTCCAGGCTAATACTGCTTTACTATAGCAAAAATTTTATAAATTAAGTTTCAAAACCTGTCAAAGCAATGTCTAAGAATCGTGACATTTAAATACACAAATTATTACTAGATATCAGACTAATTACCAACTTCATTCCCTAAATATAATTTTAATTTCACCCTTCTGTGACACTCTTCAAAGCGTTCTTATGTGTATTTAAACAAATTCATAGGCAACACAGCTGTTCGAAATCAGTTTTACGACCGTAGCCGTAATTCCCTACAGCCACTATAAAATCTTGTAAACATGTCGCACCCAGTAAAAAAATATACCAGTATAATGTAATGTATAAACTATTTAACAATAATAAATAGATAAATGCTGAGATTTTAATAACTTTTGTAAGTGTTATTCCCAACAGAAATACTAAGAATCTTAACGATGGTTAGAAAGAATTTTGTCTATGAAATAAATATAAAACGGAAATATCAATAATTAGAATATCCAACAATTGTGTATCATTCAGGCTCTTGTCTAATCTTAAGCGTTAACGGAGGGAATTGCTTTAAACAAATCCGTCCCATCAATCCTGTTCCCCGGTAATTTTGATTCTCAACAAATATTTAGGCTCAATTTGTTTAGTAGAAGTAAATTGATTGCTCAAAGCCGTAGAAACGCCGTGGTAATCGACCAAATGTTATAGTGGACTTTTCGTTTTAGCTGGAGCAATAAGTGAGGTACGTAGTAAATGTTAATTATCATTAAATATATATACAAAACGTTAATTTTTATATGAGTATCATTATGTCATTTTTTAAGGGTTATTGGTAAAATTGTGATTGGAACACTATTTAAGGCGTACGCCTATAAATGGTTTTTTGTAACGATATTTATAATAAGTTATTTGGGTATGTTCTGTAAACTGCCGGCGTCCATATTTAAATAAATAAAAGACATACACCCAAATATTTAATATTATTATTATCACGGGATTTCTAGTCGTACATAGAAAATATTTAGGCACTTATGACGTGTTTAAAGGAGATAATAACAGTTATTTGTATTTATTGGAATAATATAAAAATATATTTTACAATGATCAATAAAGAGGCGGTATAAACAAACTATCTCTATAAACAAAAAAAAAAGTAAAAAATATGCAATTGATATTGAAATTTGGTCCTGTTCTTAATTAAACTAAGCTAACCAGCAACAACCAAAGAAAGTCTCAGATTTCTGAATTTGATTCTGGGTAGATTTCTTTACAGCCAAGTGATTGGGTTTCACGTGATGATTTTCTTCACCGAGCCAGTACTAATTGCGCACAAGATTCCCCGGGGCATAAAGCTAACTACTTAATTAAATAACGAAAATAATTTAACGAAATTCTGGATAATCTATTACACTTAAAGTATAACATAACTTTAAACACCGAAGTCACTCATCGCCTAATTCATGTCACTTTTAATTACTTTCAAGCAGAATATTTAACTTGTCTAAGAGCGGCCTAAATTTTCAACCCATGTTTTAAATTTGAAACTAAAGTTACTTTGAGTATAACTTCGGATGTCTCTTTATAAACGTTTTATGTCTAATGTATATATTGAATTTCCATTCAAAATGGTGTCTCGGTAATAAAGCAGACACTATCAACGAATGACTTAAATAAATCTATAATAAAGCTGAAGAGTTTGTTTGAACGCTAAACCACACAGGTTCGAATTAGAAAAATATTTGTACCTATATGTAGTCCATTCATGATTGTTTTATAAAAACGTTCCTTTGCTTGAACTTGGTTTGACACTCTGGTGCGTGAGATGAATCCGTTTTCTACACGGGTTTTTATCTTTGTTCACGGGTATTTTAATTAACAAGGTCGAATCCTCACGAAGCTAGTTATCCATTAGTCAAAATTAAGATTACCGATTTTGCCAGAATTCAAGAATTCGACATTATTTTAAAAAATAAAGCGTGCAAAATAATCAAAATTATACAATTTAATTTGCTACGATTCGAGTGCTTACAACAAATATGACACGGAGTGAAATGTCGAGACAGCTTTGGAATTTTAAAATGGAAATAAACTATTTTTATTTCAGTATTTTGCATTTATAAGCACGATATTTATATATGTGGTTTTAATATAACTACTTAAGAACGATTTTACGTCAAGGCTATGAGTGCTTAGTTTTTTAAACTACGCCGTTTTTGCTTATATGAGTCTCTCAGTTTCAGAGCATAAATCAATAACTTTATATTAATAACCTGCCTACGAAGCGGGTATACTCATAAATAGTGACCGTAATAGCGCCAGCCATTCAGTACGGATGCAAAATCTACGGTCGTCATAATTTAAGCTTACACAAATTTTTATGCCGGCTTACTAAGCAACTATAAAATCTCTACCGTAAATACAAATTTCTAGATAATTCCAAATTATACAATAATTTAGCGTAAAAACTTATATTAAAAAATTATAACTCCGTTTTGCCCAATTGTGACGAAATAAATAACATCATGTTTAAGAAATAATTATGACAATGTTTTGTTCTTTGTTAAAAATTAAAAAATATCGTATTACTTCGGAATGCAGCGTTAAAATAACAGCACAATAATATACTTTATTATATTTATAGGTTCTTCATAAGTCTCGTAAAAGAAATCTTACTTACAAATAACAACTTTTAAATGGTCTATGAAGGAGAGGGACTAGGACAACAGAAGTGATCTCTGCTATGGGTAGTTTAATTACAACAAGAATGGACTCAAGTTAACACAATGTTTGTACTGCAAGACGTCTTTTGACGATAGTATTGAGTGAAAATCGTTTCTAAAAGTAATCCTTTTAATAGTCTGTTATCTTCTAACTACACAACCATGTTCCAGTTCCAGGATATTCTTCTTAAAAGCATTTACTTTTTACAATCACTTGTAAGGATTTTGAAATTGAAACGAGACTGTTTCTACTGCCCATAACCAAATAACTACTTTAATTTGCATACATCTACGTTAAGACACAATATCTAATCGAAATTTATAATATTTCTAACTACTTAATATTAATTACTTCTACAACAGTTCTATTTTATTGCAATACTTTCATAAAGTCGACGCGACACTGTTACCGACTTAATAATACTCATCCGTTAATTAAGAAAGTTCTCTGCTTTATCAGTTTCCATCTGTTATTGAACTGTGATGTTATTAATATTAATTATATTGTGTAATGTATACAATAATATGTTACTTCTAGGGAACAGGGGAAAATGTCAATTCATGCCCATGGAGAGTCCAAAGGCTCGAGAGTAAGTTATTGATATATTTCGAGCCATTGTTTACGTGTTTGCAACGTAAGTTGAAGTGCTATAAATCCATCGTTTATCTGTGTGCAACTTAAAGCTCGGTTAGGTTGGAAAATTGCAAGCAGTACTTAACCACAACAGCGTAGATGCCTGTATAGATACAGAGATTGGCTCGCTTTCTAATTGTTTGTCCCAAATGTGTGGCGACGTGAAACCAAGTATTGGATTGAGGTTGCATCTCTGTTAATTATGTAGTTAGGTAGTTCAGCCAACTTAGTCAAGGACAACTTGAACGAAGCAAATTTAAGGTTTCTTCAATAAAATTAGGATAAGTATTGTATCAAAAGTTTTTCTTAAACGTTTTACTTTTAAAAAATATGGATAGATAATGGAACATTTTTAATTTCAGAACGTGTACGGGGGTCGAAATTTACTAATAATTTAAATAAAACCGGCGTGCATATCGCATTTGACATGTTTCTTGTACAGACTGTGAGACCAATTTAGAGTTTTTAAAAACGGGAATCATCACAAAAGGCAATGCACCAAACAATATATTTGTAAAGTCCAAAACTGTTCTGAATTTTCGCCCGTTTTATGGAGTAAACCTCAGTTAAAACGTTTCAAGAGCGAGTATATATTCAGGCAGTTTGTTTTTTGTAAACCACACGCAGATGTGTTTAAAATCCTCGCATTTGTTTGCAAAAGAATATAAAGCACTCCGAATTGTAGCCAGATTCTCAAGGGAAGCATAACGAGAATTTAAAATGGAGTTCAGTCGGTGCGATGTATAATAATGTTGGATTAGAGGTCGATATATATTACATACTTGCTGTTTCCCATGTTGATTAAAAGACCCATGTACTATAATATAGCCTATCATAATAAATGGACTATCCAGCAAAAAAGAATTCTTTAATTCGAAACAGTAGTTCCTCAGATTAAGACGTTCAACCATGCAAACACTTACAAACGAACAAAGAAATAAACCAGCTCTTAAATTTAATATAGAGTTGATATGTCTTAAATGTCTATAATCATATTTTTGTTAAAGCTTATCATGTTTCCAAACATTGTTGTAACAGATCATTACTTCATCAATAGGTAAAATAAGGGTAATTTTCAAATACCCGCGTAAGTACACTTGAAACGCCGAATTAAGTTACATTTATTGAGAGTTATTTAACTCTACTTTGTATAGACTTTTATCCGAGTTGAAAATAAGAGGTAGTTCTCAATTAATCAACACCTTTTATTGTATACATGTATCATAGTTATTTACAATATCCTTTAGATGAGCAATCTCCCTTAGATTATGGTGTTATTATTATACTTAGCCTAGCTATGACATTTAATGGGCATCATTATCTATATGAATTATATTTTTTTAATATTCAAACTCAACATAAAAATTCTATTCGTGGTTTTATGGATTTGGAACTTGATTGAAGAAATGGACTGAATACGCCTCGCCTAAGGATATTTTGTGAATAAATATTTGATTGGGCATTCAACATTAATTAAATGGTTTTACTTTGATTCAAAGTTGTTAATTATTGTGGTTTCTCGCCGGAATACTAATTAATTATTTGGTCAGATTTTGAATTGGTTTTAATGTGCTAAAGTTAAGCAGTAAGTATATGAAAGTAAATTCCATTCAATTTTTTGAACATTTAAAATTTTCTATACTACCTATCTACTATCACAAAGAAATAAAATTCTTAATCTCTTGGAAATGTCTGGAATTATTCGATCGATGTTCAAGAAAGATGCATAACTCACAATTCCCCGTGATATCGCGCATAGTAGTACCTATATAACGTTACAAACATCAAGTGAAAACACACTGTGATATATTTGAACAGATAACCCAAATAAATAGGAGTTTTTATAGAGTTTGGTTAACTGTTTTTCAGACAAATATAAATCTACTGATTTATGGTCAGTCACTCTGTCTTTTATCGCAACGCACAGTCAATTCGGCCCTAGGGACATGCTGCTAGTAGATTGTGTGGCCCCACCCAATAATTGTCACGGATATCGATAGAAGAGATGAACGAATACCAATATTATTCTTTTATCATATATAGACATTGAAGAGTCGTTGGAATATAAAATAACATAATATTTATAAAACTGGTTCAATACTATTATAATACCTGTATATAACCTGCATCCCTAATGGTTCTCTTACGATTCATATATGCCAATCTGATTGTCCCCGTCTATGAATTTAACAAGTTTTATTTTGTAATCTGAAGAGTTATCTAAGGAAACGCTAGATATGTTTTTAAATCACTTCCTTGGAGGTTTAGTGAAATTTTAGTAATCCCAAATAAATGATTCTATTCTTTATTATTAAAAAATATTAGGTGGTGTCCTGACTTCATCTGCTTGGAGTTAACACTTTTGGTAAATAAAATAAACAATTCAGAACTTGCTTAGTTATGGAAGAAAAATATCTCAGATATTCACCAGGGATATGTGGCCAAATTTTCATTGTAATCGGTCAATTAGTTTCGGAATATTTTATAATGTAATTGCCGTGTTATAAAAACGGTCTTACTGAATTGTTCTTTTTCTGTACCAAGTTTGCCAAAATCCACGTGCATGGATTCGCGGGAACGTGGAGTATGGAAATTGTGCGCTAAGGATAGAATTCTTGACCGGTCGAACCACTTAACGGTCGGTGTGAAGCCCGACTATTGACGAGAATCTGTCAGAGCCTTTCGTGAACGCGATTTAGTGAATTTCATCGTATTGTTTTAGCATCAGATTGTTCCACGTTGCTAGTTCCATTAAAAGATAGAATAATTATTGTATTGCATAAAGGAAGGAAAGTATTATATATAATACATAATTTCTATTATATATATTCTATATATTATATTAATCTAAGAAGCATTGTTTACCATTTCACACAATTGTTGTGTTGTCTCACATTGTGTTACTTTTTTTTCAATATACGAAACAATTTTCAGACAAAATTGAGAATGTACTGTACCCTATTAATAACTTTCACTTTTTCCAACAATTCTTTTCAGAATAAATAAACTATTTTACACAATTATTAATTGAATTATTTTAAAACCCCTTTATTTCATCCATCAACAAACATCTCACTGATAGTCCATACTGGACATAAGCTTTAAGTCAAGACAATATTTAATAAAAATTAGTTCATATTATATATAATATGAACTAATTTTTATATTATATATTAATAATGTTTTACAGAATATCTCATTAATTATTTTTAAATATTAAAATTACTTAATTTATCAAAGCAAGTAAAAAAAAAGCACTTTTATTAGAAAATTATTGTTTTATTTTCCTCTTAGTAATACTAACTGATGGTTCAGTTTCATACTCTATTTCGACGCGAGGCTTCTTTCTTGTGGACAATTTCTCGGATATATCCTGAAATCAATCATACAATTTTAATTCCAACATTTTCATATTCATCTATAGGTTCTTCTCGAACCTATTTTTTGTGAATTTTGAATGGAACTTTTACAAAACAAATTATAATATATAATTTAATAAAGATAAAATTAAAATTAAAGATAAAACTTAGCTTTAAGCTATAAATCCCTTATTCATTACAAATAAATAAGTGAGCTTTCATCACTTTAACTTAAGTACTCATCTAACTCTTATCTATATAGCATCTGAACTTAATCCTAGATTGTTTTCAGTATTGTTTTTATATTTATTTATATGATAATTTGTTTATTTTTTTTAAATAATTGTTATTATGAAAGCTATAGGAAACACAGCAAATCTTTTACTCTGGCATGGCACAAGTATTAATTGTCCCAAAATACTAAGTTATACTACAAAGTTCATTGTAAAAACATATCATTAGTCTCACACAAAAATTTAACTACAAATAACATAGTGTACATTGTTTAATACCTCAATATCAGATGTTTCTGACTCGAAGTCACTACCAACTTCGGCACCCTCCTTTCGGCCTGAATCACTTTCCTGAAAAAATATGGTGATACATTTATCTTAATATTTTTTTACAGATGAGTGTTGTTTCAAAGATTAGATTTCCCAAGTATCAAGTAACCATTCAGATTTCTAAGTAATAATAAGAACATAATAAGTTATTATTTGATATAATAAATAAACATTTATATTATAAAGAGAACTTTCAAACAAATAATCTCCTGAAAATTGTAGGGGGTGTTGCAAAACATGATATCAAAGAGGACAGCTCAAGTTTAAAAAAAAATCAGGGAAATCACAAAGCTCAAAAAAGATCTTTAACTTAATTTCATAAAAAATAGCACAATTCCTGAGGTAAATAATTATAAATATTAATCTGCTAATACAGATAGTTTGAAATGTCTTAACATTAAACTAACCTCATCACTTTCCATGTCACTGTCAGCTTCAACAAACTCATCCACTTTATCCATGCTCCTCTCCAATTCCTTTTCTAATTCTGGCTCAATCTCCCTTTCTTCTTCTTCCTCTTCATCTGATTTTTCACTTTCACTTTCTCCAGAAACTTCTTCTGCTTTGAGTGCAGCATCAAAAGCCATTTGTGGGAAGTTATAAATGTCATTGTACTAAAAGACAAATTTTGAAAATAATTAGATATAATAAGATAACCATCCAAATATAGCCAATATGGCTTGCAGATTTTTATTTTATATTTTTTTTATTTCAGTAAATATCTATTTAATAAGGAGACAAAGTTATATCTAATTAAGACTTTAAATATATCTCACCGTTCCCTTCTTCAATCTTTCAAGCAGTTGTTTTTCAATAGCATTATCTATCCTGGCAGCTACCAATGCTTTTTCTTCACGCCTTCTTTCACGCCTCTCTATCTTTCGCTGAATGGGTACTAGCTCTTTTCTATAAAAATAAAATACAACAATCTTTACAAAATACTCACTAAAATGATATCCACTCCAGTAGTTGTAAAAGAAGAAAACTTACACTCTCCTAAGTTTCAGTTTTCTCATCCGTATGAGATACTGTGTTATTTTTAAAAATCTTTGTTTACATTTTGATTTAATAAATGCAGGCCAATATAGCAAATTTTCATTTATTTGATGTATGGCCTTTTCAAAGTTTCTGGATAATTTTACTTTTTCCCATTGTTTGGCAGGAAACATTAATCTGAAAGAGTATTTTACATTGTTAAGATATACAAACAAAATTTTAAGGTAAAACACAATCATTTAAATTAAAGTTATGTTTAAAGAAGTTATATTTATTCATTCAATTGCCCCTAATTTTAATAAGAAGAATGCATTTTCCATAATACAAGAATTTTACATGCCTTATTTAATACATTTTAAAACAGACCTTTCCGCAGTTCGCATATATAGATAAATGATACCATTTTCTTCTCTGATAGTCGCATATTTACTGTTAGCGAGAGGACATGAAGAGCGACTGCATAAGCCTGTGAGGTTATATTCATTCCGGCAAAAATGTTGAGTCTTTGTGCTATAGAAAGATAGAAATTATTTTGAAAAATACGTTAGATATTTCTTTACTTTTCATGAAACTATTAAATAGATAACATACGTTACTTTATGCGAACAATGGGTTTTGTTGATAATAGCCCAAACAACCTGAAATTTAAAGAAATACATCGTTATTTTGTTCTGCTGAGGTTACATTAACTCTCCTTAAACAAACTTACATCGTCGTGCTGCATTGTACACTAATCTAAAGAGTCTATATAATAAATTCTTACAGCAATTGCAACATAAATTGATATAAATCTGAAAAAACGAATTTAATTTTCACGTGGAGACACGGAGTGGTGATTATTTTCATTGGACACAGCTTAGTAATTGTCATTTGTCAATTTAGACAACTCGGTTTGTTCTCTTGTCAGTAATCTGTAGTATGAAGTATCCTGCATTTACACATTTGCCTCGCAACAGGCCACTCGTCGAGACACACATTCGTGGCGAAATTAATTTTGACGTTGATGCTACAAGGAGCACATTTTTGTTTTATATTAGCAAATTATACATGACATTGGTATATATCAGTAAATGCATAGATATATAGTTAAATTTATTTTTCATCATTTAAAACAAAACATTTCATTTACGTAATGTCTCTCACATTATATAAACAACAATTCGTAAAGAACAATCAAATAACTTACATCCAATTTTAAGCTCATTTTCCATATTACAAGACTCCCCCGGTTCTCAAGACTCGACACGTTTAAGAGAAAGGTTGAGTGTAAAAAACACCAATCAGTTTCACCAGCTTCAGCATACACGTCTTTGTACGTGATACTGTTTGCTAATTTTTGAGCTCATGAATTCTGACTATATTAATGAACAACAACGTCTTCTAATAATTTCTTTAAATCTAATATATAAAATTCTCGTGTCACGGGGTTAGAACTTGAACTCCTCCGAAACTTGTCCGATTCTCATGAGTCTGAGAATCGGCCAACATCTATTTTTCATCCCCCTAAATGTTAAGGATAGTCCACCCCTAATTTTTTTTTTAATTTTTAGACAAAATTTTTAGTTTCTATTTTTCTATGATACAACATACAAAAATACATACAATCCTAAATTTTAACCCTTCTACGATCAACTCTTGTTTTTTATTTATTAATTGAAAATTAAAATCACATGTATGGCAAAACAACGTTTGCTGGATCAGCTAGTATAAGTATAAATATAAGTTTTATATTTATTCGCAGCTATTTTCCATATACCATATATTTGCAGTTGACAATGCAACTACTCTTTGCCTGTCAATGGAATACGAACAGCTGGAAGACTGCTTCAATACACCCGATCCTTAAAAAAGGTAATCGCTCTGATCCGTCCAATTATCGCCCAATTGTAATAACCTCCTTGTTCTCCAAAATAATGGAAACCATTATTAATGGCCAGCTCATGGCGTACCTAGAGGGTCACCAGCTGATTAGCGACTGCCAGTACGGCTCCGTCGTGGTCGCTCTGCTGGTCGATCTTCTTGCATACCTTACTCATGGATGGGCAGAGGCAATTGAGTCCAAGGGGGAGGCGCTGGCGGTACGTTTGGACATGCGAAAGCCTTCGATCAGGTGTGGCATAAAGCACTTCTCTGTAAGCTTACAGCATATGGGCAATTGCATCTCCAGTTTCCTGGCGGATCGGAACATCAAGGTCGTCGTCGATCGAGCATGTTCTAACCTTAAATTCGTGAATTCTGGGGTTCCACAAGGCTGTGTCCTATCCCCGACCCTATTTCTTCTGCATATCAATCACATTCTGCAGCTTGGAAGCATTCATTGTTATGCGGATGATAGGACTGGGGCTGCACTTTACACTGGCTGTGCGAATATTTCTCGGGCCATTGTTGAGCAGTGCCGAAACAATCTTGTATCTGAAGCCGAGGCATTACTTTGTAATGTCGTGAACTGGGGTCGACTAAATCTTGTCGAATTTAATCCCAAAAAGATACAGGACTGTGCGTTTTCCGCTAAAAAACCTCCCTTTTTCGTTACTCCTCTTAAAACCTCAGCCAGCATCAGAGTTCTTGGCGTTGACATATCGAATGATGTTTAATTTCGCAATCATTTGGAGTGTAAGGCTAAAATTGACTCCAAGAAGCTTGATGTGTTCAGTAAGACGTGACGGTATTCACCGCTTGCAACTTTATACAGCGCAAATTCGGCCCCACATGGAATACTGTTCTCACCTCTGGGTGGGAGCTCCCCAGTATCAGCTCCTTCCTCTTGATCTCATCCAAAGAAGAGCACTTTGAATCGTTGACCACTAATTACTTTCTCAGCGGCTTGATCCTTTGGCGCTGCGTAGAGACTTAGGGTCTCTCTCCATCTTCTATCGCATTTATCACGGAGAGTGTTCGGAGGAGCTGTTCGGATTGATACCTGCAGCTGAATTCCATCATCGGACTTCAAGGCAGAATACGAAGTTTCATCCGTGTCACCTCGATGTCCGCCGTTCCACAACTGAGTGCTTCAGAAGGCACTTTCTGCCGTGGACCACCGCTATGTGGAACCAGCTGCCAAAAGAGGTATTTCCGAACAAATACGACTTATTGACCTTCAAGAAAAGAGCGTATAAGCACTGATGTGGCCTCTGGCATTGCGAGTGTCCATAGGCGGCGGTATCACTTAACATAAAGTGCCACCTGTTTTATATTAAAAAAAAAGAAATTCCATAGCATTTAGCAAGTATGTATTTAACTGGCTTAAATAAGAAAAATCAAATATTATACCCGGTCTCGTTAGGACAGCTTGGTACATTAGAGGTCAACACAGCTTTTCGTAGAGAATGCTATTTCCTCCTTCTATTTTACTCTTACACAACCTTCAGATTCCATCGCTGTACACCAGCATATCCTCCATTTTCGATGATACCCACTGATCAACCTTTCTAAATATATTTTTTTGCAACTTCATTATCTTCATTACCACTCCATGAAGAAGAATACCTAGATCTATTATAACAAATGCTTCTAGTAGTTTCCTTTTAATGTATGTAAACACTCAATCTATAATTATTTCTAAATCCACCACGTTCGTACGTAGCGACAAAATGAATTACACCAGACATATTTATCCGCAAAAATATAACGAGTACTATCCAAACATAACTTTGAAAACCGACGAACGACAAGGCATGACGAACGACGAGATGTATGTGTGAATGCGGAATAAGAAGATTCTAATTTACATAGGTCAATTGTAAACTTTGTTTATTTTTTAGTGTTTGATAGATTTGACGGTTATTTTTCTAAAGATGGAAGATGTTGAACGGCAAGCGCTCTCGTGCCGTTTTGTGTTGTGAGTTTTCTGTTAGTATAATAGAAAAATCTAGCTTCATGTTATATACAATTAGTTTAGGCCAAATGAGATATTTTTTAATGAATCTGAATGTCATATTCAATAAGCTGTAGAGTAAGAATTAAAAATGAGTGACAATATTAAAGTAGTAGTAAAAGTTCGACCTCTCATTTTACGAGAAATTGAAGACAAACTTTTTTATCAATGGGGTGTAAAAAACAATACATTATATCAAATAGATCAAAATGGCAAAGATTGTGGTCAACATTTTACATTCGGTAAGTAAAAATCTTGTGGGTTGGATCACCTCTAAATAGTCTAAAACGCAAACGAATATCCGTTTATGGAGTGAAGGTTACGAACAGTTGAGTAATTTTTTAGACAAAGTTTACGACAAGGATGCAAAAACTAGTGAATTGTACAATGATATTGCTAAGCCGATTGTGGAGGCGGCTATTGCAGGCATCAATGGAACCATATTTGCCTACGGCCAGACATCGTCAGGCAAAACCTATACAATGACTGGGACTGATGATTCTCCTGGTATTATACACCTGGCTGTATTAAATTTGTTTGACTTAATAAAGACAATTCCAGACAGAGACTTCCTTGTTAGGTATTGTATTATCATTATTATTTATTTTCATATGTTTGTTGTTTCTAAGGGTACAGGGTAGGCACAAGTCGGACCAGTAATTAAAAGTTAATTAAATTGCATGTCAGAACAATGAATAAACATGTTTTAGCTAAATTTTTGTTGTTATTCATAAGAGTAGATACTTAAATCATTAAATAATTATAATAATAGCTGTGTCGCTATGTAAAAAAATGTACTTAGGTTCAATTTCTACATTTCAGAGTATCGTTTGTAGAAATATACAATGAATCACTTATCGACTTGCTTGATATAACAAGAAATATTAAAATCCAAGAAACCCATAATGGCCCTAAAGTGGATACTACCGAGAAAGTCACATCATCCCCAGATGAAGTTCTATATTATATGAAGATGGTAGTTATTCTTTCTTAAATACTTTGTTCTTAACAATTTAACATAGTTATAATAAAAATAACATGGAAAGAATGCAACAGGTGTAATTTTTATTATTTTTTCTTGACATATTTTAATTGTATAATATAAAAAATATCAATCATGTCCATTACCTTATATTATATTAACTTTCTATAATAATACAATTTATTTTAAATGCTATATCTGCTCAAGAAATTTAGGTACATTTATAGAATTGACATGGCAGCATTACATATTACTTACATTATGTGTAATTTAAGGGAAAAGCAAATAGACAGACAGCATCAACAAATATGAATGACCAAAGTAGCAGATCTCACTCAATTTTCCAAATTGTAAGTATTTGCTTTGATATAATTTATTAATATATTTTATTACATTGAACTACAATAATGAATTACAGTACTTCGTTGGTAACTTATTTTGAAATATGTAGAAAACAAAATTTGAATTTAATATCACTATATGATGTATACCATCAAATTACACTTCAAAGTAATAACCTCTCTTGAGAATTAATGAAAAACATGATATTGTATCCTATTTAAATGAAAGTATGTTTTAGACAATAGAATCTCGGGAGCATATTGAAGGTGAAGAGGAAGTTGGGTCAGTTAACATATCTCAGTTAAACTTAGTGGACCTCGCAGGGTCCGAGCGTGCTGGCCAGACAGGTGCCACTGGAATCCGGTTCAAGGAAGGAACACATATTAATAAGTCACTTTCAGTATTGGCACTTGTTATTAAACAACTATCTGAAGGACAATATAAGTAAGTACAGTATATTTTTCAGATCACTTTTTGTGCACCTTTCAAACTAGCTAATGTCTTCAGTTAATTATGATCCAAGTATAGTTGATTTAATCTTTGGAATTCTTATCACTTTTATATCTTATTTCAGATAGTCCTAAATTAAGTCTTAAATATGTATATTTCAAAGATAACATTATCAAGCTTTTATCAATTTTTTATAGAACATATGCTGATGTAAGTTAATGAAGAACCCAAATTTAACATTAACTATAATTAAAATTATATTTTATTGAATAGTAACATGTATATAAATAGTATTATATTATTGCTATTTCAGACATGTTAGTTACCGTGACAGTAAATTGACACGCATTTTGCAAAACTCGCTTGGAGGAAATGCGAAGACCAGTATTATATGCGCAGTGACACCTGCTGCTGTGGAGGAAACTATATCAACACTACAGTAAGTTTGGTTTATAAATTTGACTCAAATATCTATTTCTTTAATCTAACATATATCAATGTAAAAATTCAGATTCAGCCAATGGAAAACCAAAACAACTCTAAAAGATTTGCTAGACTCTATATAGGTAAACTAGCTGTTCTCGCTGTGTTCTTGTTACTTAGTTTGTTCACATAGTAAATGTTACAAAAAAACTACTAAAAATCATATTTTGTCATTGCTTGTAGCAGCGTGATGTTACATAAGCCTTCAGCTGATAAATTGATTGTAGTAGTGAACTACTCGACAAAAAATAGAAAATATTTGAAAATAATTTTATTAAATTTATCTTATTTAAGTTCTATTATAATTTGATGCGTGAAAATATTTAAAGATTAAGTCAGGAAAGCAATCTGATATAATAGTACCACACCACATAAAATCGTTGAAAATTAATCATTACTTGGATAACTTCCTGGGGCCTCCCTAAAACATTATTGTTTTTAGTTTTATCTTTATTTGAATCGTGCAGCCCGGAAATACAACTATATTTATTTAATCATTGATCTGTTCTACCTACCTGTCGCGAAGTACTCTTTAAAAAAATATAACAAATATTTATAGTTGTAATGGTTTTTGAATGCATATCAACACACAATCGCATTATAAATTTTGTTTTATATCATATAAATAGCTGTAGGCATACCAATATATTTTCAATTACAAATGAGAAAAATTTGCCTCCTAATAAATTAGTGGACATAGACGTAACATGTTAACATAACATAATATGTTTATGAGTATATACAAACAACTCTTCAGTCTTAATATTCACATTTAAAATGGACTGATCAATTTAAAATTGGTATAAGTTAACCAGAATTTTAAGAATGGCTTGGCTTGAAACTTAATTTTTGACAATTTAAACACATGATCTACATCTAGGGTAGTTACAAAAATACATATATTCAAATTTTTTTGCTAACTCTATTAATATTTTCTTCACAGATTTGCATATAGAGCTAAAGCAATCAAGAACAGACCAGAAGTGAATGCAGTGGCAACTAGTGCTAGTATGATACAGAACCTGACAAAACAATTATGTGCACTCAAGACTGCGCTAGAGAATAAGAAGAATGTGGAGGTTAGGTTATATAAAAGACTAGCTGACCCGGCAAACGTTGTTTTGCCATATATGTGATTTCTAGCAATCATTGTTTTAGTCCAATAAAAATAATTATCAGCTTTAAGCGTGCGGTTATATGTTTATAATCGAAAGCTTTTTAAGCAATAAAAATACGCTTTATTTAGGTTAATAAATTAATCTTTATATGACACGTTTGTCGGTTTACCATAGCAATGTCACTTACTTACTCAATTCAGTCGAAAAGTATCGATATCTGTTAGAATCTTTTGGAGTTAACAGATAATTGTGACTGTCAATGAATTATATACAAATAATTTGCAATAAAATAAAATCGGCTATAATTAAAGACCTAAGCTATCCTATGTCTTTAGTGGACCAGACTGCTCACGGTGTGCCAATTTAATTTAAAATCGGTTAAATAGTTTAGGAGTCCATCGCGGACAAACATCGTGACAGGAGATTTATATATATAAGATTACTTACTAAGAATAAGGATACCCTGGTAAAACCAGGGTATCCTTATTCATAGCATAACTATTACAGGATCTGGGTTTGAGTGACACTTTCATTTTGTCTATTATTATATTTTAGTTTAACATTGTTAAGAAAATAACAAATAAAAGTTTAAAAAAAAATCTGTAACGTAATAAATGTTATATTAAAAATTTTAATTACAGGAAGACAACTGCAATCTTCAGAAACAAATAGCTGGCCTGCAAAGATTGATTTTGAATGGATTTCACCAAAGAAGCAGTTCAGATCTGATATCCGGAGCGAGAAGAAAGCTTTGTCAACCGCGGCGTATGACAATATCGACTCTTCACCCCATACAGGAAGATCCAACTCCGTCGTCCATACCCAAGTTTTGCACACCCAGTTTGAAGTACAAGTAAGCAATCAAAAAAGTATAAGAATATTGTCCACATTTCATTTTGGGGCTCTATATGGCGAATACGTTTTGGTGCTTAAGAAAAATGCATATTTGCACTAACATGAATTCCCTTAAAGACCTATTTTGTTATCGTTAAAATTAATATTATCGTTCCGTTACCAACATCCGAAATCCATATTGAGTCAAGCAACCACTTTTCGGCCAATCCCAAGTCGTTTCCGCTCCGCGTGGTGCGCCCTCTTTGGTAGCTATATAGAACTACTTACTGAGCGCGTGAGCGCCGGTGAAGATTCATTATAGCGTCGTTTTTCGTGCCGTTCACTAGTCTGCTTAAATATAAGTAGACGATCGCGATCACTAAAATTTTGTGCCTATAAAGTTAGTGAAGTGATTATAATCTCTCCGCGAAACTCATGGAGAACGACAGTAGTATAATCGTATTAAGTAGTTCTCCCTCACCGGCATCGGATTGTACTTCATCGAGTAGAGACAGCGAGTCGTCCGAACGTGCGTCAAAACGGTCAAAACGTTCGAGGTTTGGAGATCAAACTGTAAATTCCGAACATTTCAATATTTTAGCACAAGTGGCATACATAATTTTATTTCTAAAACCTCAGTGCCACAAGGCTGCCGTTACAATTCCTGCTCAGACACGGATCCGGCCTCGAACGAATTCTTGTTACCCCCGCCCGAGAGGGTGGTAGATAATTATAGACTTATCTTCCCGAGTTACAAACTACCGTCAAAGATCCTTTACGAGGGCGGCACTGAAAATTTCGAGAATCAAGGATATGACACAACATTACTATTTAAAAATGTATTTATTGCTTTTCGAAGTATTCTCCGCGAAATTTGACACATTTTTCCATACGATGGAACCAATCATTGAAGCAAGCATTCCATTCGGAAGTTAGGGTCTCCAAAATGGCCGTTTAGTAGGCGTCCACAGCTTCTTCAGGTGATGAAAATCTCTGACCACGCAATTTATTCTTTATTTTAGGGAAAGTATAGAAATCATTAGGGCTTAGGTCGGGGCTGTACGGCGGATGGTCTAATAATTCTATATTTTCTTGCTCCAAAAACTCTTTTGTTCTGTACGCGGTGTGAGAACTCGCATTGTCGTAATGAAGGATGATGCGGCGGTTGCAGTTCTCTCTACGGAGTTCAGAAACGACCAGTGGCAAACAAATGCTAGCATACCATTCTGCGTTAACCGTTCTTTGTCCCTCAAGAGCAATAGTTGCAACAAGTCCGGTTTTGGAGACAAACGTTGTCACCATTTTTTTTGCAACACTCCGTGAGCGAACAATTTCTGTTGGCTTTAATTCATTTTCGAACACCCAAACTCGTGACTGGTTTTTTGTTTCGGGTTCGTACGCATAAATCCAGGATTCGTCACCTGATACGATGTTGTATACAGCATTTGAGGATCCTGCGTGGAATCTTTCGAGAGTTCTGACGTACCAAGTAACGCGAGCCGCTTTTTGTTGTTCACGGAGCGAATGCGGTATCCATCGGGAAAACAACTTTTTAACACCCAATTGTTCATGCAAGATTATTTGTATTTGACTCATGCCAATGTATAAAGTTGCCTGAATTTCGCGGTATGTCACATGTCAATCTTCCTCAATCAACTTACGCACAGCATCAACGTTTTCTTGGGTGACTGCAGTTTTTGGACGACCTTGACGGGGATCATCACCGAGCTTGACACGTCCACGTTGAAATTCAGCAAACCAGCGATAAATTGTGCTTTTGGATGGGACTTCATCACCAAATGCAGAAAGCATCCGATCAACACACTATTTTTGTGTTAAACAACTTCTAAAGTCATAATAAATCATCGCTCTTGAATTTCCTCGAGTCAATTCCATTTTCTCAACGACTAAACAAGTTTGACAAGACCCAGTGAAAAGACCGCGAATCTTTTTTTAAATAAAAAAATGGTATTAGGTTTTTAAAACCAAGGAGTTTTCAATTAAAAAGATTTTAACATGACAGGAACAGTGGAAATATTCCATTCTTAAAACTTTCAGTGCAGCCCTCGTATACGTGCAGTCGAACGATACTCATTTAAAAAATAATAATACATTTACAACGATTTAATTGTATGGATTGGGGTGCCATTCGGTTTTCTGAAATACAAAAGAAATATTTATCTACGATAGTTTTAAAAGATACGAAGCAGCTTTGTTACGAGAAGAGCCACGTTCGCATTTATTAGTGCGTAGTGTTGCTGCTTTAACCGCTACAATTCTGTGCCAAAAAGGTGAACTACATAAAGCATTGCAGAATTTAGTCGATTGGTCAAGTGAAAATAGAAATAACTTAACGCCTCAAATACTTTACAATAAAATAGAAGAGTCTCGTCATAGTCAAATAACCGATGAATTATGACAAATAATTTGCGGAAGACGTGCGGAAATAATAGGTTTACGGCGCGATGTATTATTGCGACAGATTTCTGAAGAAGAGTGATGTTTTTGCCAAGATACCCCCAACGGCTGAATTTTTATTTAATGATGGAAGTGTTCAGCGCCATCTTGAAAAAATTGGCGACAAAAACGGATATAAAGGAAAGCGTCGTGAATGGCGTTCAAAAATTTCGGGGAGGCTGCTTAAGGCGGTACGAATTAGCTTGGAGCAACTTAGGGATTAGGAATTTTAGAAGAGGCAGATCTTACTCCCAGTTACTGTCATGATATTGTTAAAATTGTGGGAAGTTTTAAAAATCAACATGGTAACACTGGCAATGTGCTGCCTAGCTGACGTCACGCCCCCCATATTTAGTGGGAGTTTAGTGGGGATTAGTCGAGGACCCGGCTGTGCCCGGGCGGAGACATTGATTCTGGTGCGAGACGCGGGTGAAGATGGATGCTATCTAAGATCTATGACGGATTGCTGTGTGATGTAAATAAGTGTAATAACCAAGGTGTACTTGTAAAGGTTTAATAATGGTTAAATGATAAAGTGATTGCTGTATCCTGCAGTTTTCGTTATATTACCTGTCAACCTTCTTTTTGTTGCCGAAGCCGGATGGCAGTCACCTAATTTTCAATTTAAAGGCACTGAATACCTTTGTCCAGACAAACAAATTCAAACTGTTCAATCATTTTCGAGTTCCCACATTTCTGCAGCAGAATTTCTCCGGAACCATGGAATAAGGTGTGTGGTATACCTCGACGATTTCTTATTAGTCAACCAGACTGCTCATCAGCTGTTCGAACATGTAGTCTTCACAATCAAAATAATGAGGCAGCTAGGCTAGACGGTCAATTTCAAATCTGTGTTGGTACCGACCGAGTTTCTCGGCATAACTTGGGACACAAAACGCAACGCAAAGTCCCTGTCGGTGCCAAAGTGCGCAACGCTTCGCAGTGCACTACAGAAACAGATCAAAGCAGGCAGTTGGTCTCTCAAACAATATCCTATCGGGGAGACTCAACTTTGCCGCCTTTGTAATAATGAGGGGTCGCCTTCACTGTCGTTCACTGCAAATATTCAGTCGACAGTTGTCAACAACCCATCCATACCAGAAGGTATGCATTCCGCAACCTGTGATGAGGGATTTGATGTGGTGGGAGCAAGCGATTGAGAGATCTGAGACAAACGTCCACGCTCCTTACAACAGACGCGTCAGACATAGGCTGGGGTGCTCGGTTAAACGACAAAAACATTTCGGGGACTTGGACAAATTCTCATCTGTCCTGGCATGTAAACCAAAAAGAAATGTTTGCAGTGTACCCTACTATACTACAAGAGAACCATCACCTCGAAGGAGCGCAGATCCTTCTCCAGACCGACAACAAAACCCTCGTCTCCTACATAAACAAGGAAGGCGGAACCAAATCAAAGAGGCTTCTGGAACAAACACGACAGCTTCTTTCAATTTTGGACAAATTGAACATTCATCTTGTGGCACAGTTAAGTGACTGGACAGAAAAGGAACAAAAGCTTTTCATGTCAAGTTGGCGCGTCTCGACATTGAACACTTATAAACCAGCCTGGAACAGGTGTGAGTCACATTCAGTCAACTTTAAGTTCCCTAGTGCTGTACAAGTGGCTCGTTATCTAGCACATCTGCATTGTGATATTGGTCTCGCTTACAGAACTATTTTAGTTCATAAATCAGTTGTTTCAACATTTACTCATATGTCTTCTAACATAAATCTGTCCTCAAATTTTTTTGTAAGACACATAAAAGCTATATCGGTAGCGCGAGATAAGCGTGTGAAACCACCTATTTGGAATCCTAAATTATTGTTAAACTATATATCTACTCACTCTGTTGATAAAAGTAATATATTTCAAGTTGCAAGGGTTACAGCTACTTTATTGTTAATGGCGTCAGGTAGACGAGTTCACGACCTAACGTTGCTTAGAATAGATAATAATAATTTAATTGATGAAGATAGGTCGATTATTTTATGGCCTGTCTTTGGTTCAAAAACGGATAGCTTAACCCATAGACTAGTCTGGTTGGAGGCTTAAAGAACACCCAAATAAAAGTTTAAATCCCGTGTTTTGGATAAGGCAATTATTAAAGGTTACTCGGCAAAGTAGGAAGGACATTAATACCTTATTTATAACAACTAGTGGTGACGCTAAGCGTGCATCTAGTACGATTATATGTGGCTGGATAAAATCTCTCTTAAAAGATGCGGGCATCGAAGTCCCTCTAGGGTCGCTAATTGGGTAGAGAACTTTCCCATCGATAAGGCTGGTTTTAGAGTCACGCTGACCATCGGCACTGACAGCTCAGCGCGTAGCTTGTCAGCGCTGAGGTTCAGCGCGAGACGTTTCAGTTTCGTGCTGATCGCTTTGGAGTACAGACGCACAAAAATGGAAAAGGCGTTAATAATTGCTGCTTTATATTACCTAATAAAAAAAAGAAAGATAAAACTACGACGGAGATTTCATATTCATACAATGATTGAGCAGAGAGCCTTCGCAGGAGAATTTGTTATGTTATACAACACTTTGAGGGCTGACGAAAAAAAAGTTTTTTAATTACTTTCGAACGTCGACTAGAACTTTTGACGAATTACTGGCAAAAACACAGGATTTCTTTCTAGCATCTTTATTTTTATACAGTGGATGGGATGCATCCCATAATTGCTTTGTTGAGTGTACTTCGTCGATCACTCGACTTGTGTCCACATCGCGATTCATCATGACTGTTCACGCTGACGTCGTCCACTCGACTCGACACTAGAACGCTCACTGAAGACAGAGGCGCGCGGGCGGCGGTGAGCGCCGACGGCTACGCGGCGCTGACAGGTCAGCGCTGACCATCGTACGCGCTGATAGCGTTATTTTAAAACGCTTCCTAGAAGTTCATACATTTTGGCTGTAACTGGAAGGCTGTACAACCTTTCAGAAATATTATAAATAAGAAATAATTGATTATAATAACAGCTCAAATAATGATTCGGTATCATTGTCTAATTTCTTTGAATCAATTAAATAAAATTGTTCATACTATAGAAATATTTTGATTTTTCTCATGTCATTAAAAGACTTCGTCTTTCTATACGATAACACGTTATAGCGTCTATAGTAAACTTACTATAAAAATCTATAGGCAGTTTACACACCAGGTGATAACAAACACATCACTCAATATGAATTCCGAATGTTGGTAACGGAACGATAATAGAGAGTTTTACCTTAAAATAAAACATACCTATTATCTTCCTACAACATCCGGAATCCAGGTAAGGGCTACCTGGTGCATCTTGAGTGCCATAATGAATTTTCACCGGCGCTCACGCGCTCAGTAAGTCTATATAGCTACCAAAGAGGGCGCACCAAGCGGAGAGGAAACGACTCGTGATTGGCCGAAAAGTGGTTGCTTGACTCAATATGGATTCCGGATGTTGTAGGAAGATACTCGGTATGTTTTATTTTAAGGTAAAACTCTCGATTTTCAACCAGCTTTATATGACATAAAAACTCCTTGCTAAACGGCTGCCTTTCAATTTCCAAGTGTCTATACTATAAGTCAGTAAAAAAACTTGTCAAAGATGACTTATTATTTTTATTGCGAAGTTGGAAAAATTATTATCTCTATTTGTTCATATTCCAAAAGATTCATTTACCGCGTTTACTTCTGTATAAAGTTAGTAACTTGTGTTTTTCATATTAATTAAAATATAACATAAGTAGTTCTTGTTATATTGCCGCTTTAGAATCCATTTACATATCCAATCTATATATAAAAATAGATATTTAAATTATATTCAAAAACAGCTTGAAATTATTTTTTTATAAAGTTATTTCTATACATGGTACCAGAGAATGTGGTAAATTGCCAAATAATAAACAATCCAGTGATTTAATGGATAGCTTTTTATATAAGTTTTAATAATATAAGAGATATGTTTTGTATGTCTTTTTTCCTCACTTCAATATTAAATGTAAATAAATAAATCAAAGGTTTTTGAAGAGTGTTTTATATTTTTAAGGTTAATTTTATCTCTACGATTCGATTTTCGACGAGTCATAATGTTTAAAGAGAAAACCCTTACTTTAAGTATTATAGTGAAAGTAACGTTTGCGATGCCAAACATTGCCCGATTTTGCGGTTGTAGACACTACCGTGTTTTAGTTGTTTTTAAAATACATTTGAGATGGTTGAAGTAACTAATTATCCTTCACCGTACTCGGCAATATCTGCTTAATGAAAATGTATACGTTAAGGTTTCGCAACTGTAGAGATAAAGACAGAAATTTGTCAGATTAATTACGAACTATCCTTGATACCTAACAGTCTATATTTGTATTTGTAACTCTCATCATCACTTTTACAAATAAATATATCGGGCTACTATTTATATAAGGGGTTTATATTCATATAATTTCAGTGCTCTTTTGATACCGGGTGCTTCTGACTTCGCACCAATCAGTAGCGAGACTCTGTCGTGCCTCTCAGAAGAACCAGCAAGAGCTATTACACCGCCATTTAGAGACAAAAAAGTGAACTTTGACGTTGAAGTTATTGAATTAGGTAAGATTTTTTTATTATAGCAGTAGTAAGAATTGGTATCTGCTTGAAAATATGTTTTAATATAATTTATAAGTCCTTAGACATTAAATAGAAATATATAATAGTACTAACCATGATTACATAAGTTTTTTGTTTGAATAAAAAAGAATACGAATTTGTGTTTTTTTTTTTAACGTAAGTTATATTTTCATTTTCAGATAGCGACGACGACACACCAACGGACATACCAACTTGTTCGCCGTATCACAACTGCTATGGTGAGGCATTTTAAATATATAAGAATTTACATACCTTTTATATGCGCATATTGTGTTATGTTTTGTTAACATTGACAAATAAAAGGTTAAAATAATTAAGATTCTGACATTTTTCAGAAACTTTTTAATCATTATTATTTCAACCGACCGACTGATTTTAACCAAAACGTAATAAGACCTGTGGCATTTTGTTTGTATTGTTCTTATTAATATCACTTAAATCTAATGCCAATGGCATTACTGGATGGAAGGAAAATGGTTGGATTTTTGTATCAGTAAATCGTTATTTACAGATTCTTCCAAAACTCCGCCATGCGTCTTGCGAAGAAACTACAAAGAAGCTGAAAAGAACTATAGAGACATTGTTCAATTTACTGAAAGGGAGAAAATTTATCCGCCTGATACGGTAATACTGAAATTTATTTCACTTATGAATAAATGACATGTCCATTTTTCGTACTTATAATTGTTTTATCAAAGCAATATGTATAGCCAATTTTCTTCTTAAACATGCAATAGTCAAAACACTGTAAATGTAATGCTTACACTATGATTTTAGAGTGGTAACATTTATAACCGTAAATTTATAAAACAATTACTGACAAGGTTTTAGAAGAATACTAAAAAAATAATAGTGTTTTTTTTTAGTTATCTTCGTGATACTATAGAATGGTGTAATAATACGTATTTTTATATTTTTTTTAAATACCGATTCAAATTGTGAATTCAATAGGTTCGATTTCCGACAAAAATTCAAAGACAAGCTTTCAAGCCGTTTTTATGCCAAGCCACATATCGTATGAACTGCATCATTAAATTCATCTGCAGATAAAAAATGTAATGGAATACATGGTGTACTGTCCTGTTGAAGAGTTGAAGAATATTATTACATTTTTTATTTATATAAGTCACGGCAGAGACAGCACAGACCTCCACTGTATAAGATCCTTGAATACTTCCACTCTCATTATATTCATCATACATCGTTCTATTATTATTATCAAATCTCGTAACAACAGAGCCACTGACAAAGTTTATTCTAGTTTATCTAAATAAATATATAATAATAAATAAATAATATAAGTATATTATTTTTATTTATTAAGTTTAAGGATCAAATTTACTAAGGATTAAATATACTTTCAGGTCGAATTAATGAACAAATTAGAAGAGAAATCCTTGGCTTTATTTAAACTAGAGGAAGGTTTTAATACATTGACTGATGTATGTAAAGAGAAGGATAAACAAATTGAACAATTACAAGATACTATAAAGCAAACTGAACTAGAACTAAAAAATATAACTACTACCAAGGTATGCCAATCTGTGTTAACTCTTATTTAACCACAATCCTGTTAATATTGATTGTGGTAAAAACTTATATTTTATCAAGAAGAAGAGTTAGAAGTTGCCTTCAGAATCAGAACTTCCCAATTCCACCTAGACTATTTATAATTTTAGGCGGACCTAGACGCGATCTGTGTCCAGTATCAAACTAAATTAACAGATTTTGAAGTATGCTATGAAACCTTAATGAAAAAGTCCAAAAATAGGGAGAAAGAACTACTATCCCTCTTGGAAGAACAGTCTACAAAGAAAGGTCTTAAGGAGAATGGTGAGCATTAAATTCATTCCAAGTGCTTTTTTCTGTTCAACTCTGTTGGGGCACTCACACTTAAAAAGAAATTAAATGTTCCTTAAGTTAATCTTACCTTTAATTTGCACAGGGACAATGTATTCTCCACCGAAAAATCAAGAGCAAAGTGGATCTGAAGGAAGTCACTCAATACATAGTGATTCTTCAGATTCTGACTTGTCATTAAAACAGATTCGCGATATAGCTGCAGAATTGGAAGCCCAAGTAGCGTTGAAGGATCAAACTATAATTGAATTAAAAGCTACTTTATCAGCCCATGAGCACAATATCAATACATTACAAAATGTTAACAGAGAAATAAGAGAGATGCTAGTTGACTACAGGCAAAATGTCCTACTGGTAGAGAGTGAAAATGCCATTTTGAAATCCAAAATAAATGATCTCAATTCTTTAGTTGCCAGTCAAAAATCAGAAATTGTAGCTTTTAATGCTGATATTGATTCTTATACCACTGTGATACAGGATTTGCAAGAAAAGTTGATGAATAAAGATAAATTCGTCGTAGATGTCTCGGCGGTTGATGATAAACATATAGAATCATTGATAGCAATGGAAGAGTCATTTATTGCAAACAATGAAAATATTAAAAATATAATTTATTCTCTAAAAAATATTTTAGATACCAAAAATGGAGAACTGGCTAAAATAAAGTCTAGCAGAATCAACGATACAGAGTCAAATAATTATCATGAGGTAGTTGAAACATTAAAACATGAATTAGAAGAAAAACAAAATTTAATTGAAAACCTAATCAAACAGAAGGAGAGTTTTGAAATAGAACGCCAAAATCTTTCAACGCAAATATCTGAAATGGAAGTGACTGTTGACAATTTAAAAGATACTAATTCAAAATACGTAAGTGAAATAGAAAAATTAAAACACCAGAATGATGATTTGATTATGACAAAAAATCGTTTAGAAGAAAAGTATGCAGTTCAAGAAGATATTCTTAACTCAAAAACTACACAATTAGCATCAGAAATAAAAAGCTTAGAAGAAACTATAAAATCTAAAGATAATATCATTAGTTCATTTGTTCTTGAAGGGAATAAAACTCAAGTAGATATAAATTCAGCGAAGTCAACACTAAAAAAATTACAGGAAGTAATTATTTTGTTGTCAGAAAATGTTCAAAGCATACCGGATATGCTTGATGATTTTGCAAGTGTATTCAAAGTTTTTGATGAAAGTTTAAATACTTTAGAATGCGTTGTTAAGGACAATATTAAAGATAAAAAATGTTTACAAGATTTAATCAATAAACATGAAAGAGAAAATATAGAACTATATCAGATATTGGATAGTGCTAATGATAAAATTGATGCAGCATCAAAGGATTTTGTTGAATTTTGTGACAAATCAATTAATTGTGTAATAGACCATGAAAATAGGAAATTTAAGTTAGTCTCGAACATTAAAATGATTACTGATATTATGCAAAACATGCAACTCAATTTTCATCAAACTATCAATGATAAAGAAACTGAAATCAACAACTTGAAATTGGAAATAGCAGGAACCCAATTGAGTCTAAGCACTAGATCAAAAGAACTAGAAAGTAAAAGTCAAGAACTGCAAACAGTAATAGTTCAAAATGATGAAGTATTGCGCGATATACTTAATAAAATAACGCATTTAATATTAGAACTCAATAAAGAATACAGTGATTTTGAATGTACCGATGTAACCAAACCTTCCGAATATATTTTTGAACGTATAGATAAACTATCAAATGAAATTCGGGTTATTCAGAGAGAAAATGAAAGTAATAATACAATGCAGTTACTAGAGGCTGCTACAGCAGAAGTAAAACAACTTCACGAAGAAAATCTAAGTTTAAGTAAAAATCTTTCACAAGTCAATATCGAAAACGCTAATCTATATAAGGAAATTTCAGGCATAAAAAGCAAAAAAGAAGAAATTATTGATGATTTGATGACCAGCAAAAAATTATTAGAGGAATTGCAAAATTCTCTTGAAGAAAAATCAAGTGAAATTGATGTTTTAAAAGATAAAGCACATGAGTGGAAGCAGAAATGTTTGAACCTGGATACTTCAATGCAGCAGCAATTCGATAAACTAGAATTTGAGAATTCTCAGTTGAGGAAAGAATTAGAAATTTTGAATAGTAACGAAAGTATATCAGCAGAAAAGAAATTTAGTTCGAATGTTGTTAATAATGTGCAAGGAAACTCCGAAGAGATTTTAGACTTAAAATCACCACCGAGTCTCCTAACAATTTGTTGCGATACGATATTTGATGCCATACAACCTAGTGAAAATGAAACATCAGCTTGTTCTCCCAATTCTAACAAAAGTTTATGTCAGACGCCGGCCCAGCTTTGCAGATGTGAGCAACTACAGTCTGAAGTCGAAAATTTACAAACTGAAAATGACAATTTCAAAACAAGCTTGGGTAACTTGCAACATTATAATGAGAGCTTAGTTTTACAACTAGAATTAGCGACAGGTGAAATACGACTGCTTCTAGATTTGGCACAGGAATTACAAAAGAAAATTATTAATCATCGAACTAATCTTTCAACACTAACAGCTACAGCATATGCAGAAAATAAATCTCTCAGATCACAACTAAAGTCACTTCAACATTATCACAGCTTGTTTTACAGGGCATGTGAAAAAGATATACCTGAAGTAAAAAAAGAGTTGCAGGATTTGATGATATTACTTAAAAGTGAAGCAAATGAAAGCTTTCGCAGATATTCCTTGCCCACTGCTTTGGAGAACAGTGCCATACAAACATCAAAGTATGAGTCAATGTTAGACGGAGATCTGCTTATGTTAGATACTAATATAACTTTAACAACATGTGATAATACTCTGACAGGACATGAACAAAGCTGTTTAGATGCAACACAGTCGTCTATAGATATAGGTTGTCAGATAAATAATTGCAGTGAAATTACAGAAATCCATAATCCAACACTACAACAAAGCACGACTCGTAAAATATTACAAAATATTGAATCATTAAAAAACGAAAATCAAAAATTGCGAGATATTGTAGAGGAATACGAACTTATTAAGCAAAATAAGTTAAATTACGTCGATTCCCAAAATAGTCCAATAAAGTTAGATAATTTCTTAAAAGAGTGTGAAAGATGTAAAGAACTTCAAGACAGCTTTAAAGTTCACGATGAACTATTAAGTGACAATGATACACTACGTCGACAGTTATCTGAGTTAACAATATTAAAGAATGATTTAGAAGCTAAATATAAAAGTGCCACAGCTGAAATGGCTTCAACAGAAGCGTTACTAACAAAATTAAACAACTTTGAAAAAGACCTATCATCAAAATCTATCGAAATTTCAAAGCTCACATCCTTAATTAGTGAAAAAAATAAAGAGTTAGCTAAACTACAGGAAGAAAATGACGCTTTGTCCACTCAAGTAATTGAAAATATATATGAAGCCGAAAATCTTAAAAATAAAATGGACACTTTAAAACAAAACAACATAGAAATTTCTCAGAAACATGCCAAACTGCAGGAAGCGTATGATATACTAGAGGAGGAACATTTTAATAGTCATCCAGATCAACCATGTCCAGAATGTATAAAGAAAGATGATATAATCCAATCTTTACAAAGCACAGTGTCTGTATCTAGATACGATAAAATTTGTACTCTCCAAAGTGAGCTTCATGCTGGTAAAGAGGACTGCAATGAACTGAAAAATGAAGTTACAAATATAAAAAATCATTTAGATAAAAGCAACATTTCGATCGTTCAGTCTATGGACTTAGATGACACCATAGGCGATTCTAATCAAATATCAAATGATAAGTCAAATATGCCAGATGTACCTAAAGAACGACCATTGGACATTTACACATTGGATAAAATTGATTGCGTCAATTACTGCATAGAAAACACTGGATTAGATAAAGAAAGCTTTACCTGTGATATGAAAATTGTCGATGTTATGAAAACTCTGTACACTAATGTTCTTACCAAACACAATAATGAGGTGGAAAATTTAGTAAATAAATTAAAGGACTTTGAAGAATCAAAACTTACTTTACAATCTCAGTTTAACGATTTAATTATTAACCAAGAAAAGATAACAAAAGAAATTGATGAAAAAAATAAGTATCTGCAAGCAATGGCTAATGTTGTAGGACATATTAAAAATAATTTAACTCTTTTAAGCCAAACAAAGGATGGAGCTGATTTATCGGAAATTCTCGACTTCTATAAAAATAGTTTCTTCAAAATTATTGACAAGGAATTCGACTTAGCCAGCCTCGAAATGTTTGATTGTATATTGAATTTAGTTGAGGAAAATCACAGATCAAAACTTATTAAATTAGTGGAAGAAAATAACTGTCAAAAAAATAAATCCGAAAATCTTAAAATGTTGGATAACGAATTGGATACTACCAAATCTGATCTACTGAACAAGGAAAAAGAATACAATCTTCTTAAACTGCAAAAAGATAAAATGTTTGAAATTAATAACGCCGTGACTTTAGACTTAGTCAGAAAAGAAAAGCTTCTTCGTGAAACTACTAATGAGGTTTACCAGGATCTTCTTAGTAAGAAACTTATGAATAAAGAAGATGTAGATATATCTATGCCCCTTTATGAGATAATTCCAGTAATATTTAAATATGTCACACAACAACAACAATTAACAAATGAAGAAAATGTAAAATTATCTTCAGAAATTAATACCATGAAAATTTCATTGGATGAAAATAATTGTGAATTAACCAAAGTACTAGATGAAGTTAGCAAACTTAGTATATTAAACGCACAGTTAAGCGAGACACTGAATGACAAGGAAGCACAACTTAAAGAACAAATAACAATCCATGATATTCTAAAGTGTACTTATGACAAAAAGGTTGAAGAAAATAACGCTAATCTTAAAATAATCGCAAATCTTACTGACAAGATAAATATTATTCAGGAAACCATTGAACAAAAAAAAGTGACCATACAAGCGTTAGAAAATCAGTTGCATAGTCAACAGCAAAATATTCAAAGTGCCGAGGTGGTTAAAGAATTACAACAATATAAAGATGATCTAGACAACCTAAAATCACTGAACAACGTTTTAAAACAAGAAAGGGTTTCGGCTTCTGTAGAACTGGAAAAAGCTAACCATATTATAAAACAAAACAAATTAGAGTTAGAAAAAATAACATCGGACATGTTAATATTAAAAGAAACAGTAGATCAAAGTTCCAATGACATGGAGAGTTTAAGGTTGGAATCAAAGACATTACTAGAGCAGAATAAATTGCTGAAGGAAGAGATGAAAGAGAAGGAAAAAGAGTTTTCGCGGCTTGAAACTAATATTAAAACATACCAGAAGTCAGCTGAATTCCAGTGCAAGATGATTTCAAGGTATTGTAATGTTATATAAGTCTTTGTAGCTATAATAGTTCGGTGAAAATTAGATGTGGTTGCTCAAGCAAATCATATTTTTTATACCCATACCTTTTTCTAATAACAAACATTTATTATATAATTTTTCAGATTAAAGAAAGAGAAAGCAGACATTGAAAAATCTAATAGTAAATACATTGAAAAAGTAGCAGAATTGACAGCGTTATTGGATGAGTTGAAATCAAAGGACGCATTAAATGAGGAGGAAATCAACTCTTTGAAGAGTGTTAAGGATAGCTTGGAGGTAATTATTTTACTATTTAAAAAAAACTTAAATGCAAGTATAGTCTAGTCTCTTACAGTTTTCTATCTCTCTATAGCATTCTGAGATGAAAAAAGATAGATAGATAGTTTAGTAATCGTACAATTAGACCAATTTGTTTAAATAATCGAGGGTGCTAGATGAACCATACGTATAATGTATTTATGTTATGTATTTATTATTTAACTGACTCTTAAAGTTTCGTTCCGCTTACAATTGTTAATACTAGCAAAACTTTTTTGAAACTAAATTTGTATGGGAATATAAGATTCGGTTTTTATTATAATCATAATTTTCTGTATTTCTTTGAATGTAACAAAAAATGTTGTCTGTAATTTGTCTGTATGAATGTGATGAAAATGTGTCCAGCTATTACATATACACTGAATAAATTTTGCAGAATCGTATATCGGAGTTGGAGAAAGGTAAACGCATGTCTATCGAAATAAATGGTGCCAGGAGTAGACGACAAAGCCTCTACGACTCCCTGAGGACTTTCTCTGATAATGATGATGGTTGGTTTCTTTATTTCAAACAAACAAACATGTAAAATGGACAAATCATTTATCACTGATTTTTTACCAAAAATACAATTTTTAAACCGGTCCCAGAGGCCAATTTTGTCATAAAGTTCTTTCACAAAATCCTTAATCTTAAATTTGAAGGTTTAATGACTTTTAAAAATTAAGTATGGTGATGACTTAATTTGTATTGGCAGAATGCTTTTTTATATAAATATTATTTATATTAATAAATATTTTGGATAAGTACCTGGATGCAAGTCAATTGTTAGTCCATTACTATGTTCATATTTATTATCAGAGTATAATTCATAGTATTTATATATGATTAAAATTACAGATCCGAAGAAAATCGAAGCCGCATTCAAGTCTCGTAAATGTGACGATCTATTTATGGACGTCGACGACGAATCAAATAGAAGCACTCCAGTCAGGCTTAGTAAAGGGTCAGTTTTATTTTATTTATTTATTTTTAACATGTTTTGTCAACAGAATACATAGAATGAATTGTTACAATAAAGTATACAAAAATTAATTATAAAACGGTTAATTTCTCTTCTCTTTCTCTTATTAAAAGATTAATCAGACTTACTTTCTCAGACTAAAGTCTCATCTGTCTCTTTTCGCGCTGCCCCTGGCGGAACGGTTGAATATTGCGAAAGCCTTCAACGGATGTGGAACAAAACGCTTATTTCGAAACATATGGTTTCTCTGAGGATTTTTGGGTTACCACAATCGGATCTCCAGCAGAAAGGTTGTCGACCACGGTCTGACCTTAAACTCGTGAATGAAACACAAGGCTGTATCCCCGAGCCAATTTATTCTGCATATAAATAACATGCAGCAACTTGGCTGCATTCATTGCTATGAGGATGATAGCAGTGGGGATGCACTATACACCGGTGCGAATATTTCTCGAGCTATTGTCGAGCAGTGCCGAACACCTTTACACGTAATATCGCGAACTGAGGTCGACTAAGTCTTACCGATTTGAATTCCAACAAGACACAAGTCTGCGCATTTTCGACTAAAGAATCTCTCCCGTTACTTCCCTCTTGATGACATTTTATCATGGAGAATGTTCGAAATAGGCTTACCTTCAGCATGAGCGTGTTATCTAATATGATATTATTGTTGCAGACGGGACAGTTTCGCTTCTCGGCATGATCAGGTATTTTGTACTTTTTATTACATATTTAAAAGTCAACATTATAAGTCTATGCTGTGGAATGTGATATTAAAAAGTGATCTATACAAGAAAATTAATTAATTTATTGTAATATTTGACAAGTCGAAAATAGTTTTAATCATAGAGATATAATTGCTTGGTAACTCCATCAAGCGGTAATTCTCTTGTTTTTCGAACTCAAGTCAAAAATGAATTAGAAAGGTTACAACTTCATAGTGTATCTATTATATAATTTCATATTGAATTATACTTTCAGCAAAGTGAAGAAGAGGGCTCCAGAGCCAGCAGCGTCCAGGCATCGCGGCGCCGAAGACAAAGCATCCACGACGCACACCGGAATGTTAGCGCTATGAGTACGTCCTCTAAATGCTTTTTTTACACTAAAAAGGTTTTCATTCAATTCAATAAATTTAATCGATCCCTGGTCGAAAATAATATACAGAATTTAATAATAAAATTACTTTTTCTTCTATTAGCCTCTGTTGACTTATTTCTTGTCCCTATTTGTATATTTAAAGAATAATGTTATAATTTTCAGATACTTCCCGTACACAAAGCGTTGATCGAAATAATGAATCTTCAGGCAGCGATCATGGCAGGTTCGTACGAAGTTTGTTTTTTACAAAATTATTAATAAATATAAACATAAAAGAAGAATTGAATTTAAATATAAAAGTATTATTTTTAGAATATAATATTGTTATATGCTCATCATAGATTGAAGAATCGAATGTACATATAAAAGTGCCCACTAATTATTATTACTTAATTTCCAGTGAAGTATCAAAACTGCGCAAGCAACTTTCACTTTGCCATGAAGAGCTAGAAGAGTGGAAAGAGAAGTTCCGAGAGGTTGATGAAGAATGTGAGATCTGCGCACAATATCTGCGCGAAAGAGATGAGCAGTGCCGACAGTTGAAGGAAGATAGGAGAAGTTTACAGGTACTTTTTTTATCAATAATATAATGTTTACTTTTTTTTAATGCAATAATAATAACATTCATAAGTGTATAATGCTATATAAATATTTTGATATTACCATGTCTCTTATTTCATAATTATGAATGTTATTATATATCCATTTCTTTTATTATGAATTTCAAAATAATAAACAATTGTTCCAATTGTATATATTGTAAGAATAATCTCTATCTCACAATATTTCAGAACACGATCGAGGAATTAAAAGGAAAATTACAAGGTGCGAACCTCATTAAAGCCGGTTCAGTCAACGTTGCTGTCAATACCGAAGAGGGTAAGAAATTATGAACTATTGGAACAAATTTTACAGCTAATTTGTTTAAACAAGATCCGGAGAGAATGACCCTGCCGATATTTTTCTATGTGTGTAACAAACAGTTCAGGAGATAAACATGGCTAGATCCAGAAATGGATACAGCTGAAGGATGGATCCTAACCTATATATGGGTCACTAGTTATTTATTATACATAATTTTCCAATTTTTACAGTAATTTCACAAATTAGATGCTATTGGGAGGAATAGCATAGCGTAAAGGTGAAATAATTCAGTTCAGTAGTTTTTGAGTTTATTTGTAGCAAACATACACCAATATTAATGCAGATAATACTACAGTTTTTTCGATATTTATAGATTGGGCGAATCTACACTCTGTGGTGGTCGACAGAATGTCCTACGATGCCGAGGTTGATAAAAATAAGAAGTTATCAAGAACGATAGAAGAACTGCGCTATCAGAAGCAGGAGTTGAAGAATACTTTGGCTAAAATGCAGAAGAGTATTGAGAAAAATTCGACGAAAGACAGGTGAATATAAAAAAGTTATAGTTTTTTATTTTATTCAAAGTGACCCGCCTGCTCGTTCTCATTAAAAAATAAATAAACTAACGGGCGAAAATATTTCAGATGAATTATTTAATCATTCATATAGTAATAGCTTTTAACCTCTTTATACTAAATTTGTCTATATGATATAGAATGTTTTACATCGCAAAGGGCGAATTTAGGGACAGATAGGACTCTCCGGCAACTTTGCTGATGAAGTGTTGTCCTTGTACATTCGTAGTAGCAAACTTCCAGCTGGTTCGTCCTCCCAACCAGGATATTTACAGGATAAAAGTTTAGGGAGGGATAGGCAAAATCTTTACGGCCTATGACTACGAAGGCGTATAACTAGACTCTCTTGTTATTTTATATTAATAAAGAAGGAAACATACTGTAGTGGTGTTATATTGATTTTCAGAGAGCTAGAAGCAATAAGATCTGAACTAAATGCCTGCCAACGTGAGCTTGCGGAAGTCAAAGTACGCAATCGGGAACTGGACGAAGAGTGCGAGACCTGCTCAGAATATCTCAAGGAAAGAGATGAACAGGTCAAGAAGCTGAAAGAGGCCAAGAAGGCGCTTGAGGTACATGCTGCATTAACGCATTAATTAATATTAAGTACAGCAAACTTCCAGAATTCGTATCATCTAATATATAAAATTCTCGTGTCACGGGGTTCGAACTTGAACTCCTCCGAAACGGCTCGACCGATTCTCATGAGCGTATTGAGTAGGTCTGAGAATCGGCCAACATCTATTTTTCATCCCCCTAAATGTTAAGGGTAGTCCCTAAATTTTTATGTTTTAGACAAAAATTTTAGTTTCTATTTTTTATGATACAACATAAAAAATACATACAATCCTAAATTTTCACCCTTCTACGATCAACCCTTATTTTTTATGTATTAATTGAAAATTTAAATCACATGTATGGCAAAACAACGTTGCCGGATCAGCTAGTATATGTATAAATATCAATTCGTATAATACCAATATATTAACATATAGATAAAAAAAAAGACAAACCCGACTGAGTTTCTTGCTTATTCTTCTCAGACTCGGGCGCGTTAGTGAACAAGCCTATAAATTTAGTTTTAAGTGATGTGCAAATGTGATCATGTAACGATCCTACTTGAATAAATGAATTTGACTTTGACTTGACTATATATTTTTATTTTTACATTTCAGATCAAATTATTGGATTACCAAGATAGCAGTGTGAGTCTATCTGGCCGCAAGAAGCGTCATACTTTGCATGACCTTAATCGACAATCAAATGGGGAATTAGTCGATGCAGCCACTGAAACTTGCGCAGGTTTGACTAAGGAAAATTAATATTATTGTTAATACTGGTTCATTTATTGTAACGACATACTAAAATATTTAAATACTGAAATTTTAGAATATTGATACAATATATTAATTATAACACACTTAATTGTATATCTAATGAAATTGTATATGTAGATATTTGAATAAGTTATTTTTTTTAGATTTAAACAACCAAGCAGAAAGAGATGAAAACTCTAAAGAGACAGAAATGCACGCGAAGGAGTTTAAACGGCTAAAGTTTGTAAGTAGAAATTATTTGGTGATCTTTAACCAGCTTTAAAGTTTTTGAACAGTGACAATATTTCTGTTAGTTTATTAACTGGCTTCTTAATGCAATTTCTGCCGCACTAAAAAAAGAGTTCACTGTATGAATACCCTGGTAAAAACATCTATTTTAAAGTGTCGAGAAACTCGCATCCACTAAACAAACAGTTCGTCATTATTTAGTATGTAAACTAATGTTAGGTCTCGGAAAAATACATGTGTTCACTAATAAAACCCACTTTTGTTATTTACAATATAATACAAAATATTTACAATCATGTACAAATTTACAATTCAAATAAAATACTATTAAACACTTTTAAAACATAGAAAATAATGTGCACGAACAATTAATATATTACAAATCTTTTTTCTGATCTGACAGACGCTGGCGATCGTCCTTTTTTATTTACATGCCAGTGCTTACAAAGAGGTTTTATTTACACATTATTAACAAACGGCGATCAGCCGCTACATGTCTAATGTCTATTACCAAAGGTGAATAGTGTAACTTACTTATACAACTAAGGTGTGTACTAGTTGTATTTATATGACCAATCTCAGAAACTACAAGTGCTAATTTGGAAGATTGCGTTATCGATTAAACGAAGCATAAATAAAAAATGTTGTTTAATGGTATATTACAAAAGATGTGCTGGAAAAAACACCTCACTACTACTAATTATGTATCACTTTCATAGTAGTTTAATATAAGAAACGCTAACTAACTGACGATTTATTTCGGGCAATGGTCAACTTTCTCAAGAAAGTTCGAATCTTATACATCTGCCATTTTCATATTAAATTTCTCACTCCGTAAAGCTTAGCTTAGCAATTTATTATTTAATTCGTATTTAACTTACAGATGGTAGAGAAGCTCTCACAGCAAAAGATGGCGTTGGAGCAACAGTTAGCCGCCTTGACGGCAGCCACGCCGCTCTATGTATCGACTGGCAGCTCTATTGTACAGGTGACTATTATAAATAATAATTTCATACATTAACCAATAAAGAAACAGTAGTTTAAACTAATCACACTTATACTTATATTCTCATGACTACTTATTGACTATGCCGGAAATTAAAAAACATACTGTGTGACTTCTAAGAAATTAAAATTAAATTCTTCATGCTAAGAATTCGTTTATCTTATCCATAAGATCAAATGATCTATTTCTTCTTCTTATTTACAGCAACAACAGCTCTCGGACGTGATCAAAGAAAATCAAAAACTCAAGTTTATGAACGCGAAACTAACAAAGATTTATCGAAAAATGAAATCTCAAAACACCAATCGAGAGAATGAAGATCCCGCAGACGACACAAATATGTAAATTAACAGCTGCTAAGCTAGCTAAGAGTTAAGAATGAAAATGCTAGTTTTGTGCAAATTTATTTTTGAATTTTACTTGTATTTGTTTGGCTATATGTTTAACTTTTAATTTTTTGTATCGTCCTAAACATTCAGGCGTTATCAATTTTATGGCAATTTTTTAATCGACCGAGAGCTGTAGAGTTCGGTAATTTTAATGGGATTGAGTTCTATTACTCGGCTTGGTACCTACAGAATTAATTACTAATACTTATGCTTTGAACGGCAAGCGACCCAAAGAGGCATGTTAACATTTAAAGTTACATAAGGTATTCTAAGAACGTCACTATCAAGAGATGAACATACAAGCTTAGGAAAATGTAATCAGTTCGAAATTTGAATGTTGAATTATATTCAGTCACTATAGTCAAAAACCTTGTAGATAGGATGCAATATTAACTGTATATATACTTATAGTGAGAAACTGTTTCCTATATGTTTGATTGATCGGAATGGTGTTGGAATGTGATTTATTTTTAAAAAGGCGAAAGCAATTTTCCTTTGTTATTAAAAGAATACCTACGTCTTCAATAAGCTGGTCTTTGGATTTCTTTAAATGGCTTTGACTTTTTATATTCAATGTGTAAGACTGTCTCAATGGTGCATTCCGAAGGCATTTATGTGTGATCTTTGAATTATTTTTTCACCATTTTATAAACGATTTGCATGCATAACAGTATTATTGTACTTAATGTGACTTAACAAGTAGCACAAATTAACCAAATAATTGACAGATATATTATTGTATATTAATTATCAAGATGATTGTAAATTGGTGAATGTAATAAAAAATATATAAATAAGTCTTCTTTTATTAACACCAAAAACTTTCTAAAACCATTCTTCTCCCTATCGATTTAAGTTTAAGTTTGAAATCATTTTATTTTTCCATATATCACTTACAGAGAAATATACATTTAAAAAATATTATAAAAGCGGAAAATCCTCTGAAATATGGGTTTTCAGTATTTTTTTGAAACTGGATAATGTTTTAGCTTCCTGAATTGAAATGGGCAGCCCGTTGTATAATTTAGCTCCTTCGTAAAGAATGCAACTCCTTCCATAGTTGGTCCGAGGCGGTCGAAGATACAATTCCCTAGACCTGCGCGTGATACGGTTTCCATGTTGTGAATTTATTGTAAAACTTAACTGTGTGTGAAGCTCCTCCGACCTTATTCTTCTAATAAGAATACATGTGTTGTACTTGTATGTCTGCGCTATATTTAATATTTTTGTTTTTTTATATATTTCTGAAGTAGGCGTTAGGTAATGTAATCCAAATATTGTTTTAATAAGCCTGTTCTGAGTTGTTTGCAATTTTTTAAGGTTACTTTTAGCAGCAGATCCCCAAACTTCTACAAGATAATCCAGATGAGATTTAACTAGGGAATTATATATAAGATATTTAACATTAAGAGGTAAGCATCGTGCTATTGGTCGTATGATTCCGGATAGTGATATTAATTTATTTCGTATTTTTTCAATGTGTTCCGTCCAAGTTAATCTATTATCAATATTTAAACCCAAGTACTTTTCCGTATTAATTTTATTTATTTTAACATTATTTATTATTAAAGGACTGTAGTTAGCTATTTTTTTATTTTTCGATGAAAAGATCATATAATGTGTTTTAGTAGTATTTATAGTTAAAAGATTTGAATGTAACCAATTTTGAAGGATGATAAGATCACTTTGTGCTTGTTCCATTACAACATCGACTGAATGGCCAAAATAAAATAAACTTGTATCATCAGCATAGTGTGATATCACCCTTCAAACCAATATCATTTATACTATTTATATAAATTAAAAACAGGAGTGGGCCTAATATAGAGAACCCTGCGGTACTCCATAAGTAATAGCAGTAAGTTCTTGTCTACACTACTTGTCTTCTGTTTGTTTGGTATGACTTAAATGTTTCAAAGCCCTTACCTGTAATGCCAATATTTCTTAATTTAGTTAGGAGCAAATCATGGCTAACAGTGTCAAAGGCCTTTTTCAAATCAATTAAGATTCCTAAGACAACTTTCTTATGATCAATATTGATTTTAATATTTGTAACTAAATCTTTAGTAGCAGACATCGTGAGACAATCGCAGATTTACCTTGAAAGAAATTGTTTGTGATGTATATTGTAGAAGTAAAGAACCCAATGTATACTTTAAAAAAACATCAAAATACTGAGATTTTTATTATCACAACAAACAAGTAATATACAAAGAGAACAATACAATTCTAGAAAGTTAAAAACCTTACTAAAACTGTTTTAGTAATCATTATATACAGCTACTGCAACATTGGAATTTACCTTAAACATATTCTAATACATTAGTGAATTTGACAATATTTTAAACAGTCTATTGGACATATTATTTCACACTTAATGTACAATATCACAATGTATATAGGATATTTGGCTGGAATTTACCCTCACAGGGCCAATTCTAATAATCTTAACATGGTAAAAAAAGTTTACAATCGGCTTCAGTATTCAGTTACGGGGTAAGTCTGCTGACATGTGAACTACATTTTCTACACCATTGGTTTCTTCGACCGCTAACTCAGTTCTTGTAGGCAAAACTTTAAGATTTTCACTAGGTTTTTCATTTGATTGTACTTTTTTTAGTTTTTCATTCACGTGCTCCGCAAATGTTTCCTGTCCAGCCAATTTGGCTAAATCGGCGGACAGCATTAAATAACCTTGATCGTTTATTGTCGATAGTAGAACGGCGGCTTGATACTTGTCACCGAGAAGTATTTGGCTGTAAAAAAAGTTTGAATATTTAATTTACACACTGACTTCTGCTTAAACCAACATTATTATTATAACACTTATTATGGTACAAACTTGATATGCCACATTAGTAATAGATGTATATATTAGATTTAAATATATTATTTCAATTCAATTTATATTATTTTCTGTTGAAAAACTGTAAGTTTTATATTTGATTTTCGATTTTACGTGTTGTTTGTTTATGTTAGGCCACCGGTTCCACTATCTACATTTATTTACAAAGGTGAGGAAATTATTTACCAAAACGCAGACAAAGATAAACTGCCATTTTCTCTACATAACGCTGCCCATTTTTGGAGTGTTTCCTCAGCTATACTATCCATGTGTCTGAAAATACAAAATAATAATTTAAACTGTCTGGTCTGTATAATAAAATACGTTAAATTACGAAGGACCGAGCAACAATATTTTCCTATCAGATATACATAAGTACAAAATATGTAATTGCAAATTGTGTCCAACTGATTGGGGTAAAATGACCTGGTCTTGGCCAGCACGAATGCTTCGAGGAACAGCCTCCCCTCGATGAGCGCGTTGACGGCTCCTCTGACGTCATGAACGCTCAGCAGCACCGCAGCCTTTCGGTACACCACTCCACCGTAGGATTCCGGTACTGAAAAGTATTTGTACACGCTAATCTCAGCAACTACTGTTCAATATTCTATTGCATAACTATAGGGAGTAATATTATCTTTTATTAACATAACTGTTACTCATTTAAAGAACAACACTTTATGAACGGATTTAAGTTATGTATTTTTTGCAAAATTTAAATATATTTTACAGCGTGCGTCTACCGTGACCACGCACGGTGTAAAGTACGCGAAACGTCGGAAAAATTTAAAAATAATGTAAAATATATTTAAATTTTGCAAAAATACATAACTTAAATCCGTTCATAAAGTGTTTTCTTTAATCTATAGGGTATTCTAATTGGCTCCCATTTTCTTATTCGTATTTCTTAGAAAAAGTTAATAATACGAATCTAATTACTAAATTCGTATCCGTTGAAACTTACAAATCGTTTTCTCGTTCTCTCCCTTTGCTGCCAATCTGTCCATTTGAGCGAGGTATAACTGCATCGTATCTTTCCAATATCTGTATACAATATTTATTTATTATACTATATATTTATATCTCAAATGAATACTCGTTGTTACTGCAGGAATATATTCATAACTTTGTTTTATTATTAAGGTAAAAGTTTTGACACATCCAAAAAGGTTCAATTTGATTTAAGTTTCAGTATAATTGCCATGAATTCAGTAGCGATTCTTTTCCAAGGTTTCAAATAAAATATTCTTTTTAAGAAAAATTACTTGGTATTAATTGTACCATATTTGATCGTGATAAGCGCTTTTAATATATTAAATGTAACAATATTCGAAACTAAACAAAAGCAAGAACGCATGACTTATTTGACATAGACTATAGACGCCAATAGTTAATGTCAAATAAATCATCGATGGTGTCTCTTGAGCGATCGCTATTTTGCAATATAAAATTTACTAAGTATTCAAGTTTTCTTATCTAATAAACATGTTCAACATACTTGAAGGAAACGCATGGAGCAAGGCTGACTATAAACGGAGTTAAAAGGTCGTTTTCACTTGCGAATTGTACCATATTAGAAATATCTCCGCGTAATATTAATAACATCATGTATGACTCCAGTCTTCTTGCTTCTAAATGTTGCTCCACTGCAAATATATTAACAACACTTGTTTTAGAAGCCACGAAGCCATTAAAAAAATGTAAAATAGTTTATTAAATAAATTTCAAATCAACTTAGTAAAAATGTTGCAAATCAAATGCGATCAGTCTTCTTCAGTTTCATTAATATTTTGTAGTAAAAATCTGCTTTTATTTCAATATTATTTGTGAAATATACGATACGATTTTATACACACAACTCTAACAATATAATACATTTAAGTACCAAAATTGTGGCACCACTGCACATTAAACACCTAATGCTTAGATGATTTGTACGTTTTTATATTTATTCTACTAATATATTGGTTAAGAAATATTGTTACTATAACATTAATCAAATAACTTTCTGATCTGAGGAATCAATTTTTATACAAAATGTTCATAATATACCCTGAATGTACTCACTCTCCAAATCCAGGGCTGCATTGAAATCATTAGTGCTCCCAAACAGCTTTAGGAAGTCCATTTGACATTGCTCGTCATGAACAGTTTCACTCAAGTTCAGGATTTTCTCAGCCATCCTCCGCAATTTGGTTGCATTAATTGGATATATTTGTCTCCCAATCGTTGGCAATAAAAATTTCTTGTGAGTCTTGACCCGCTCAGTGGCCTCAGTCGCTGTGTCTTCAGGCTTATCTTCCGATTTTACCGGTTTTTTCTTTTTCTTCTCTTTAACTATTTCGTGTTTCATTTCTGAAAAGGATTTTAATTCAATGATATAATATAAAACATTTATTTCTCAATAGAGCTCGCTAGTCTTTTAGTACACTCAACATTCATCCTAAATGTTTTATTTGAGAATATTAAAACCAATGGCATGTTGTATCCTGGCCTTTACAATTTTTTTTATTTATTTCAGTAGTCATAAAATTAACAAATCTCTGAGCCTAGAGAGGATATAAGCAATGAAATTCTTTATTTATAAAATCTTAATTTATATTGTGTAAAAGATACATATTCTTTAGATATAGAATCACCAGCTTCCACTCCTTTGAGATGGGAATAATTTACGAATTTGGTTTATTAACAATGTACCTTGATAAGAGTCCGCGGAGAAGTCGCGGATGTCCCACAGGCGCAAAGAATAGTCCGCGCCGCCCGACATCGCCGTGTTGGCGAGTTCGGGGAAGGAAGCCCAGCCCACTGCCAGCGACTTGTGCGTGTGGCCGCCGAACACGTGCGTGCACGCGCCGACCACCACGTCCCACACCTGCGAACAACATTCATACAACATTCCCGACTACACATAATAATCTAACTATGGTACTCACCCTCACGGTAGAATCTTCCGAAGATGACAGCAAATAATTGTCTATATGAGGATTCCATGCGACTTGAATAACGGGGGCTTTGTGGCCTGCCAGCATCTTCCACGTCGCTATTTTTGGAATATCTGGAATAAAATTTTTCTTTTTTAAATTCAGGGATAACAGATCCTGTATAATTCTGTTAAATAAAAAAATCTTGTAACGAAATAGTGCCATATGAATAATTATGCTGAAAATTATTACAAAACAGATTTAGTTTTAATTTCAACATACAAAAATAATAGTTTTTATGAACCTTGCAAATAAACTACACTAAAAATCTCCACTTGAAAGGCACGCAATCTATATAGTCTCAAAAGAGGTTGCAAAGGCAGGGAACTTAGTTATTCATAAATATTAATGATAAAGTATTCTATTAAAAATAATTTGTAAATAGCGCCATCTGTTAGAAATGAATAGTGCTATAATCAAAATTCGAAGAAATTTAAAATTACCTCCTTCATCATCGAACTCGAGTACAGCAACAAGGTTCTGCTTGTCCAATGAGCTAACAGCGATGAGATTTCGTAGAGGTGATTTCTCATTACAAGAAGATATCTGTTGCGGATGCCAATCCACTTTATGGATCATTTTACTGAAATTAATTAATTAAAGGTAAAACATCACGGTTTCATATAGACCGACTTAATGATTAAAATTCTATATATTAAAAATAAATAGTTTTAATAAAAAATAATCAGCGGGTAACCTCCAATCTAGTGCTTTTAAATAAATATGATGAAATTGCGCACTTTCTTAAGCCTTAAGTTCTCTTTTGTAAGCAAGAGTTGACAATATTCTTAGAAATGGTATCCGAGTCCATCGAAGGCATTATGTTTTTAGCTATATATATATATATATATATATACTATACTATACTAGCTGACCCAGCAAATGTTGTTTTGCCATACATGTGATTTCAATTTTCAATACATAAATAAAAAATAGGGGTTGAACGTAGAGGGGTAAACATTGTATGCATTTTTGTATGTTGTATCATAAAAGAATAGAAAGTAAAAATTTTGTCTAAAAAATAAAATAAAAAATTTAGGGGTGGACTACCCCTAACATTTAGGGGGATGAATAATAGATGAATGATAGAATCGGTCAAGCCGTTTCGGAGGAGTATGAGAACGAAAACTGTGACACGAGAATTTTATATATAAGATAATTGCTGTTAATAATGAGAAAGTAATTATTTACCTAAAGACAAAAGCAGCAGCAACTGTTTGGTGTGTGTCTGGGTCCAATAAGGCGATTCCGCCGGCAGTGCTCCCCACGAGTAAGCCTCGCGAGCTGTATTGTACGGCACAAACATTCCATTTGTTGCCCTCCACTTGTACTGGTATTTGTATGGGATCTGAAAATAATAGGTTCAAGTTTTTAATTTAACTAAACATTCCTAACGCATGATATAAAAACATATATTTAACATTGAAATAGATTATTCGGGCGTGTGTATTTCGCAGATTTCTGAAAGTAGCAAGCAGAAATTTAAATAAATGTTCTGTTTACTTTTGTAAAAAAAATACAACCTCGAACCATGAACTACCCAATTGTGGTAAAATCAAGTAGATATTCAATAAATTCGACGTTTATTTAATAATTAATAGAATCAGGCGTTAGTATACGGAAGTCCGTAGTACAAAAACCCAAGAGACCAATATACAAGCAATACTCCGCGAAAACCCCACAACCACTCCATGCACGTTTCGCTCCGACACCGGAGCATCATCAGGATGTTGCCTCTACGAACAGCGTTCGATGACTGAACGCTGCTAACCAAACCCGCCCTTTTTATACACTACTACCCCCACCAAGCCCCCCACCGAACAAATATATCAACGGTGACGTCGTCAAACAAGTTTCGTCATTCAACAATGCATATCTATTGTGGCTCTTTTCTTTGATAATTTCTAGTTGCTCCAATACGCTCAATCGGAAGCCTTGGACTCCTGGAACTGATTAAGTTTGAGTTGATCATTGTTCCAGCAACGAGACAGTAACGGAATAGTCATAACAGTCGTTCCAAGTCGTTTTACCAGACAACGTTATAGGTGGTTTGTGTGACTCACCATCACTCGAGTTCTTGGTATTGTACATGACCAATTCGCCGCCGCCACACGCGTACAAGTTGTCCCCTGGGCCCCAGCTGATGGAGTACACCCCTCCGCGACCCGCTGGTACCAGCAGACGAGCGGGCTTCTCCCCCTTGCCGCTTGTGCTGATCAGGCCCACCTGTTTCATCATTCAAATTCACTATATATTAATAACTTGAAACGTTTACACCAGGCACTGTTTGACAAACTAAAAATTCAAAACTTCCCCTTCAAATATTTGATCCAAGAATAGAACCTATTGCTGACACAAAGTAGATAAACAATGCATTTTTATATGTAATGTAATGTAATATGCTCTTCACACGTAAAATTCTTTTGCCATAACTAGTTCTTTTAAATAAATTAGAATAATCAATCTACCTTCTAAGTTATAAAGCACATAACGTATTAAGCGTACATTAAAAAATAATTAATATGTTTGAAATCTTCTATGTAATGGAAAGATTTCATTACCCGAGATTCGCCAGTAGAGAATGCCAGAAGATCCTCCGTAGTGGGATGCCAGGCTACAGTGAGTACTTTTCCTTGCACATTCTGCCAGTACGTTCGTATGGTGCCTTTTGACAGCGAGTGGTCTTCCTCGAGATCAGTTTCCCAGACACGCACGGCACCATCACCCACGCATACCGCGTACCTAAAACCATGAGAAGCCTTAGCAAAAAAAATAATCTAAGAAAAATTAAACACCTATATGATAGTGAAAATATACAATACATATATTTTAAACGAGTTATGTTTAATAAATCAAAAGCATTATTTCAATCAGAATACAGTATACTCACTGCCTTGCATCATATGGGCAGGGATCAATCATGTATACATAGCCGCCAGCACTATTATATTGTCCTAGACATTTTTTATTTTGCACTGAATAACATATCATATTCCTGTCTTGAGAAATAGTCCACACTACCCAATCCTCTTGTTTCAATCCAACTTTTTCAACTTTGTCCTCGGACTGGTCTTTAGATTGTCCATTTGAGATCTTGATGTTCTGTTGTTTCGGTGCATTTGTTGAGATGGCGTACAGACCTCTTTTATGTAAGGTATGCTCGACAGACCAGTGAAGTTTGTTTTTGCTGTAAATATTATAATAACAACTATTATAAAATAAACATGACTAAAGTTACTAAGCCCTTTGTTGTGACTAAAATATATCATATATATGGAGTTATCAAATAATATAGACTACATGGAAAGATGAACAAATTAATTTTTGAATGTGACAAACATGGAAAATTGAAATATTACAAAAATTGTCTCTAGTGTGGCGTTTTTCATACAAGATAAATCTTTAAAATATTTATTGGTCTCGGACCAAAGTTTAATAAAAAAATATCAGTTGCTATTTAGTCATACTTTGATTTGAATCCATGATAACAATCAGATCCACCATGAGTATAAATAAATTAAATCTGCACAATATAGTAACACAATATTTGAAACAGATATTATAGGTTACAATTCAATACTATTAAACTCAGATTAAAGTTTAGAAATCAGTATTGTCAATCACCTGTCCAGTTTAAGAGGATTGCATCTAAACAGCTCGCTCTTCCCATTTGATATCAGTAAAACATCAGGTTGATACCACAACAATGTCGCCCACATTGGTACTTTGAGTTTGGGGTTTCGGTTGTGACCACTGATGACACAGCTGCTAACTAATTTTCCTGATTTTGACCAAATTCGTACATTTCTGAAATGTTACATTCAAATTGTTTGTTATGGTAGTCTCATTATGTACATGAATAGACAGTAATCTATACTAAAATAAATCAGCAGAATTAAAATATTTTTTGAACACACTAATCTCACATTTAATAAGGAGGTATAGGTTAAATATTATTATTTGCTGCTACGAGCGGAGCATTAATGAACATTTGGCAATAAAGCACAAATTCCGGTGACTACGCTGAGTTAATGTTAAAAGATCATAAGTGACGTCATTATTTCTTTTAAAAAAGCAAAGCCCATGAAAGCATAGTCATAACAATCTCTTAAGGTGAATTATTAGAACGTTATTTAGTACTGACATTTGTTCAAACGTAAATATTTACTTGCCATACTTATTTTTAACTAATTGATGATTATTTTTATAGAGTATATGATGATATTGATCATGATATAAATAAATAATTTTGACGCCGATGATATCTTACGTGAAATCATATTTATAAAATAACTCCGGCACAAGCGGGCATACAATGTACACATGGCTCATCTAATATAGCTTGTTTACATACATACATAATTAATTACTTAAATTAATTACATAATTTATTTAATTACTTAAATAAACTTAAATTCTTAGATAAAATAATAAAAATACAATGGAGAGAATCAACTTTATAAATTATTAATTTCCTTACCCAGCTTTTCCAATAGAAGCTAAAAGATGTTTGTGTACATGAGAACTGGACTCTTCAACCGTTTGAATCAAATTTTCTTTACAATCTGAATTCTCTTTGTCGGTAGTAACGTTGTCTTCAAAGTCTTCTTCAATTTTTTGAACTAAACTTTGAATAGATTCTTCTGGTTCGTTTTTTCTCTTTAGCAGATCTTCTTTTAACTTTAAGCATTCACTGAGAAAATCGTCTTGCTTTGTCTCTTTTTCTTCCTTAACTTTAACCCTTATTAATTCTGGTTTATATTTTTTGTGACCAAATTCCTCCTCCTCATGATCTTTATATATATCAAACATATCATCTTCTTCAACTATAGACTTGTCAAAACTATCATCAGGCAAATCTTTTGTCGATCCTGAATTATTCAGTTTCTCTTCTTCAGCGCCTTCTAGTTTTATTTTAGCTAATCTATCGGACAAGTTGGACTTTAACTCAATTGCCTCTAGAGATTTCTGAACTACCACTTCATATTGTGGACACCAAGACACACTTACAGTTTCTTCATTCTGCCCTCGAACTTTGTATAGTACTTTACCTTTATCTGCAATAAAAACAAAATAATATATTTATTAAAATTTATTAACTCTCGAACTTCAACTAAAAAATTTTGGTTGAGATGGTTCAATCCTAGAAAAACCTACACCTGGGTTAATCACAAGCAAAGTTGTGCCTTGAAAATGAAGACTACACAATATCTGGATAATCATATTTTCATGGTAAGTAGTATTAAAAACATGGATTGACAGACAGGCCATTTTTTGCAGAAAATATACATTTTCTTCTAAGACACCTTGTGTCTGTTGGAAGTGAAACCACTAAAGTAATAAAATACAATGCAACAAAACTTTGGACTCAACTTCTTATGCATCAAACTTAACAAAGGCACAGTTCGTGTCTCGACGGCTAGGCGAAACCGAAGACGAGACTTAAAGTTAGAATCATCTCGGGACACTAAGTATTCTTTATTTTTATTTTTTTATATTCTGACAGTGCACACAGCATTTTCGATATCTATACTATTTCAGTACTATAATACATTGATAGATAGAAAAAACAATTACCTAATAGGAAATAATAAATGTAAACCAAAATAAAGTTATTATATAACTAATATTAACCTTAGCTACGCCTGCTACTTAATACATATTACTTTTACCTAATGACATGTAAAAAAATATCACGAAAGCCTCAGAAAAAAATGGAAATGATCTAGTGCAGCAAAACTGAAAAATAAACAGGGAATTCCTGTGTTTCATCTAATTTATTAAATAATTCTTTTTTTTTTGAAACACGAATTCATTTGAGCTGCAACAGGGCGTCTAAGTAAGGTTTGTCAATAGATTTAAAACGTATACACAAAATGCAGTACTAAAGTAAGACTTAAAATTGAAGGCGCGGAATTTACAAAGAGGTGTGCGATAAGGTTATCTCCAAAAATATTGTCAGACACGTAACATGGGAGAACAGTTGAATAAGGGTCAATCATGAAACACTCAGCCATCGTCATTGTTGATGACATTGTGGTATTTCCTAAAAGGGCATAGAAATTGGACATGATACATGAATTAAGCAAAAAAGTAAGAATGTGGGACTGATAATCATGTAGAGAAGTCAAAAATTATAACCAACAGAATTAAAGTAAATGTTTCAGTAAAAGGAAGTATAGATTACCTTGAAGACTATATTTACCTTACGCAACTTATCTATTTTAATAAAAGTACTAAAAAGATTGTGCAGAGTTGCTCTTGTGTGGAAAAAATATTGGGGGTTTGTTTGCAATTATGAAAAATTATGCCTATCCCATGGGTAAAATAAGATTATCACAGGAAGAGTCACTGCACCAAGTGGCGGCGTGGTCTGAACAAATAACAAAAGGCTAATTTATATAAAAATTAAGACACATAAAATAATTGCCGAACACACAATAATGTTATGTACGCCTGATCCTATAATAATAAAGAAAACATTGTTTTATCTTGTGGATGGATGAAAGAAAGGAAGGAAGAGTAGCTTAGCCCATGGCCCCGGTGACAAAGCCAGGGGAGGTAGGCCGAATAGGTATAAAAAAAATTTATGAAAAATTACAAAACTGTTATAACTATGAAGAAAAGTCTTAGACATATCAATACTTCTACCCTTCATGTTTTAGTCTTCTGGAGTCTAAAGTTATCAGATATAATCAGTAACCAAGCCATAATGAAATGAACAAGAAATAAAGGCATAAAGAGCTGTCCTAGGCATCAAAAATGGATACAGACAGGCATGTATGCAGGCTAAAGAAAGACGGATAGAATAAGATGTGATAGTTCAGAGAAGGCCTATGCCTTAGAGGCAGCTACTGTAGATTAGTTAATTAATTTAGCTTATCATGTATAATTGAAATTACCTAGCTTAAGTATAAGCACTGTAATAATTTAGCTCAAGTATTATAGAAAATAAAATAAAGCCTTTTTATTTTATTTTTTATAAATATATTTCATATCTTTATACTTACCATTCACATCCAGTACAAAAATTATACCCTGTTTTGATCCCACTGCTACAATGAAAGCTAAATGTGGAGAACATGCCATGCAAGTTGGCTTAAAATTTTTTAGCAATTTGTCATAACCTTTTACAACATTAGATGTAATATCCCATTTGGCCAAATTACCAAAACTGCCAACTGTTATGACAAATGACTCATTAGTATAACCAACTCCGACAACTTCCTGCAAGTAATATAAATGATTTATAATCCCTAAGGATTTAAAGACTTAAAATAAAATATGTAGGTAACACATTTATAATTTAATAAAATATTGTTTTATGTTACCTCATTTTCATTATGATGTAAGTCATGGCTCTGCTCAAGTTTTATTTTGATACATTTGTTAATTTCAGTAAATGACCATTGCTTTACCACACCATCTCCACTACCAGCAACAATACATCTCTTTTCAGGCCATTCAGGAGATACATCCACACTTACTATCCTATAAAGAAATATATCAACACTTGTAAGTTAGGGAGTATTTATTTAAATACATGTAATCCCTAAAGAATTCCCTTACTAAATTCAAAAACCACTAAAATAATATACTTACTTCTCACCATGTGCTCTGTTAATAAACTGTGTCTGATATCTTTGGCCATTACCATCAGGTCTATCAAATGGTCTACAAACACAAAGGCCTTTACTAGGTCCACCGTAAATGAGCCAACCATCAGAAGTTACAGCTAAAACAGTTGTCTGGAACCAAGTAGGCGAGGGAAAAAGTATACTATCATCCATATTCATTAATATTATAAGTTATATACTAAACGATCGTATGTTATCACTTCAACAAGAACGTATGGCTATAAAATAATAAAGAATAGTCATGCAGCGCTTGTGTTCCTTAATCCTATTTCTTAATTTAAAAATGAACCGGCACCCGGCACCGACAAATCTGACAATTAACATTGCTAAGTCGGTTTCAATAAAGATGACGTTCATGATTGACATAATTCCAAATAGCCTTTTAGCGTATTAGCCTAAACTTACATATAAAAACTCCTTGCAGGCTTCACTCATTCTTAACAAGCCTGTCACAAATATGGCCTGCTCTGGTGCAGATTTAATAAATTTATTAACCAGTGACACCATTCGTGGTATCGCTAATTTCTGGCGAAGCAAGATTCGCGAATTTCATTGTGTCAATATTGAATGCCCTCACGACCTACAGTAGTTGTCCGGTACATACAGCCGGAGTAAGGCTTGTAGCAACTCCGGACAATCTATTTGGCCCCTAATAACGTTAATTGCAAATTTAAACAGATATAGCTCCCTCCGCAGCTCTAGCGATTCATACCCCAAAGTAACCAATAAGTATTTTGATGGGTACAACAGGGGGTAATAATAAAATTCCTGTTTGTACAGCCTTCTTAAAAACTTTTTCTGTACTTTTTCTAACATTAGCGTGTATTTTTGCTCACAGGGCATCCACACGACCACATTGGACTCTAACACACTTCTAACTAGATCTGCGTAAAGTGTCTTCGTTGCCTTGTATGATAATTGATGAGAAATGCGCATAATAAATCCTAGACGCTTATAAGCAGTATTAGTCAATGCAGTTATATGCTCACAAAATGTAAGGCTAGGCACGAAAAACTACCCCTAGATCCTTGACTTTGAACTCTTCGAATCATTCTATCCCCAATTTTGTAAATACTGAAGTTGTTGGGCGATCCCGAAAAAGATAGACACTTGTCACAGTTCTTAAATATTAATACTCCAGTTGAATACACCATCCAGGTCTGATTGCAAAAGCATACAGTCATCCGGCACTTTAATGGTCTTATAGATCTTAAGATCATCAGCGAAGAGTAACGTGCCAGATGACTTAACTACTTCTGGTAAATCATTAATAAAAATGAGAAAGAGTAATGGTCCCAGGTTCGAACCTTGCCTTATACTAGAACGTGTTGGGTAGATTTTAGAGGTATAAGGTCCGTACTTGACGAACTGTTGCCGACCATAAAAATAGTTTGGAAAAAGTTTTAGCAAGCTAGGACCGCAGCCAATATTCGCTAATTTAAGTAGAAGAACATCATTATCAACTCTGTCGAAGGCCTTTCACAAGTCTAGGTATATAAAGTCAGTTCTGTTGCCTTTGTCCTTTTCTCGAGAGACGCCTTCCACTAAAGTGAGGAGATTGATGGCAACTGATATTTGCGGCATAAAGGCATGCTGGCGTAGTGTAATAAAAGCTTTACATTATTAGTTACCTAATAATTAAAGCCTTTTATTAGGTAACTAATACAATAATGAGTCTTATACTAAAAATATACATCTAATCGCAACTTCCATCACTTGCCAATTGACAAATGTTCCAATATATTTTACTCTTTTTTTATCATAGTCTCTAACATCACATTATCTCCACCTGTCTGCTTTTCTTTTTCCTTCTATATTTCTCTTCATGGCGTGTTGGCATGCTATCAGTTTGTTGGTGTCGGATATTAGCCCAATAATATTTCCACCCGATAGTTATTCATTTGCAAATCTTTCTTTCATTCATATTGTTGGTAAAAATACTTGACTTGGTACAGGTAGTCTTCTGCATTTGAATAATGTCCATGATCATATGACTCTGATGTATGATATCTTTAGGGCCATAGTAATCTTAGTCTGAATTTATTATAGTCTTGACAAAAGCGTAGTAGTTGTCTGTATAAGCCACCGTTAGAGTCTGCATTCTATGCATATTATTCTCTTTGATCATAAGTTTTGATGTAAATTGTAAGATCTTATGATCATATTTTGATTGATTGCTTTATAAAAAATTAAGTTGTTACTTATATACACTATCTGTGACACTAACCCTTTATTGCATATTCCTTATGCCTTATGGCATATAGATCTCGCTAACGTCAAAAAATTTCAAAATTATTACATACACAAACTAAAATTTTATAAAGGCAATACTTATTAGTTATTACTTATCCACCTCTATAATAGATTTGTTAGTTTTTACAAATAATAATAATAATTATGTCTGATTGGGTGAATGAAAATTGTGTTTCTTTTTTCCAATTATTTTGCATTAAAGTTGTAAAAACTGGACGGGTGCCGCAACATATAGCATTTATAATGGATGGTAACCGCCGATATGCAAAAAAACTCAGCGTGAAGACCAGTGACGGCCATTCAAGGGGATTTGATAAGCTTTCGGAAACATTGAAGGTATCTTAAAAAATACTCTCTTAATAGGTTTCCTAAACTACTTCCCCCTTAGAAGAGCCCTATTCCAATCTTTTATTTCATTTTGAAATTTTGTTGTTTTCAGTGGTGCCTAGATTTGGGTATACCTGAGGTAACAGTTTATGCCTTTAGTATTGAAAATTTTAAAAGAAGTGATGAAGAAGTTAATGCACTTATGGATTTAGCAAGAGATAAATTTCAGAAGTTACTTGATGCAATGTGAGTATAATTTTAATAAATTTATTTTTAGCAAAAAAATTACCATCTATTTTTAAATTTGGACCTTAAATATAAAAATAGTTATTGATTAGTGTAACAAATTTATTAATTTCAAATATTGTCTACATTCTACTAACCTATTATTTAATAATTCATCATTAATGTTATTTGTAGGGATCAAATAAATGACTGGGGTGTAAGAATCCATGTAGCTGGCAGAATGTCTCTTTTGCCTCCAGATTTACGAAAAATGGTATCTCAAGCAATGTTGGCAACACGTCATAACAATAAGCTTAGGCTCAACATTGCATATGCATATACAGGTAAAATCGCATATTATTTTAAGATGAAAATTCAGTTTCTTTGAAAGAAAAGCTTATATTTCTTCCTGATTAACTGTATAACTCAGATAGATTTTAAAAATAGTTATACCAGAATGAATTTTATTGTTATTCAGGCAATATGAAAAGAAATAGTAAATGTTTAAACTAATTATTTAAGGTCGAGATGAAATTAGTAGAGCTGCATCAAATATTGCTGATGGTGTAACTCGCAAAGAAATAAAAGAAAATGATATAAATGAGGAACTTGTATCACAAACTTTGGATCTTGGGCCCCCAGAACTTCTTATAAGAACATCTGGCGAAGTCAGGTTATCAGATTTCATGCTATGGCAGGTAAAGTATCTAATTTTTTAAATACTAAAATAATAACATCTAAACTGATTTAGTGTATATGACCTGAGAGAACCCTCCTATAACGTCTATTAATACAAAAAAACATTTAATTTTCAGACTGCGCACACTGTTCTTTATTTTTCGGATGCTTTGTGGCCTGAATTTACTGTCTGGAATCTTCTGGTAGCTATTATTCACTTTCAAAGATATGCCCCTCCACCATTGCCAGAAAAAGATAATAATTTAAATCAAGATGTATTTCTTCAGAAATTAGAAGAGAAAAGGCTACAACAGTTGAGATATTATATAGAATGTTCATCATAGTCTAGGTGTATACCATACAATATATATTTTTTGTATATTGTATATCCATGGTGAACTATCATAACCAGCAAAATTTGTCCTAGCATAGAAGAATAATAAATAATTACAGATAATTAAATTATTGATGTTAAATGAGGTAGCATAGAGGTGGAATGGCATGTTTAATTATGCCATTATATAATTATTTTCAATTACATGCATATAGATTGAATATGTTTAACATGTAATATTATGTGGAAATATCTTATGTGCAAGCCATAACTATAATAATAATTTATTTAAAATAAAGGTTTGGTAGTAAAATTGATTCCAAAATCAAAATAACTTTTATGGCGATCTATTTATATTAAATATATTATATACTACATATAATCTGTGTATTTATATGTAATGGCGTGAATCCACTGGGATCATCTTATTTTAAAATAAATGTAAATATTGTATAAATAATTTGAACACATTTTGTTTATTATTTTCCCTTGATAGTGTATTTGGAATAAGTTTTGGTAGGGTCATAGGGTTCCCATCTAGATGCAGGAAATATATGTTTATTTCTTTCATACCATGATCTGAAAATATAAATTAAGCAAATGAAATCTTGTTTTTAATCGAAGTGCTTATTAATTATTTAGAAAATTATTTAACAAACCTTAGTAGAACTTTTCCAGCATGTGAGTCTTGCTTTTCTTGAGAAGCATCATTCAGGAGTCTAATATCATCTAATGCATCAAATTGAAATAAAGGCCCACTTTTACCCCTTGCCTGAAATTTTATTTGATAATTGTATATTTTATAGCTGGTCAATAGAAATTATTAACCATTTAATAAAATCGTCAAAAACATAAATTTTACTTTGCCACCACAAAATACACTATAATTACAATAGCAATAAATTTTTTTTAGTCATGGTGTCTTTAATTAAGTTTTAAGTGCTGTTTAAATTTTCAAAGCTCTGCAGAAATAACAATTAACAATGCAGGCTGCATTCATCAACAATTCCCACCACCCTCAGTATAATAAATAAGGTTACTAATTAAATTGGAACAAAAATAAAGCAGCCTCGTTAATCTGAATTAATAGGAATAACCATGTATCAATAAATTCCAGAAAAAACAAGTGATGAGATGTAACCCTTCATAAAATTTTCAATGCTCAGTCTCAATTTTATTCATCATTACACTTATTGTAACATATTGTTTATAAAATGAAGACACATGCAGAGAACCACTGCATTTCTAGCATTGTAAAAATAATTTACAATATGTCTATCACCATTCACATCACTTAACATTACTTTAATAGTACACTTTTGGATAGAATACTACATACCTTAGTAACAATGAAGTCATAGAATGTATAGTGGTGTGGCAAAATTAAATCCTCTTTTACATACATTAGTTGATCAGCTGATACTGTTTTAAGTTCGCTAAACTCTGGTCTCAAAGTGTCTAAGCATCTTTGTAAAAATTGGTATATTGAGTTTCCTGGAGAAAAATATTGTATTTTTAAGGAAAGTAGGAAGTTCAGTAATCAATACACATTTTATAAAAAAAAATATGAGTAATAAGTTGAATGCAAACTGAATAGCAAATATGGTGATGTTTTTCAAATTTCATGCTCAAGCATAAACATTTGATAATTACATTTTAGGTTTATATAATCCCTGAATTATGTCATATTTTAGAAACTTCAAACCTTTTTTTAGAGTTACATTTCTTCTATGGCCTGATCCATCCCAGTAACTAAATGTAACAGTAATTGGTTCATCCTTGAGACTGGCTTGCGTCATTACCCATTCCAGTCTTAGTTCTTCCCTAAGCTTAAGGTCTGCTTCCTCCCTTTCTCTATCGGGCAAAAATGATGTATCAACATCTGGGTTCTTACGAATTTTTTTGGAAGGCTAATAACAAAACAGAAATTCATTATAATATTTAAGAAAATATAATAAGTATTATTTATTTGTTACATTAAAAAAATATATTATGTTTACAGACACTAGATAAAGATAAAAGGTAGGTGATTCTAGTCTTAAAAACAAATTTTCTTATGGGAAAATAAGGTGACATATAATTATAAGTATAAAATTTCAAGCCTGTTTACACTAGATACAATTTAACTCATAACAATGGATCTATTGTAAGTATTGTACTATAACTAGCTCATGAGATAAGTGTCCAGGTTTTGTTCTTCCAAATTATTACTTACCACTTCAGATTTTTCCTTCCAATTCATTTCAGGTTTTTCTTCTTTAGCATCATCATCATCTTCTTCTTCATTTATATCAAAAGACAGAGCTTGTATCTAAAATACAAAATGTATAATAATTAAACAGAATGTACTTATTTAAGAGAACCAGAAACTGACCCCTTTATTCATAAACTTTGTCTTACTTATTTTCTTTTAAAAAAGTGGTGTTTCTGAATCCTAAATTCTATTTAAACTCCTAGCATCAAAAATTGGATTAGTACCTGTCTCTTTTGTTTATTTTTTTGAGCTTGTTTTGCTTCTATTTCCTTTTGTCTCTCTTTTTCTTTTTCGGCTTTCTTCTGGGCTAGCTTTTGCTCTCTTTCACGTACTATATGTTCTTGTTTAGCTTTCATTTCATCAAGAGTAACGAGTCCTATTGTTGAACTCTTTAATTGCTGTTCAACTGCATCATAATGTGTTGCAAATTTATTCTCAATGTTTTCAATCTTGAGATCCTCCTCAATTTTCTTCTTTCGCAGTTCGATTTCTTGTTGAGCCTTTTCTCTCTTTTTCATTAAATGCATTGCTCTTCCAGCTTCGGAAGCTGCACCTTTGTAATGAGCCATGATCGTCTTAAACAAATAAGTCTTATTTTTCAATTACCCTGAGACAAAAATTCAAGATTCTCTAAACAAACTTCCAGAAAACCACAACAACACCAAATAGCAACGACAAATTACTAAAGCTGACTGTTCACTTGCCGTAAGTGTCAAGTGTGTTAACACAGTGTCGTCACGCCGCGTGACATTATTTTAATAAAGTTATAATAATAATCTGTAGAAAAATTGAGTGCATGTGAAAAAAAATACGCTTTTCTTCAATACTTTTAAATTTTAATGTCAAAAAATTAGTTGTAGGGACTTCGTATTCTGGGGGTACCAAATCTGCGCTAATTAGCAACTGTTGATCTTGGAGCTGACGAAGCCAAACAATAAACACCCAAAAATCCACGGTGAGTGCACTTTACAAATGTAAGGGGGCTCCACTCCAACTTAAACGCCGTCCACCACTATCTAGACTGCGAGGCCGACCTTACTCTTTCTTACCGAGACTCAGATGGCTTCCTGCTCCTCCTACCTGGAGTACAAATGGGAACATTCTTTTGTATATAAAGTTTGCGTGTACGTCAGGGAGGATGTCTGTTGTCCGTCTCGTCGCTTCGAGACACTTGAAGTTACCAACCTATTCAAACTTTGGCTGTGCGTAGACTGCGATGACCATCGTCGATTTTACGTGTAGCTGTACCTGTACTGGTGTGTTTCCATAGCGGAAATACTGAAACTGACCGACTCATTGAGCATCTTCAATCAGCTAATGTTTCCATGATCAAAAGTGTTGTAACCACTGAATTCTAGCCATTATTTGTCATAAAAAGTAAATGACAAAAAAAAGGTATTGTGGGTTATCCATAAGAGATAGACATATACCATTACGGACTTTTCTGTAGACCTTTTCAATGTGTACAATACTTAGTACATTATTTTGATAAAACTCGTAGGGTTCAGCCTGCGTTTGCAATGTAAACGGAAAAAATGAAATTATTTACGACATCACATTAGAAACCTGAAAAATACAACAGTACTTCTCTACTATATAATGGATGTTATTATACATATAAACCTTCCTCTTGAATCGCTCTATCTATTAAAAAAAATCCGTTACGTATTTCAAAGATTTAAGCGTACAAAGGGACAGAGAAAGCGACTTTGTTTTATACTATGCAGTGATGGTATACTTATTTAATATTTCTTAAATAAAGCCGTTAATTTTTTTAACAAACTGTAGATAACACAGTTATATCTCGCACGGATTTCTTCAGGGACTTGGGGAATATGGAACCAGAGTTTGGTCTCCCTTTCCATCCCTTGAAATTGACAGTATTGAGTCTGTAGTAAAAACCGCTTTTATGCATTTCGTTCTAGATTCCTGTGAACAGATAATGTCGAAATCCCAATAGACTAATATACAAGCAATACTCCGCAAAAACCCCACAACCACTCCACGCACGTTTCGCTCCGCCACCGGAGCATCATCAGGATGTTGCCTCTACGAACAACGTTCGATGAGTGAACGCTGCTAACCAAACCCTCCCTTTTTATACACTACTACCCCCACCAAACCCCCCACCGAACAAATTTATCAACGGTGACGTCGTCAAACAAGTTTGGTCATTCAACAATGCATATCTATTGTGGCTCTTTTCTTTGATAATTTCTAGTTGCTCCAATACGCTCAATCGGAAGCCTTTGTCACATTTATGTAATACCTCATAGGAATGGTCATTAGACACCCTATGTCCACTTTCTAAAAGGTTTTTGGCAAAATGGGATTTCTTCGGATGACAATTCCTATAGGCAGCAATATGTTCCCTATGTCGAGTCTTAAAGTTATAAATAAGATAATGTCGACTTCACAATGAAACTATTAATAGAAATCGGAGTTTTACAGTGGTGTTTTCTTGATTCTCTTTCCTCATTTTCTTATAAGTTTGTATACTTGCTGCACTCGGCGGATCCGTCCTACCATTTTTGATGTTTGGATCGCTCTATCCTGGGTTAGGAGCTACATCAGCGATCCATTTTATAATAGCAAATATTAAAATATTAAATCGGTAATCGTTATTTTTTTTAGTTACCTTGATAAATTCCCATGCTGATTCTTAATAGAAGAAGACTTCTACTCATTCATGTGATTGAAGTTGCAGCAAGAACATCATCTACCTTCACTATCATATCGCAGCGCCAAAGGATCAAGCCGCTGGGAAACCGATTGGTCGTCAACGCTTCAAACCTCTCTTCGTTGGATGTCACGAAGAGAAAGGATTTGGTACTGGGGAGCTACGGCTCAGAGGAGAGAACAGATTTTTTCACATAAATACTCTTAAATTAGCTATTACTATAAGCTGAATAACCTTATGTATATTAATGCGTTGTTGGCTTTTTATCTTGCAAAACACCACTAACTTATAAAGTGTACTCGAGCAAAGTGCGAGAGATTTTTGGCCAAAAACGAGGATTTTAGCTACTCGACTAAAATATTACCGTCCGGTTTAGTTGTCAGAGTATTTTACCCCAGTGAGATTTGTGGGGTATTTTAATTTTTATTCTGTGGCGTCTAGAGGAATCAAAGAGTATTGTAACTGTAGAGAGAGGAATTCAAATTACTATTGACATATGAAAGTATCAAATAATCAATTGGTACTTAGCCGTGTTACTTAGTACTTACGACTGTACAGGTCACAGCATAATTTTAGTACCTATTAGAAATAATATGAGTACCAACTTTAAATTGAAATTAACTGCCTTAGGACATCCTAATCCGGAAAGTTTTAATTGCGAAGGTCCATGAATTTGAGATTTTTTAATATTTTTTTACTTTATTGGCAGTAGTATTTATATTTGCAATTGCAAATGCATTCACCGAATTTGTCGTAAACAACGTATATTTTATAATATCCGATTTATCCGAAAAATCTTAATTAATTGCAGATGAAAAAGAATACAGGAGCGTAGTGTTATGGTTGGAAGATCAAAAAATTAGACATTACAAGATTGAGGAAAGGGAAGGACTTCGAAATATTGACAGTGAAAACTGGAAAGAAGCTTACAATATTTATCAAAAAGATCTAGTGAGCCCTGTATTAGCTGGCACATTAAATGAACAACTAAATTGGCTCCTTTCATATGCAGTTAGATTGGAATTTGCTGATAATGGTAATTCATTTCTTCAGTAGGCATGGTATTTATCAAAAATGGGATTGTATAAGCCCAAGTCAATTTTGTGTAATGTGTAATATGTTCATACAACTACAGTCGACTCTCGTTAATTCCAACCTGCGATAATTCGAACCTCTCTATAATTCAAAGTTATCTTGAGTGCCCTACAAAATCTCTTTATAATTCGAACTTAATCAATACATTTTTATACACTCGGTAATTCGAACGAAAAAATCATTGCTATATAATAAAACGACGCGTTAATTCGAACTCATCGGCGTCCAACACTCGACAATTCAAAGTTGCAGAGAGAAAGAGGTCGAATGATTGTAATGTAAGTACATACATACATTTTGCGACAAGTTCAAACTTGTATCAACATACACCAGCTTTTGTTTTTGTTATGAATAGTTTAGTTCACACTTCCGCACGAATTGGTTTGTGTAGTTGTCTGTTAGTCTTTCGTTGGTATGCAGAGTAAAAGTTTGTCTTAATTATGAGTCCTAGACAGTATAAATTTTTGACGCGACAGATATGAATGAAAAAAACAACGATGAAGATGAGGACGATACATCAGAACCTGTAACAGAGGTGTCAGTTAAGGACGCACGATTTTCCTTCGATACCTTACAACGCTTCTGTCTACAAAACGAAAATGATGAAAAAACATTTCAGGCACTTTTTCTCTTGAAAAAAGTTATTGAGCAGTCTGAGCAGCAGCAATGTGTTTTGAAGCAAACCAGTATAACAGAAATCTTTCGAAACATTAATTAATTCACATTATGAACAGATTTATGTATGTACACTCTAAACTTTTTTCATTGTTACAGAATAGCAGTTTATAAATAATTATTGATCAATACTTGGTAATTCGAAGTTTTATTGATTTTCTCTCACAAATTTTGAACCATTTGATATTTCAAACATTCGATAATTCGAAATATTTTAAGAGTCCCTCGAGTTTCGAATTAACGAGAGTCGACTGTATATGTGATTTAATATGAAAGTTTTCTTCATAAAACACAGCATTTATCTTAAAATTTAAAATAATAGTTTTTTTTGTTTTTTTGTAGTAAGTAAATACAAGGATGTGAAAGTTGAACAACCAAAACAGGCTGCCCCAAGTGTTGTATCTTCCAACCCTTTGGATAATTTAAACTGTAAGTAAAATCTACGCTCGAATTGTCTTTGGTTTACTGGATACTTTATATATTTCTATAAAGATTAACATGAAGATAAGATAATAAGTTTTAGAATAAATGTGAATTAAATAACTTCTAGTACTTCAAATCTTAAAATATAAAAAAGCTGTTTCTGGCTTTTTTTATAGAAATGAAAAGGATAAATTAATTTCAACCCATATGATTTTTGGGTATCTTTTTCCTTTCCCTAATGCATAGACTGCAAATTCTTAAAGAATAATGCCCACAATATAATGTAATGGTATATTTGCAACTTAAAGGTTTTGTTTTTTCAGTTGATAGTCCTGCATTCAAGGCTGGTGTTGAAAGAGTGTGTACTCTAGCTGGAGTGGGACCTCACCCAGATCCCAAATTCCGCTTGGCTGCTGTTGCCAAGATTCTTAAAAATTCACCACACCCTGAGCCTCAGAAATCTGATACTATACTAATAAACCAACCTGTTGATGTCTTGAACCTATTGTTTATTCAAGACTTAAGAGAGTTACAGACAAAAATTAATGAAGCATTGGTAGCAGTACAAACAATCACTGCAGATCCTCGAACTGATACAAAATTAGGAAAAGTTGGTAGATAATTTTGTTATTTTAACAATAAATTGTACCTTTCAAAAAATTAATTTATATGCTTGAATAAAATATTAAATGTGTACTAGTTACTTTGTAATTTACAATTAAAACCATAAAGTTAATAACTAAAACTTTTATTATTCACCTTAATGACTAAAGCAAAACTAAGAATATCACTTCTCAACATTTTTATACATTCTTTCAAACAATTCAAAAATATAAAGTTTATAAAAAACTACTGCATGCCACCACCCTTTTCCAACATTTGGGCAAATCTATTAGTAATCAGTAATGATACATCAATAAATCTTTCAACACAATTGGTAATACAAGTTTCCGTTCTTGAGTCTAATTTAGCTCCTGGTTTATCCACACATTTGTCCCAGCAAAAGTCATTAAACTCGTGTATCTACAAAAAAATCATAATTAATAGCTTTGTTATTCTGAAAAAATATATTAATGCAACTTAGGTAGCTCATAAAGAATGTAAAAGCATAGCCAATGTAATTTTAGAGTTTAAAAAAACCTTTATGATTATTATCTTTCTGCAATTAAATATGTTTTAGAATATATAATTCCATGTTAATATTGGTTATACATTAAGCAAATATGCTTTTTGTGAAACATTACATACTTTGACAATTGTGAATATTGATGTTAATTTAATGATATCGTTAAAAAACGCTGCAGTTATAATACCTGAGCATGAAATTGAGCTTTCTGTTTCTCAGCTAACAAGAAATCTTGTAGCTCCGAATCAGCACCTTTAGGGCTCGAAAAATCAGACAAGTCTGTCATTTTTTCCCCGATGTGTTGATGGATAATATGTTCGAAAACTGAATCCTTTTCTCAAGATATTGTCAGCGGTACTACTTATTACTTGGTCAGTTCTTACTTCAGACCGATACTTAGTTAGGTTAGAATTTACAATTGTCAATTGACACATTCATGATTCAAGACATAGTATCCTTTTTTAAATTTCTTTATAGCATAGAGGCCAGACCATTAGCCAAAGTAGATAATAATAATTAGCCATAGATAGAGATACTTTTCAACTACACGCTTAAAAATTAATCCATTGCAACAACTGACTATTACTGGATAATATAATCTATTAGACCATTTTAATAGCAATATTCCGTGAAAAGACATGAGTAATCTCTAATCCATACATCCGGACCATCGGGGCGAAACGTACTTTCTAGGGTTTAACAGTTTTTTTCGCCGAATATTGCTAAAATTGACTTCCGCAAAGTAACGCCCGATAATATTAACTTAAGAAAAAACTGGATTTCGTGCTGAGATTAAGAAATTTCATAACAATTGCAAAATCATTCGTTACTTTTCAGGTCCTTATGATTCGTATTGGAATACGGGTCTACTATATATGATTCAATATTCAGAAATATAAAGAGTACAAAAATATAATTTTAATAATAAATCGCGTTTATTTCAATCAACAGTATTTTATTTTAATGTGTAATACTCGCATTAGTAAATTTATCTAAGTGTATGGCATAAGAGGTTTATCTAAGTGTATGGCATAAGAGGACCAGTATAGACATCATATAAAATAGATTTTTAAGACTACTTTGTGTGGTTTAAGTTTCGGGCACATTTAAAATTTTTAGTTTTAGAAATAAATATGCTTCTTGGCTTTTATTAGAATAGAAGAAAAAAATGTTATTTCTTAGACTCTAGACCATTTTTGTTAATAAAGTTTAAAATCTTCTCTTTAATAGATTTTTGTTCTTCAGTAGCAAACACATAATCTGCAGCATTGAGTGCCAACTTGGCTAATTGTGGTGGCTGGAGGCCAAAGATGTCCGCCAATATCCTATATTCTTGAGACAATGATGTAGAAAAGACTCCTTTATCATCAGTCTGAAAAGTATAAATATTAAATTGCAGTAAAAAACATAAGAAACCAACACAAAGGTTTCCAGCTTAAAAAAAAATATTTGTTTTTAGTGTCAACAGAAATACTAGCTACTCTGAAAATTTTAACTGTCCGACTTTCACACTTCATGAGATACAGTGTGGTGATAGACCAACACACAACTAGACAGACAGCAAAGTCTCAATACTATTACTGGCTCCTATAATTACGTAGGAGTCAGTAATATCCTGGTAAAAAAAATTATAAAATTATACTCACACAAATAATTACTGGAACATTTGCATTATAGAGTTCCTTAAAATGATGTGAATTGTAATCAAGTGTTGATTTGGTATTGACATTGCTTGTTAAGCATATTTCTGAAAAGTAATTAAAAAAACAATATCAATATAAAAAATCTAATAACGAAGAAGAAAAAGGAACAAACAGCTCACTACTTCTGTATTCTTATTGGACCTATTCAGCTTTCATAAATACTGAGGATAGTTACCAACAGGTATTTGCAATTTACACAAAGTATCCCATGTTTCTTGTGTACCACCAAAGTTAGGGTGAATGCAAATTCCATGACCAATACGGTCTGGGTGGAATTTTAACATTTCCAATACCTCTTTAGGGTTACATACTTCTCCACAATGTAGAGTTATCTGTAACATTTATATAAAATGGGCTGCATTCAATTTGAATTTTTAGAAAGTGGAAAATTTATTAGATATGTTCTCAATACTGAAAAAACTATCATCTCATCAACTTACATAAATATTAAAATCAATATAACTTATAATGGAAAAAAGGTAGAATGTAATGAATTTTCATAAAGTTAAGGTGTTTTATGTACTGCAAATTATTACATAAAACATCTTAACTTTATGAAATATTATATTATTTGCCTTTAATTATGAATAATTGATTGATTCATGTTATGAATCGCAAAAACCAACAAAAATTGATTAAAATATAATCCATGCACATAAACAAACAACAATCATGACACACATTATTCTCTTTAGACAGTAAAAATATGTTTCTTAATCCGCATGGTTTACTAAAATGTATAACAGCAAAATAACATTTACTTTTAAACCCGCACATCTAGCTTTTGTCAAAGAAGGGACAAAGTCTTTAAATTGACCTATATTGGGGTCTCCACTTAATTCAATACCCACAATAACATCAGGGTATTGTTTATAACAACTGATTGTTAATTCTGAAATTGCTTCTGCTTCTTTAATTGAACTATTTCTATTTATTGAGACAATAAGCCTAGATTTGATTGGCAAATGGGCATGGCTTCTGTAAGAAAATTAAAATTTTGTTTTCATGAGGAGTTTTATAAGAATTTTGTTGGTAATAAAATGTATAAAAGTATTACCTTAAGGTCTCAGCAATTGTTTCAATGTACTGTCTGCTTGACATAAATGGTGTTTCTTTAGGTGTACTTCTCAATTCAATATAACAACAACCATCATCTTGAAATTCTTTTAATGTTAATGTGGTGGCTAAAGCCAAAGTCCCTGGAGTTCTTGTCAGTCGATGAGCTATGTTAAATACTTGAAAACAACTAGATAATTACATTCTAATTAGTAAGAATACTGAAAAATTTATGTATAGCAAAAATAATTCTTTTGTCATTAGATCTTAACGAAATAAAAGACTACTTATTTAGAGATAAACGAGCAATAAACATCAGCAAACTTACTCCGATAAGTTTCGAGTGTCTCCACCTGCAATTTGAAATTCATCCAAGAAAGCATCTGACGTGTCTGTAACACCGGTGTCGGCATTATATCTTTTAAGTTCAAGCAGTGTACTCCGACTTAAAGAACCATTTAAATGTGCATGTAACTCCTAAAATTGTTTTGGGGTATAAAGTTATTTATGTTGAGGTAATGCATGCTTTAACAACAAGACATTACTCACAACTTTAGGCATTTCAGGGCAGAGTGTAATGAAGTCCATCCTATATAAATATATAATACGTAAACGTTGTTGCTCAGAAGTCAATATAAATAATTATTTTATAAGAAATGAAAATTAAATAGAAATCTGGTATTTAAACATAAACACTTTTAAACCTGACCGTTGACGTATTGAATCAAAGACAACAGTACATGGCGAGTGCATTGCAAAATAATTAAATTTAAAATTATCTTATAATCGTTCTGCGTTCATCGTAACTGCCAAGTGACAGTAGTAGGTCGTCAGACGGCAGTCACTAAAATTTTAAATATCGATTTATAAATTTTGTAAATACGAAAAAGGAAAGAAAGATTTATCGTGCTGTATTATAAATAGGTATGTCTTTATATACGTATTACTATGATCATATTATTAGAATCTTTAGTTTAAGGCCATGGGCGATGCTTATGGATTACCATTATTATGAATTAACTTAAAACTAAAAGAAATCGAATAAAAAATTAATGCTCAAATAACTCCAATTTTAGAATTATTTCTTGAAGTATTTTTTTAGCAATTTCGTCTGGTTAATTCATAAAAATATTAAATTAAATATTAAAAAATTGATTATTTTTAATAACAGATGATTAGGTAATAGTGGATAGTTAGATATCTAGCTAATAATGGTTGGATTTAAAAAATAGGAATTTAGATATTTTCAGATTGAAGCATATAGCATAGACATAGCCAAGTTAAATAGAACTGGCTAGCGGTACCATGTGTCATTTTTCTTGAACGTTTTGTTGTCTAGAAAGAAAACAAATTTTCTGCAAAACTGGGCTACACAGTACAAAATTCCATCTTTGCTCATGTTCCGACCGAATCTCTTTAATAATAATCAATATTTCTTTTCAAGCGTACGTTCTGTACGTGTAAAAAGGGTATCAATTATATATTTGGGTAGAAACACGCAGAACTGTAAGCCACCAGTTCAAAAAAAGTTAGCTACTTATCTTAGTTGTCCGCTGGTTGTCACTGATATATCGGAAAAATTCTACAGTATTGATTTACGTTCATCGTAATCGCACCTAACGCAGCGTTTACGCACGGTTGGTTAGCTCTAAAGTAAGTAATTAATAGCTTATTCATCTAATATATAAAATTCTCGTGTCACGGGAATTAACTTGAACTCCTCCGAAACGGCTTGACCGATTCTCATGAAACTTTGTGAGCGTATTGAGTAGGTCTGAGAATCGGCTAACATTTATTTTTCATCCCCTAAATGTTAAGGGTAGTCGACCTTATTTTTTATTAATTAATTGAAAATTGGAAAATCACATGTATGGCAAAACAACGTTTGCCGGATCAGCTAGTATATTATACAATATTTATAAATAAATAAATATATAGGTGTTATATATATATAATATGTAAACCTAGACGACAATTAAGCTCATCGTGCTAATGTGGCCCTACTGGGTATCGAACCAGGGACCTACAGGAACCAACTGTTTGACGGTCTTGTAGGTGTTAACATCGCACATTGACAAAAAAAGTGTACGAACAGACTGAACTTGCTTCCTATTTTACTATACGTCTATCCATATTGATAAATGCTTATGTATTTTTAGCAAATCGATCTACAAAGCACTCGACGTAGAGGCATTATCATGATTACCAAGGAAATAATATTAATATGGTTTTTTATTAACAACACTATGTACGCACAGCCACACCACCCAGTTGTTGTTACTACTTGGGGGTTTGTAAACTCTTCTATTGGAGGTAAGATTTGTTAGTAAATATCAGAGGTATTAAAGTACTTGCAATACGAAAATAATATTCACAAATCTCTTAGAAAAGACGTGCTTTTTGCTTAAGATATATTGTTAATCAACTATATTTATATGATAATATATTTTTAGCTTGGAATGTATTAGAAAAAGGTGGATCCTCTTTGGATGCAATTGAAATTGGAGCGAGTATTTGTGAAAGCCAGCAATGTGATGGTACCGTCGGATATGGGGGAAGTCCTGATGAAAATGGTGAAACAACGCTTGATGCACTTCTTATGAACGGGTATGGAAACAAAACATTGTATGGTCGTTTAATAGTTCTTGAGTACATAGAAATAATTTTCTGTTAGAGTCCAATTAAAGAAAAGGAAACTACTTACCACAAACTTCACTTTTAAAAAAAATATATAATTGTTTTTTCCAGAAAAAATATGAAAGTTGGTGCTGTTGCTGCTCTGCGCAGGGTAAAACAAGCTATATCCGTTGCGCGGCATGTTTTGGAATACACGAAACATTCTATTTTAGTTGGAAATCTTGCAACCGAATTTGCAGTGCAAATGGGATTTAAAGAAGAGTCACTTAGCACGCAACAATCAAAGCAACTGTGGATGAAATGGCACAATGAAAATAACTGTCAACCAAATTTTTGGACGGTAAATTAACACATAACTTTACATCGCTATATTAAGATGATGTTTTACATAAACACTGTATTACTTGGTAAAATGCATAAGTAATTTTACTTTTGAAGCTAGTAAATCTTTAGGATTTGAGATGTTTAACCAACTAATATTATAGAAAACTTTGTTTGGTTAAACGCACTTATGTCGCGAACTACTGAATCGAATCTTAAATAAATTACTGTGCTCTGTAGTGCATTTATGAAAAAGACTTAAAATATCTCGCTCGCAATTACGATACGCTACGAGAAGAGCTAGTTATATCTAAAATATTTTATCTTATCTAAGGATGTCACTCCTGATCCAAAAAAGTTTTGTGGACCATATCAGCCAAACCGTCGAACAAATCAGAGAAGTCATACGATAAAAGGAGACCGGTTTAATCATGACACAATTGGAATGGTAGCAATCGATAAAAACGGTGATATCGCTGCTGGTACATCTACCAATGGTGCTAAATACAAAATTCCCGGGTATGAGTAACTATTTACTTATATGCTGGATCACTATATTATATTTAAAACGAATAGTATAATATATTAAATCGTTTTCTATAGGAGAGTTGGTGATTCTCCAATTCCTGGATCTGGAGCCTATGCTGATAACGATGTTGGAGGTGCTACTGCGACTGGTGATGGTGATGTAATGCTAAGATTTCTTCCTAGGTAATATCCAAATAAAGATGGCTTTTTTTATAATATTTGTTACTTGATACCACACATGCTTTAACTTTTCAGTTTTTTGGCTGTAGAAGAAATGCGAAGGGGGGCAACGCCAACAGAAGCTGCAAAAGTTGCTATTAAAAGAATAGCAAAACATTACCCAGATTATATGGGTGCAGTTGTTGCATTAAGAAGGGATGGAGAGTACGGAGCAGCTTGCCATGGTTTGGCTGGTATGCCGTTTCCTTTTGTAGTGCGTGATACTACAATGTCAAAGTCTAGAATAGTTACAATTGAATGTTCATAATATAAATAATGCGATAATGTACTTTTTATTTTATGCATATTGTTGTAACTGATAACTATGTGTTCCCTAAAAATATTGATTTGACCTAATTCATCATTATTTGATAACTGATTTCATTTTTTGTATATAATTTGGATATAGGTACATAGGATGATGGTTACATAAATACAGTTATTAGTAATATATTTTAATTTCGACCCTCAGCAGTTGTTCAATAAAGAAACAGAACCATGAAAAAGCAAATTTATTAATTTAATTATGGGATGTTTGCAAGGTAATCTTTTACATGTGCTGGGTCCAATCTGCGAAAACCGGCTGCATCACATATACCAATTTCAATATTGTCAGCTGTCATTTGACCTTCAAATCCTTCTTTTAGAGTTAATATTGCTGTGTGGACAGCATCATCTAATTCTAAATCTTCTGTATATCTGCAAAATATGGTTACATATTTTCAGGTGTGCAAAATATTGTTATTTTCAGGTGAAGTATTGTTGTGTCATGTCATTTTTTATTTTCTAACTTAGTGGACGTAATCATGCTGTTAATTAAGACTATTAATAGTAAGTAATTAAGACTATTAATTAACAGCAATTAATATATATATAGTTTTAGAAAGCATAGACGTAAATCTGCTTATTAATTTTTTTTATATAAAATTCATGCACACTAAATATTTCAGCCCTTGGGCTAAAATTTAGAGGCATCTTGATGTTAAAAATTTTGATAAGTACCTTTTTTCCAGGAAAGTCTTTCCATTATTAAAGTTTTTGCCCATTGCAGTAGCCTTCCAGGCAAAATACGCTCCAGAGGGATCACATTGGAAAAGATATGGCCGGTCTCCATCCCAGCCACATATTAGTAGAGACACACCAAAGGGACGTACACCCCTGTAAAATGATAATTTTATTGCAAAGGCGTAAAGAAGTATTCTCTAATCTGACTTTTAATATGTTTAAGGGTAAGAGAAGAACAATATAGGGCCACAAATACCTCTTTATTTGTCAAAACTAATATATGTTATGACACTGGTATGCAACATAGTATCTTTATTTTATAGCAGATTTACAACTGTATTATTCAATTTTTTATTTTACAGGACATACACTTTCACAAATGTTCTCCTTTATTATGTTTAAAATAATAATCACTCACCCAGACTGTGTATACTCCTGCATAACAGTAGCCAGACGTTGTACTAGTTGAGCTGTGGGTATTGGCTCATGGTACATAAGATAATACTGCTGAGCCATCTTACGTGCTTGTGTAACAAGGAGACGGTAGTCTGGACCCATTCCTGAGTAGACCATGCCTGAAATAATCTTTAGAATTTTAGATTGACTATCTCATTGATTGGTTTAGTTTCTCTAATAAAAGTTATATTTAAAAATTATTCAATGACAATAACCAACTGTTAGAGGCAAATTTTTGCGTATATATTAAATTTTCTTACCAATGTGACCAGTAATCATCTCCACTTTGTTGACACTGTGTTCATCATATAAAATGCTCTTGTGCTTGTTTTCTGTTGCTATAACAACTCCATTTGATGCTTGAAAGCAAAACATGATTAGATAGTAGTTTTAATACAACAGTATTCAAGACACCAAAAAAAAAACTGTTAAGTATTTTTTTCATATTAACTTATATGTAAAAAACAGCTTGGTTCTAACAAATCTCACATCTCGTAATTTTAAAGAAACGGAAGAAGGAGGACAATATAACATTTTAAAACATATTTCTTGATTAAGTTAGTAATTTTTAAGATATTTAAGTGAATTCAATTTGAATTTACAGAAAAGTTGATATGAACGACGCGTTTGGGGAAAATAAGAGTATTTTCTTGAGTAAACAGAAAATTAACGTCCGGCTTCCTAGGCATCCTGCTTTATAACCTGTATGACTATAATTACCTTTAATGCCGACGGAAGTACCGCCAGCGGCCACAGCAGCTAAAGCATATTCGATTTGCACCAATTTTCCTGAAGGGCTGAAATATCAAAGGTTTTTTTGAATACCTCCGAAGTCATGACTGTGCAAACTTAGAAACTCCTCTTCACGAAGGAATATTGTAAAATTCACATATAACGCTAACGTATTATATACTAAGGAAACAAGTACATGGAACCATGCATAAATTCAAGCCATAGATCGGGTAATAACACAATTACAAACCTAAAAGTTGTAAGAGAGAAACTGTATCGTTCAGACGCCATGATTACAAAGCGAATTGTCAAATTTTACCAAAAAAAACATTGTCATCCTACGTGACAATTAACAATGTTTAAGGGTTACAATTTATATTTAAATAGACACAGATGTATGTTGGATCTACAAATAGAGTATGTGTGTACCCAGAGGGATGTTTATATGCGAATTAATACAATAAGATTTACTTTAGATATGGTAACTTAAAAAAATATCCTGTTTCAAATACTATTTGCATTTTCCACATTTGATAAGAGTATGATCTACTTGGGTTAACATAATTATTAATGCGTATGTGTATGCTTTATCCATGTTAATAACTTGGTTTAATTAAATAACTTGCACCTGTACAGGAATCACCGGCATCATTCATTTGGAAAGGCTCTCATTTACTAGAAGATCCCTAATCGATCTCGGATCGATTCGATTATACGATATATATACGATTGATATACGAACTCAAGACACCTGGAGTTTGATTGTATGACCAAAAGTATAGTATGTATTTGCGATTATGGTTATTTCTACGCTTGTTTCTAAGGCACTCAAATGTAATTTCAATTTACTTGATTTTCAACTCGGGACGAGAAAAATTTTCGAGAAAGATCAAATTCAATTCAAATTCAAAAGTCAGCAATATTTAACTTGGCGAATTTTAAATATCTAAAGAATAGAGATAAAAACTATGCAACAGCTGTAGCATACTAGCTATTTTTATCTTCGCTATATTAGCATTTATATATATATTTATTCTGAAGATGTTTGTGTTTGTGGAATTAATAAAGCTATTATTATTATTATTTATATTAGCATTAATTATATAATAATAGGTCAGTGTGACCTAAGGCATCACTCCACTTTAGCAAAAAAAAAGATTATTAAATATCTCAATTACTAATGTCCTCAAACTAAAGGCAAATCATATTAACCAATTGCGACGATACGTTTTGTGACATTTTCTATTATTATTTTATAATAATAGAATGTTTTTAATTTATTTACTTTCGTAATGCGTATAACAAAGTTAACTCGAGTTGAGTCAACTCCAAATCGAGTGGACCATCCCTTCTCCGATTGAGCGGATACACACTAATCAGTACATACAAAGAAAATCTTTAGTCTGCCATTTTGAATTTGATCTTCACATCTAGCTCACGTATCTACGTAAGTATTTCTTAAATGTAATCGATAATTATTGTTATATTTTTAGAGTAAAAATTGATTATATACAAATTAAAAATTATTCTATTGTTTTGTATAATATTAAATTAAGAATTAAATTTTAATAGGTGTGTTAAATTATTAACCTTACACGCCACGTGCTTATATGATGACAAATTGTAATTTAATTCATTCGTGGTATCTACCATAGTGTTTACACGGTGATGGCTCCTACGCGTCTGATAAATGATAATTAAATTGTAAAATCATCTAATTCAATTACTATTTTATGCATTAAACGTATTTTACTTTGTACAGAATGGCGGACGCAGCTCCAGCCGGTGGACGTGGCGGTTTCCGAGGTGGATTTGGATCTCGTGGGGGTGATAGAGGTCGTGGGGGCCTCCGTGGTCGTGGACGTGGTCGCGGCAGGGGCCGTGGTCGTGGAAAGGAAGATCAGAAAGAATGGGTACCGGTTACCAAACTAGGACGGCTTGTTCGCGAGGGAAAGATCGACAAGCTTGAAAGCATCTATCTATTTTCGTTACCCATCAAAGAATTCGAAATAATTGACTTTTTCTTGGGTGCTTCCCTCAACGATGAAGTTTTGAAGATTATGCCCGTACAGAAACAGACCCGTGCCGGTCAACGTACCCGATTCAAGGCATTTGTCGCTATTGGTGACAACAACGGCCACATTGGTCTTGGCGTGAAGTGCAGTAAAGAAGTAGCAACAGCAATCCGTGGTGCTATTATTCTTGCGAAACTCTCCGTTTTGCCAGTACGAAGAGGTTATTGGGGAAACAAGATTGGAAAGCCGCATACTGTACCATGCAAGGTAATGGTCTTTTGTAAACTATGCAGACCTTATTTTTATTTAATATCCTTTAATGATGATACATATTTATCTTTTCATTCGTGGTATCCACTTGAGGCTTGTCCTATGAAGCTTAGATGCGTCTGATTTTAAAACTTTTAACATAAGTGTGTCATTTCAGTTAAACATGAAGTTAATAAATTCCAACCATTCACAGGTCACAGGAAAATGTGGATCAGTCACAGTTAGACTGATCCCAGCTCCTCGTGGTACTGGTATTGTGTCTGCACCAGTCCCTAAGAAGCTGCTTCAAATGGCTGGTGTTGAGGACTGTTACACATCTGCCCGTGGATCAACTGGTACTCTTGGAAACTTTGCAAAGGCGACTTATGCAGCTATTGCTAAGACCTATGCCTACCTAACCCCAGACCTCTGGAGAGACATCCCATTGACCAAGTCACCCTACTCCGAGTTTAAAGTCTAAAATTCTTTAATAAATGCTTTGACTTTATACTGATTTTTAATTTATTCTTGATTTTAGTAATGTCTTTGTTACACATGTAACAAACAAAAACAAACATTATGGTCTCAAAATTGATATCATATTAAACATCATTTCACTTTCACCAAATCATGTATGATATGAGGAATAGAACACATACAGATTTATAAATTTAAGTATCTCTGTCTCTGTCTCAAGCTAATTTAAAATTTTTGCATTATATCCAAATTATGATATGTAGTTTATGGCGGATGACACTTTCAGCAACGGAAAAGAGTAGGCACGGTAAGGAAAATTTCTCTAAAAAAATCGATATAGGCTGATGTTACCTTTTAACAAAATATATGGCAAATGGTTATTATTAGAAATAAGTTGAGGGTAATATTAACTGTGACAGTATTATTGGTTGATAAGTACTAAATATTTCTTGTTCATTTTCTTACCTCTCATTCTCATTGAAGAGTAAAAACTACAAAGTTGACTAATATGTAACATAAATACTAAACATCTTAATTGATAACTAGTAATTATGCTTGCAATGCAGAACATGTAGAATACATTTCCAAAATAGCTAAATAGGAATTACTAATATAAAAAAATTGTATTTATACTCCTCTATTACTCTTTACTCCTTGACAATAGTCGAGAGATCTTTTTGAAATACTGTCTAGACTGCCATAGCAATGTTTTAAGGACCTGGAGGTTGAGAAGTATGCTTTTTGAATTCTTGTCACAAGATGTCACCGCATTTATCCAGGCTTAGGAGCCAATTGCTTTCGACGCGAGGCCTCTTTGCAAGAGCGTTTAAAATAGCAACCTGCCACATATCGGAACCGCAAAGAATGGCATGAAGAGATCACTTTGGCTACAGCGTTACCTGCGATATTCGGCCAGTCCGAAGGAAAGAAAATGTGAAAGAGCAAAAAAATCAGTGCTAGGATGTAAAAATCACCACATTCCATCCTAACCTTCTGATCCACAGCATATTCTCTAATGAGAGTAGTAATTGTTGTAATTAATTTTACTTGCACTAATTTCATCTATCTTAGGCATAATATTTAGGCCACGTCTTAATTTTATTGAGACAAATACCTTCCTTTTATGAGTAATAACTTGGTTTGTTAATTTCTAATTGAAAATTCACTCAAATATTAATAAATATATATATGTATATTTATTAATATTTTATGAGATTATATATATATATATTTTATTTGTTGGCTCCGAGTATGCAAGGATAACTATTAAAATATTGGAAACTATCATGTTTCAAAATCTTAGAAATATTGCTAGAGATTATTATGCCTTTATTTTTTTAGAGTAATTGGTCTGCTTAAAACGTCTATAATTATTATTTTGGACAATTTAAAAGAAATACATAGTTATGTTTTGTTAAATTCTTTAACTTCTCTTTCAAATAAGTGTAAAGTGTGATCACAGAGCCTTTGTAAGTCTTTAAGACCTCTTTTTAATACTTCTAAAGCTGGAGTTTCATGTGTTTGTATCCGGAAGTGTATTTTAGACTCAGCAGGATGAGGTAAAGTGTATCCACAGAATTGAACATCTTCACTGTAAAACAAAAATTTTCTTAAGTTACAAAGTAAAGACTACTGATCTATGAGTATATATATGCATTTATAATTCACATATATGACTAATTGATTTAAATAAAATCTTTAAATCATACTTACTATCTATCAACTATGCATTTCAGGGCATTTCCTAGTGTATGACTTTCATTTTGAATAATATATGTCCGGCATGTTAGGCCAGAATCTTCATCACCGGGAAGCTGTAAGAGTTTAAATGTAAGTTTATAAGTATATAACTCATATCCATAACTGGCTTTTTTCCTAAGTTTTGATACTCTGCTCCACACAACTTAAAGTTTTGTGGTGGGATCATGCATATAATTTAAGAATGAACAAAATAGCTTCTGGTAACCTTAGGAGACAGGAATAATTTTCAATTATAAAAAGCTATAAAATATAATTATGAAGTTTCTAGGTCTAGTTATATATGAATATTTTAGAACGACTATCTTATCGTGTATTTTACGATAACACTGTAATAATAAATGTCCTGACATATAATTCAGGATATACTACTAAGTTATTAGTATAGCTTAATTAAATAGATAACGTAGTATTAAATAATATCCCTAAAAATATCAAAATGTTTTTTATTTTTATTAACCTAAAACTTATCCATACTAATGCAACATGCTAACACTTTTTAAAATAAAAATGTTTAATTACTTAGTTTACCTCTGATATTTTCATGTTTTAAACAAATAATAATTTTTAGAATTCAGTGGTATTTAGAAGTTTAGATTGCAATTTCAAAATTGTATTATTAACTTTTATAAAGATATTTTGTTTTGACTTCTGAATTCTGATTTTCTGTCAATTGTCAGACATATACATTGCAGCATTACGTTGGTTAGCCACGATTTATGTAATAATTCTGGTTTACCAAATTCTATGTTATATTGCTGAGTAAATTATGATAATTCAAGGCTTTGTTATTTGGAAAAATAATTTAATTATATTGATACGTCTGTAATAGCAATATAGAAAAGAAAATACAGTAATTAAAACAGTAGTAGATGGCGCTGTTAACAATTTGAACAAATTATGGAATTTGGACTAACATCAATTATACTTTAAATCTTACCTGTAAATGTTAAGGTTTAGGTGCGGCAATGAGTATATAATAAACTATAAAGTACTCGAAATGACATGCTTACATTTAATATCTCTTGTTACAATACGCAGTTGTTTTTTGTAATATTAATTGAAATAACTACTTTTTTCCTGCGTTTGTAATGTAATTTCTCCTCTTTTAAAAGTTACTGATGAGACTCTCCTAAAGTTACTGATGAGATACCTTACCTTACTGATGAAATAGTTATAAATAGAAACGCTATTTAATAGTTAGGATTCGTTCACCAATGCTGAACTGAATTTTTTTGCAAGAATAGTGAAAAAGTAGTTATCAAGGAATGTATTCGCCACCAAATATGAGCATTACAAATGATTATTATTTAAAATTATTATTTGTTTAAGCATTGATTTTCTCCAAAACTTCTAACATCCAGCCTTGACCGAAAGTGCTTTAATTTTAAATAATGTACACTCTCATAATATCTACTACTATCTACAGTCTTTAATCTTATTAACGAACTTCTACTGATTTATGATATCTTTTAATTATTCTAATTCTCTTACTAATCTGACTAAAGGCATTCTAGCCTATTAGTCAGTTATAAGACTTGCTTGTTTTATGACGCCATGTAATTGCCTATTTAAGTTCGAAATGATCATTAAACATGAGTTATACCTATTAGTGATGAGATGAACATTTTAACGAAAACTCAATTTTGAATTATTTATATTTAAGTATAATAATCGGTTTCATAGCACTCTAAATAAAATAAAATATTTAGGTGATATATGAGATATATCATTTTAAACATAGAAGTACTTGGCTACTTAATTCTGAATAGACATTTTCGTACATACGTACATATTTGCAACGACCGCACTTCATATAATTGTTTAAAAAAAGTGCCAGCTTGCTATTTTTAAAAACTAATTTAAAAAAATTATAATTATTACTTTATAGAACAAATATTAAATCAATTTATTTAACATTTTGGTTTGTTTGTGGCGCTACTGAGTATATACTCGCGTATGAGCTTGTATATTGCTCATTAAAGACCTGGATAAACTTCACTCTGGTGCGTAAATCGTTAAAGTTAACGGTGTACATAAACACTATAATGTAAGGTAGGGCCTTTTATTAAGTCGAACTCCGAGCTTACCTGACACTAAACCACACCTATAATGTTAGGGATTCCATCAACTCGACACAATATAAAACAAACATATACGTAGCGTTTAATTAAGATAACTTGTACACAGTCGGGTGCGAAATACGTATGTATATTAAAAGATGAATTATCTTTTAACTAAATTATTTGTTTGTCTATATTTACAGGATGAGATATATCAATACTTTAGTAAAAGTGCAAGTCGGTTGTTTAGTTTGAGTTTTGGTATATTTATGTTAAGTGGAATTCGATATTATTATAGAAATATAAAATAACATTAAATGAAATGCGTAATCTGTTGTTAAACTATTTATAAATTAGTTTCAGTGTTATGAATTTAATAAATGTTTACTGTAACTGAATTCAACGTTATCTATATTAAAAATATATAAAAAAAGAATTCGTCTTTCCTTGTGTGTTATGTGTTTCTACGTAATTTTTTTTTTTACATTACTTATCTTTTCTATACATATATACATAAAGTTAACATATAAATGCGTATAATTTTTCTGTCACCCGTAACGTCTTATTATAGAGATAGATTCAAAACTAGACAGAGCCCTGAACCTTTTCGCAAAATTAGACTAGAAATGTTGACTGGCAAAATCTGCATTTAAACTTTTCTATGACTTTTATAACTTTTCTTCCCATGTTTATTAAAATGATATATTAAAGATACAAAACAGAAGGTGAAAATTGTACATAATTGTATACTTGTCAGGCATATTTTACAGCTTGCTATAATTTATATAAATATATACCTAATCTCCAGACCACAGTCGTTCCTTTTCACCCACTTTTGTACTTGAAGTTTTGTGTGACTTATGGTATGTGAGAATATGCAACTAACCGGTATTAAGGAATAGATAAATTAGGTTAGGTTAAAATAGATAAGTTAAGTAAGAAATCTAAATTCATACTAATTAACGTCGTTTTGTTTAAAGCCACGATAAAATTATATGTACCGTCTTTAAGTGATAAACGATTTCATGTAAGTGATTTTATATCCTCTTCACATTTCATTTTATGTTAATGGGCCTGGCTTTATACACGAGCTTGATCGTAAAGTTGGTATTAAAAGTTATGGGATAAATAGCTTAATCCCTTATTTTCTTTTTAATGAGTCCCAATGTTCGAAAATCTGCATGTATGTACATTTGTCTTAAGTTACTTTGAGATGACAAATGCATAGTTTTTCTTCGATTGACTATGTACAATAAAAACATTTCCTTCCTTCCAAGCTCCACTGATTCGAATTGAAAAACCCTAGGGATTAGCGCGTTCAACCAAATGAACTCTTTGATACTTTGTACTTTTAGAACAGATATAAAACACTAATGAAAAGTAGTAATAAAAACTTTTTGCAACATTTTCTTCGATGTTGCAAAAAGTTATCGAAATTAACTTTTTCCCAGACGAATTAACAGGGTAGCAAGATGTTTGGTGTAAATATTGCGTTGAAGTTTTTGAAAATTATTAGAAATTTCTTTACTCTTTCTTCGCACCGAAAATTAGATTACCATACTCATAATGTTCATTTCAGGCTATCTTGATTCGAACAATTATTTTATTTACCATGCTTTTACGTGTACACACCTGAACGTGGGTGAACAGCTGGGACTACATTTCTTCAACACAAATCTTATTAGGAATTGAATGTTAAATTTCGAAAGAGGTTTTACGTAAAACGTATTCCCAATTTATACAGTGAAGTGAAATATATTCTAATTAGTAAAATGTGTGATTCGTGACTATGTTGAATTTGTGTTGGTTCGTCAGATGTGAATGTAATTTTATAAATGAGACCCGGGACGATTTTCATGCCTATCATTCAACCCTTTTTAAGGTAATTATTATATTTCATGTCATTTACAATGAGATAAAAGGGCTTTTTGTGCCAACGCCAAATTTGGTGACACAAATCTACAAATATTTCTGATAGCTGCAGGCTATTATGATATCTGTGTCTATTATGATATAACTGTGATGTGTTTGTTGTCTTTCAATAAATAAATAAATATTAACTTTGGTTCGTGAAGTGTCTTTTCTTGAATGTCTGAAATGATAAAAATTACAGTACATTACAAAACTATGAAACCAGTCTATGTAAGGGGGTTGATACCACTGGTAGAGATCCGTTGACGGATGGCGGAGTTCTGCTTGAATATATAAAACTGACATAAATTTCACGATTGCAACCAATTATTGATTGGCTTATATTAAAGACTATCAGACATTTTGATAAAATACTGTATAACTTACTTAAACGTGATTTAATCCGTCATAAGGTCAGCCTAATCGTGACCGCAGTTCCTGATAATTATTAAACGCATTAATGTAAATTTCGTTTTGATCCTTTATACGGTAAAGTAACAATTTTTTAGAAAAAATAATGACATTCATTCAAAAACGTAAACGTAGCCGATTTTAATATAAAATAATGCATTGTTCTGGATGGTTCTGCGGTTAGATGTGTGAAAGAATCGAAATCTTCTCGTATATTAATATAGGTAGGTGCTTTTTGTGCACTGAGGTTATGGTTTAAATTTGTCTTGTGTGAAATTAAATAGCGAAGTAATCGAAGCGTGTGAATGAGGTGTTCCGACCTTTACGAGGTTGACCTCGGGTATGTCGACATTGATATCGGACTCCTTCATACTAGCTTATTCGCTGAAGGAAAATAAGTTTACCTAATAAGTACCTACAAATAGATGTAGTGTGTCAGAGTAGAAGGCTGAAAACCAATTTCAATAAAAGAAATACAATCATTGATCACATATGCGTGTGCACTCTGCTGTAAAGAATACAGATCAATTTGAGGAATTCTACTTATTTGCATTATTAATGTTCAGATATTTAATTTAGACCATTAGGTTATAAATACCATTACCGCCTTCCTTATCCTACATTTATAAGGTTTTAAACGTGAGGTATATTAATTAAAAGTGTAAGGCTGTATAATTTGAATTGGTTTTTTTTTTTATAAAACGGGGCAATCGGGCAGAAGGCTCACCTGATGTTAAGCGATACCGGCGCCCATGGACACTCGCAATGCCAGAGGCCTCACCAGTGCGTTGCCGGCCTCTAAGATGCTTATACGCTCTTTATAATTCAAAGTAAAGACTGTATATTTAATAGGACAAGATAGGATTCAGGTTTTACGTAAACAGAAGTCGCTGTTTATTTTCGTACAGTAAATTTGTTTGACAACGACCCTTAATTTAAATCGGATAAGATCCTGTGGGAATTACTTGGAATAGAACTTGAAGTACCTGCATTCCTATTGTTTTTATTTACTTCCTAATTTATAAATTAAAAGTATTTAACATTATATCAAAATTAAAGAACCGAGTGAGCCAAATGGTTGCTATAAATTATAATATAGCATCTTATATATATCAGAAAATTGTGGAAATACAATTAAAAAAAAAACCTTATTAAATATAAATTTCCTAAGTTATGATAATGCTTTAAAGCGAACAAAACTCTCAGTATTAAGGCATAATTTCAACCCTTTCATATTAAACTTCACGAAGAATTTAAATGCAAATTATTCAAAGCCATTTATAAAGTTTATCAATAACGCAAAGCCAACAAAAATATTGTATTCAGCTTCTTGAATTTAAAATTAGCCATCGCATAATGTTTTTTGGAAACGGATCGAAAATAATGTCACCATGCCGGTCTGCCAGAAAAACATTTTAAAGTTAGTGTTGTTCTAGACGAGACGATATCGTCTCTGTCGCATACTGTTATCAGATCACACGGAGAGCTTATCTTGAGGTATAAAAGCCCTGACTTCACAAACTTTACACCTTAGTCAAAATATGCGTAATGTAGAAAGGGCTTTACGATGTGATGGATAGATTTCAGAAACTTGCGACTGAATAACTTGTATGACTTGTAAATGTAAAGAGTTGTAAAATATAAAGAGGATATAATTACGTTTATAAATAATTTAGCACATAAAAACAAATCAATATATAAATAACTAACAAAAGATAACTTTTTAAAGGCTTATCCGATTAGTTCTTGGTTCTTGAACTTTAGCTCATTAAATTCATTGCTAGTTCTAACATTGTTTCAACTAATATCCTAAATAGTGTATCACGTAACCTAATCTTTTGTTTGCGAGCATTTCTTAAGCAAATTGAATATTTTCAGTTGTAATCAAATATGGTACCTGTGTGTTTGAAGTCGAATCGTTATCTTATTTAATGAATCACTGCAAGTTATCCTGGCATAAGTTAGAAAGGCTAATATAAGTTATCCGCGAGGGTCATCTTGGCCCTATCGAACTAGAAGTTATTATAAAGTAATTCTGGTCCAAAATACCCATCAATATAGTATTGACGAAGTTGCAGACAACTTTAATTGGATTCTGACTTCTCGCGCCCTCGGGTCACGCCAAACTAACAACTTGAGAAATGTATCCGAAAACTTTTAATGTAAATTCAACGTTTTTGTAACATTTATGTTAAAACAATAAGCCAAAGAAAGTGTTATAAAAGGGCAAAAACTACTCAAACTAAGTTTAAACTTAAGTGTTAATGAAAATGACTTATTTTCAAAACGATTGAAGAGCCGACTGTCTTATTTGTATGAAAAACTAATCGAAGCAATTGAAAAATTTTTTTTCGTCCGATAGTCTATTTTCTATAACTCCCTTATATTGATAGAAATCAATGCAAGAAGAGAATTATAAAGTTTTTTGTATGCTGAACATTGTGTATAACTACTAGATAAGAAACTTATGTTAAGATTCAAGAAAAAGCGCTGGGTTTAAGCGTTGTTAATTTTCAAGTGATAATCGTTAACATTTATTAATTTTAGAAGGTTTAAATTCAATTTCGTTGTCCAATTTTCAACAATGTTCATAATAGTGACTCGTTTGACTCATCTGATTGCAACAATAATTTTATAAAATTCTAAAATAAAAGTCTTTCTCTGATTACCTCCACCGCTACTGCGGTAACTAATAACCATTTTACTATTTTCTAAAAATTTCATTCCGCCCATTAGAATCATATCATCAAATCCAGAACAAGGTCGCATAATTGAAAAAAAATATGAAAAACTTAGAATTTTATTTTAGATTAATATTAAATTTATAAACTGAACTATTACTAGGATAATTCAACTCAAACGTTTAAGTAGAAATTCTCAACACGTTCTATATTAATTCTCAGCTCAATGCCAAATGGAATTTAGTTTGCTTTTAATGATAATTGCCTATATAAAACTTTAAAAGTCCTTGCCTATATTTAAAGTACTCTTGCCTGCAATGCATGTTCTACTTTAATTAAAGCAATTTTTATTATGGTATGTTAAATGTGATGAAAAATTGAATTAAGTGTGTTTGTACAGTTTTGATTACTAGAAGAACTATAGAGTAATAAAAAATCACAATTTTTGTTTTATTAATATATTTTGATCAGTCAAACTACCCATTGTTTGTTCTACATTTCTTTTAACTTTAAACGTTACGAATTGATATCTATCAAAACATGAACTATCTACTTTTTGCTATGTGTACGGTCGTACATTTTCAGAATGATACAAGATCAATAACATATTGTAGATGAAGTGGGGCTCTCTACTCCATTTATCTGTTGACACGGCGTAACTGTTTACTGTGTAATCTAAATTTCCATTATTCAGTGTTAGGTTACACGAACCCTATCGCCTCCCAAAATTATAACTAACAGTGAATAGCAACTAACGTATCTTTGAATAATAAAGTAATTGTTTACCTCATCATGTTATGTTAAAATATGACGTGTTTTTTATTAATAAAATGCTGCTTAAGCTAATATAGTCCAATGCCATTAATATAGTCCAGCTCCATTAATAATTTATTTAAAACATTTCTGTAACTGGAATATTGAAAAAGAGTGTTATCGCTGATGAGACGTATTCGGCACAGCTCAAATGGTATCCTGAATGTGTTGATATCACAACACCAAATTGTAAAAAGGTGGCGTTCTGTGCATATAGTTTATATTACTGATAAATAAAAATAGTGCCTAAGTCTGAATTGTTACTAGCTAATTAACCTAATCGTATATAGATCTCTAGTCTGAAATGAAGTTTTAAAATTATTGAATAACATATTCCCAAATTATGTAATAGTTTAAAGACAGCACTACATCGTCTCATTCGCCTCGAAATCCGCGATCGAGTTCAACGTAATACGCAATTCCCTGAAATTGCCATTCTTCGTTGACAGTAACTACATTGGGCTTAATGTCAAGTAGAATCGTGAGCTTATTTGCTTTCCGCACGTCGGGTAATGGAATAAGCTATTCCGCGTGCTTATAAGCTTCACCCCTTATATCCATTTGGCTTAAGTATAGCTTACGTGAGGCGTCATAATATGCAGGCGACTGAATATTTCGATTTCGTGATCAAAATTTTTATACAGAATTATTATATATACGATTTTTTTATATATATAATAATGAGTTTTGTAGTTCTTATAGTTTATGCCGCCCTATGTATAGGCTATGCTGGCGGTGATATGATTGAAATCAATAATGTCAAGTTAATTAATACAGAGACGTAATTTTTTTTTCTTTTGTCTTTAGTGAGAAACTGTCACCTTAACAGTAATGTAAAAGCTGAGTAGTTTTTATATTTTTTTAAATATCAATATCGCGGCTCTCTAATACAATTACGCGTATACAATTATAAGTATTTATGTAAATTAGTCTATGTTTTCGTTCCCAAGTTTAAATGTTTCATACATTAAAATTTCATTATAGAATTTAAAAGAAATCGTTGCCAACTAGCTATTCAATCCTGAGTAAATATATCGTATTCGATAAAATGAATTTCAAGCACTTAATATGTAATAAGCATAAAATTTTATCAGCGAAAAATGCTTTCATTTTATTGAAAGAATTCACTACTGATCGAGTGGAAATTGTAACACATTGTCCGCAATGTTGTAAAGATAGATTGTTAATAACGTTAAAAGCCTGTAGGCCCGATAAATTTATTCTCTGTCACTACAATGTTGATATTCATAGACTCTAACAGTTTCAGTTTTATTTTATATTAGGGATATAATTAGGGATATAATTATATAGCAAATATTCTTCTTCTTATTATTATATAATATCAAAGTTCTTTATGTACGTAGAATAAGGATAAGATTGAAAATTTCCTTTTTTAGGGTTCCGTACCCAAAGCGAAAAATTTAACCCTTATTATTGAGACTTCGCTAACCATCTGTCTGTCTGTCGCCAGGCATTTCTCATGTTTCAGGCTATCTCATGATTTGTGAGAGTCAGACAGTTGAAATTTTGTCGGATGTACCTCTATTACTAATATAACTACAAATACAAACAATATCAGGAAAATGAAGTATTTTACGGTGCTCACGTAAAAGTCACGTGATTTTTTTCCATTATTCATATTCATTTTCATACTAAACATAGTATGAGGCGAACAAAAAGAGTCCTACTCGCACTTGTCCGTGCAGTTTTTTTATATTTATATCCGTCCTATTTATTATACTGTCAAGTTACATAATTTTAATATCATATAAAATATAATTTATAATTTTATATAAGACGAATGGAAAAAATATATCCGTAGTCAGTCATTTAAAGTATTAGTCCACAGTTGAGAACCACAACCGCTTAATGAAATTTATACATGGACCTGAATCTAAAGCAAATCATTATTCCTACGACGTTAATTTTTACTCATAGTTTGGTAAATGTATATGGTTCCAAAATGTGTATAGTTCCAAATTAGCAAAACTTGTCTGTACCTCTAAACCGGCAAATTTGCGTTTATGGTAATTTATGAAGAGGATAATGGCCTATCATATCCCGAAATGTGAACAGTATACCTAGCTCTTGATGTAAATTATCACGAATTTGGTAAGATATTTCAGAACATTCTAACAATTTAGCGTCGCATGGCATCTCACATTTCTGAGGTTCTAGATACGCTTTGTAGATCTTTTGAAGCAAAATTTAACAGAATCGAGGTTAAAGGACGTGGACAGAAATGAGTAAATTTAACTGAAATAACGAGGTTTGGATTTTGGACTTTTCGTCAAAAAAAGTCAATATCAAAAATTAATGTCAACTTACAATGATGATGTAATAGAAAATGTTATTGTTTGTTATCTAGATTTTCAGTATTAAAGTTGTTTTTAACTTATTATAGGCACAGTTAAATCGAGTTGTGTTTGATCCCAGTATTTCTATATCTAGCACATGTTGTTAGAATCTTGCATTGGGTTGTAACTTGTAAAAACTAGAGGCAGACATGTGCCATGAATTTATACTTTTATTAATCTTATTTTATTTTAACTTTGAAAAACTAAAAGGGCTTGTTTATTGCCACAATTAACATTTTATTGAGTGAAAAAATTATTACCATTCATTTAGTTCTGGCACTATATGGTTGGAAACAATAAATGATGTTTACAAAGTGAAAGTCTTTTAAATCATAAACTTTTATAAACATTCATGTTTTTATATACTATGAATATTCGTGATAATCATATAAATAAAATGCCAGTGTCATCACCATAAGAAATCAGCTCTACACTTTGAATTACATTCGATCTCATGTTATCGTTTATTCTCATACAACAAATGTAACTTGAAAACGTATGTAGGTAAACAGGCGAAAAGCGATATGTATTCTGCTCAAACTCAATTCCATATGAAATGGAAAGGATTATGTAAAACTATTTGGTATTGTACCCGAAAATCCCTTGGGTATAAGGGAAAGTATCAGTCTAGTTTAGTATGAATTGACGTGAAGTTTCGAAAAAAATCAATTTCTGCTTCGCTTTATCAATATTTATGACATTTATTTTACAATTGGGCGTTGGCCGACACAGCCAGGCATAGATGGACGCTTGATCCTATGAAAATCATTATACATGTGTTTAGTTAGTGTCTTGTTTTCGAATGACGATCAACCTTATGAGTAAAAGTTCTACGGTGTCTTTACTCATACGAAAATAATTAAAAATTAGATTATCAAATAAATTGTATCTCATTTTTATAATTGGATGTACTACCTAAAACCATTCATCTCTTGCGTCTTTAAGACTTATGTACTAAATTGTCGCTTATGTCTACGTGACTGCTATATTATATATATACTTTTAGGTTCCGTTGCCAGTGCTGTGCAAACTAAATTTCATTACTGATTTAAACTGAATGACAATCGAGTCTTTCGTTTCATTGTTGTTGATCAAACGTGGTCAACAACTAAACCAAAACGAAATATTTTTTTGCCTTTCATTATACTCTTTTTGTAAGTTGAAATAATAAAAATATCTACAAATGTACTTTATTTATTCTACATTTAATAATAAGGCCGAATAAAACATGCTACAGCAAAGCTTATCTTTTCAAACAAATTCAGCTCGGCTGAACATCGCATTTTATGGAAGAAAATGCGAAGTAAAAGTCAAAATGAAAAAGATTACAACAGCGATTACGAGACAGGCATAACATAAAGAAGAAAGAACATTTTTATAACGTTGCGTAACACCTGGAAATGGTAAGTTTAAATTACTTTTAAACTTTTGTTTAATTTATTGAAATCGTTTGCATAATGTTGATTTCGCCTGGAGAATTCTTAATAGCTAAGTAATGAAATGCTTTTAGAATATTAGTCCCTTGTGTGAGTATTTAAAGGTACAGAATTTGTTATTTTCAATAATGTACCTTTATAATAAATACAACTTGGACCTTTTATTCAGAAAAATATTCTAATGAGGAAATAATATGTACATTAACACACACTTCTATCAAAATAACGCTACTGTTTCACCTTTCAATAGTTATTCTAATATTATGCAATAAAACCTAATACCATCAAAATCGAACTGAATTCCAAAAATGAGGAAAAAATTACAGTTTGTTTTCGGCGCAAAAATGTATGACAGTTAAAGACTATACAAGGTATGAAGACAAAACATTTATAACAGCGATGTAGGGAGCCAAAACACCCATTCGCCACGTACGATAAAGCGTCGGACTAAGTACTGCACAATTGCGGCAATAGCTTCTGAGATAGTCTGGAATTGTTAGCTACGAATGCAGTTGAGAACTTGAGAATAATAGGTATGATATTATGTATGGGATTTTCGTGGGCAATATAGTCCATATTGCACCGTGATTATTCACGCCGAGAAGTTTCCCTCCATTTGAGGAAAAGTAAGCAAAACATATCACATCCACGAGAGTCGAGCCTTTAGGGACTTTTATAATTACGAAAATTGCTTACCAAATATGTGCATAAAATAAATTGACGTGAGAAATAAGATATTCTAAATGATTCATGGTTTAAGAGGAAACTCTCACAATAACAAATTACATATTTGGAATTAGGTTATTGTGGGGGATACCCCATCAGGGACATTTCTGTTTGGAACTTTGAATTATTCAAATAAACCATTAAGACAACTGACCACAGAGGCGGCACAGCCTGTTGATATTAAAATTTATTATTTTCCATTTTTAAAATACAGAATTGTTATTCTGTGAAAATCAGAGAGACTATTGAAAGTACTTTGAACAAGAACTATCAAAATGTATGGATAGTTCACGATGGAAATAGTAACAATGTAACTTCGATGGAGTAGAAATAGCTTCTGTAGTAACGAGATTGTCTAACCTCTGTTGGTAAACTTTGGTTTTAATGGCCAATATTAACTTTAACTAGGCATTCGATGTGGTTATTTGAAGATTATTTGTTTACAGTTCTGAGTTTACAGTTTTCTATAAATTGTTATATAATTACATAAATTGTTTGTAATTTGTAATAAAATAAAATTGCTACTATAGTTAAAGATCTAAGCTATCCTATCTCTTAAGTTGGACCAGACTGCTCACGGTGTGCCAATTTAATTTAAAATCGGTTAAATAGTTTAGGAGTCCACCGCGGAGTAACATCGTGACAGGAGATTTATATATATTAAGATATATATTTAAATGTTTGAATTTCGAGCGAAGTTCCTACTCAGACATTTATCAAAGTCCTCATTTCAGTGTATATATTTTAATAATTTGTAAAAAGGATTAAGTAGGATTGGAAGACAAAATTAATTTAATTTTACCCACTAATCAACTGAAACCGCTACCATTAAGTCTATTATATAAAAGTTAGGCAACGTCGAACAAAGTTGGTAATGAATACTTCATAAGCTTCGCTAAGCGAGATTACATTTGAGGGTAGGTGTGACATAAATCTCTGCTACACCGCGTTCGTTAACGTAACTAATTACTCAGCGTAGAAAATCATATTTTGACTATCCCTGGTACTCCATCCGACTTGGTGTCCAGTCGAATCGTCGTTGTAGACTACGATTTCTATTATTTTAGATTACTGAAAATTATTTTATAATTACATAAGTTTTCCACTAATCTTTCGTTTTTGTTCAACAAAGGCTTCCTGAGGATGCTCCGGTGTCGGGGCGAAACGTGCGTCGAGTGGTTGTGGGTTTTTTCGCGGAGTCTTGCTTACATATTGGTCCATTAGGGTTTTTAAGGCTTGCAATCATTAATTACACTGCTAAACTATGTTATAGATTCTTATATATACATATTACTAATTATGTTCCATAATGCCATATAAGCGATGTAATTGCCTTGATGTAAGTACGTTATACTAGTTTTAAATAATTGATAATACTGCTTCACTTATGTATTATATCCATCATTATTTTTATAAAGCAATCAGTTTAAACAAATGTCTATCATATCCAACATGAAGATAATGAACAAAAGAATTAAGACAAATCTTGAAAATGAATAATTTCGATTAATAAACACCGCAAGATTTCGAAGTTTCAGACGGTTTAATATCCTCGTAATGAAGAGAGTGGTTTCATGATGCAATACTAATTTCATTTTATGTCTAAATATAATGTTCTCTGTATTTGAATGTGGAATGTTTGATAAGCAAGGACGTGTTTCGGGGACGTACTTCAGGAAAAGCTATAGTTTATTCAAACCATGGTTTACAACTTGAGACGAGCGATTGTTAAATGATGACTTTATCTAAAATGATTGGAATATATTTATACTGTTAGTATATGTGTTAGTGACGTTTACGTAAAATAAAAACATTGTGAAATAAGACATATGCATTTGTTTTTACTACCGATAGTAAGTAGTTATCGCCGTAGATTTGCGTTGCAAACACACTAAGTTAAACCCGTTGTAACGGTAATTATTTCTTAGCTAGTAAAATTACAATTGAAACTATCTGCTGCTTTATATTTTCAAAATGTATTATATAGTACAAAAACTATTTCTCAAAATTAAACTGCGGGTGAAATCGAAATAAATTTATTAAGATAACGAAATATCCCTTCAGTGCCTCATAAAATCTTCGTCACAACACACTAATAATAAACAAAGATTCTCACGTTCGGTAATACTTGCTGTAAAGTGTGTTCAAGTTACTTTGGGTATAACTATAACAGTTTTCCGAGCCCATGTCCATAAGTTACTCGTAGCTCGTCGCTATGTGCTCGTAAACAAGCCACGCACGAAAGCAATAAAAGAGAACATCATACGAGTTTAAAGTTTTATGACGGTTGTTCAAAACTCACGTCTGGTACGGTCTTCACGTTATAAATTTTGCTTATGAAATTTATTTATGGTTGTTGAATGAGAATTTAATATAGAATATTAATAATATTTAATGAAGCTTTTACCTTGGGTTGATTGCTATCCAATTAGTAGGAACTTCTCACCTTGTCCGATCAGACTCTTTGATAAACATTCGAAATGTATTATTTAGATCAATTTGATACTTAGCTTTACATAAGTTTAAGTTTTATAATAATTTTGAAAGTATATGAAAGCTTTAAGTTATTTTTATTATAAATTTAGTATTATTAATCTAAAGTGATATATATAATTTAGCTGCCCCACAATTGTCATGCATCAATAAGTTTGAACAAAAAAGTATTTTCTTATAAAAAAGAGACATCTACAAAAACTTACAAACGTACCCACGCAATAAACTCTGATTGTTTCAATATATTATTCAGACAGACGTTACGCATTTCCCAAAGCTGATACATTTTTGTTCGATATTCTTATAAATATCGAACAAAACTAAGCATTCGTAGAATTATCCTGTACGTATCTCGAAGACTGATTGGTTGGGAAAATGAGCAATTTCCCTCGGGGCGTATAACTTACAATGTGAATTAGGTATAGTATACGATCTGATGCAAGTTTTTAGACCATAAGTGGTTTAATTATTTCTGGTTCTTCATTGGTGAAAGCCAATGGACTTGTGATGAACATTTTGGTACTGAGGAGAGGAAATTTGTTTGGTCCTCAGAGCATAGGCGTCGACCAATTTATTTTGACATTATAATATTATACTTGGTTAGCCTTAACGCTATCGGTTGTTCCTGAAATATAAAAATACTAAAGACAAGTGGTAAGTTTCAAGTAAAGTTCAGTAGAGTTATGAGAAATGTTTAAAGAAATTAAGTTTTGCGATCTCGAGATAGTTAAGTGGCCAATTTATTAAAACTTCTGCATTCTCGACTTGCGAGACTTGAAAATTTTTTAATGAATTCGTTTAATGGTGTTATAAATGATGTTTATAGCCTTGGAACCTTAATTTAAAGGTGATAAAGACCATGTTTTTTAAATTACCCTGAAATCAAATATTCAAAGAAAACTACACTTTTTTTAAAATTTCAATATGTGATTACTTCGAATAATTAGTGTAGTTCAAATTAATAATAATAAAATATTTGCTCATATAGTACTGAGGTTAGAAAACTTAATTTTGTCTCCACTGAAACGATTCAAGTAGGTACAGTAAGCCTTTAGAGGATCATATGAAAGGAGGTTCCAAATCAAGTCCTGAATATTTGACGGGTTTTGTTTGTCTATGCCAAATATTTGCCCGATGTCCGACATGATCGGATTCTCAGTTAGTAATTTCAACTGTGAGCTCCTAAAATGAGGTCATCCTTCAAGATATTTGAATTTCGAATGTCACAACGAATCTATAAAGAGGTACAGATATAGAATATCAAAATTCAAAAATAATAATTTTAATTTAGGTGGTTCAATGGTGAAAATTTGTAGTTCGATTCAACAGGATATCATAAAGAAATTCTATTATTATCCTTTTGCTTTTGTGAAATTTCTATAATCAATGAAACCAAATTATAATGTTTAATTTCGCAATAATTTTTTGTATTTCATTTATCGCAACCATTTCCAATTGAACTCACGATTTCTACTTTGCATCGTCAAAGCTCGATTTTCTTTGACAAATCCCGAGCGATTAGATTGCATTAAACAGCAGAAATAAGTAATCTGGATGCAGATGTGGCTTGCAGACATTGGTCCGCAAATAATCCTGTTTACTTTGCAGATTTACCATTTGTCTCTGCGACCGCAAAAATCTGCACTAATGAGAGTATTTTAATTTACTTCGATTATTCAGGTCTACATAAAACGTTATTTTTCAAAGTCAGCTGTAAACTACAATGAAGTTGTTCCCTATAGTGGACCTATGGACAAAGATCTTCAATTTTACTTTAATTATTTATTAATAAAATCAAATAAGATTATTGAAATGACTTGCTAGGATATTATTGAAATTATTCTTAGTACATGTTTGGAAATGACTTGGTTAATTTCAAGCGAGTTTTTTTTCTTGGCAACAATATCCCCTAAGAGCGTGCGACATTTGTTTTCTTAAAATCTTACATATAAATGTGAAATTTTTAAGAAAGGATGAAAAATATATATATTGAATTTCTCTTGACGACAGATATGCGTGAGTTCTTGTAAACGTGTATAGAGAGACAAGGGGCTGGCTTTTTAAAGGTAGTATATATTTTGGTTAAGTACATGTATTCACATGTAGCAAAGTAAGAGTTTTCCCAATACAGTATTCAAATTATTTTCCTTTTAATATGAGACATATATGATATTCGCAACGATCGTTATACCAAGTACCAAAATAAACTTCAGTAAAGACTTAACTGTCCATTACGGGGGCAATCCACTCTTCACGAACTTGTTCAAAGGCCTGTTTGATGTTTCGCGTTTTCTATGGTCCTTTTTGGCTTTTGAAAATTTATCTATAGGCATATTTGTAGGTATGAATTGAATTAGTAAAATTGTCCCATATATTTAATGGCATGAAATTGTTACAAAAATAAAATAAAAATATTTCTACGAAAATTTGCGGCTTTTTTGAATAAAATTTGGTCAGGAAGTGGCAGATTGATCTCACGACTTTGCTTGACTATCCAAACTATTATTTCCCATTATTATCTTTAATTCTATTCGATAAATTTTCTTATTCTTGTTGATATCGTCTACAAAAGAGGGTATCTTGTAATTTTAGTCTTACATTGGAATTAAAGGGACCTTTTACGTGCCCGGTGTACAAATTTAGGGATTCCCTACTCAAAGGTTAGAAAATGGTATTTTTCAGAGAAAAATGCTTTATTTTTTCTCATTCATAGGTTAAATATACACATACAAATTACAATTATGCATCTAGTTTGGTTTTCTCAGCTTTTAATAAAGCTTTTTTTGTTGGTTACAAAAAGGGCCTGAAATATTATTTTCCTATGGGTTGTGGTTTGAAAGAGGCCCATAAATAAAGTAACATTGTTTGTTTATTCAACGAAACGTCGAGCTCAAAAACTAGTTTTACTTTCAAATGTCCATAGAGCAAGAATCCGCTACGGAAGCATTTATTAGATTTGGACATTAGAAAAAGAAACTGAATAAATTACAACACACAAATTTATTTAAATTGACCTATCAGTATCTTATAAAATGTATTAATCGTAAATTGATTTAAATACGAACCAAAAAACTATTTCTGTAGGTACAATATATACATAATTGTTGTAAGTGTAAGACAGTATTTCATGCAATAAAGAGAGTACTTATTCTCCGGAACAATATTCCACATCCATACAACATAATTATCAATAAACATACTAACGGAATATTTAATTCGTTATCAAAAATCTTACTTGAGCGTGAAATCATGATAATGTAACTGAAACATGTAATTTTCAGTTAACCTGAAAAATTATTAGCTATAATTCACACTTGGCAACGCCATTTGCTATAATTTATATCCGAAAACGTACAAGCGACACATGTCGCTGGAATATTTTTTTTTGTATATGGCATTTATTCATATAAGGATTTGAGGAATAATAGTCATGACATACCCGATTGCGGAAATAAACACCAATTATTTCCCATAAAAGTTATGTTCCCATCCCATATGTTAATTTTTTATTAACATACACAGTTATCACAAAACAATTGAACAAGAATGATATCGTGTTTTTTTTTTAATTACAACATTTATCCTACATAGTAAAAAAACAAACTTAAACCACTTAAATAAATTATATGCTGTGCTGGACCGTTTATATGTTTATCGGCATATTATTGGCTGCTAAGTATGTTATATGCGATGATCACAGCACAAATTTCCAGCAGGCCCGTCAAAGCCACACGTCGCGGTGATGAATTAATGAAAGTAGATATGGGCTTTGAACAAATATGAAAATGTTTGGGCAAACATATTTGCGTGTGTTTAAATGTGATGTGATTGGTCTTTTTTCATTGTCCTGGAATAAAATGGTGAGAAATGTAGACGTATGTCGAGCGATAATTGGGGATAGAAGTTTTTTGTAGTTCGAATGATAAGTGTTTAAATATTTAAAAGCAATATTAACATATTTGTTTATACATCTTTAAAAATAAAGTTAAAAGGTCCCGTAATGTAGTTGAGAGCGGCTGGACGTATGTTAGGAGGAGGCCCCGACCATTCTATTTTAAAGTTTTCTATGACTTTTGAGAGGAAAGTTTCGATTTCCAACTCTGCTATTCGTCGACCTGAAAATATTTTATAGTATCACTAATAAGTTAATATGGCTTGGTTTTGTACATATGTAGGATGCTTTAATAATATGAATTTATGCATTCCCATTATTTATAAAGAAGTATATCGGTCTGATTGCATTATATATATAGTATAGCATTAAACTAATTATTTTTCTCATTGCAGTGTTAATACAATTTGACATTATTACTCGTATGAAAATAGGCTTCCTGAACTTTTTGCTGGCTTGCTCTTCGGCAAAGGCATCCTCAAACTTTTACCATTAGACTAATAAGAATAATTATAACTAAGGTGTTTTCTACAGATGTAATTTAACGCTAGTCATAGGCTTATCCAGAATAAAGTGTAGTGGTAGGATGACAATATCATCGTGATAAGTCTTAAAGGTAGACCATAAAATATATGTGTAGGCGACACAATTCAGTAATATACAAAAACCGATTAGTTTAAAACTGAAACCAAGCAATAGTTTATATTCAACAAAAAGTTTACCTATACAGCTTCTCACTCCAAATCCGAATGGATTATATGCAAACGGATGAGCATTTCTATAGTAAAGTTGGTCAGACTTGTCTGCAAGCCAACGTTCTGGAATAAATTCCTTTGCTCTCGGGAAATGATCCTCAGACTTTGATAGGAATTGGTGTCCAAATGTCACGTACATCTAAAAAACATAATAAAAGTGATCCCAGTACCATTTTTGTCCGGCCTTATATTCATGAATAAAAGTTCACTGAAAGTTTTTATATTGAATGCTATATTTAAAAATAGCTGACAATCGGCTGATTATCGTCGCACGCAGATTTTTTTTTTGAAATCGTAAAGATATTAATTAATATTTATTTTATAACGATTTTTCTCAATCAAGAGATATTCCATTCATTCAAATCAAATAAAATACTGAGACCTACGCTAAAAACATTATTTTGAGGGTAATAAGTCGTACGGTTAAATGTTAATACTGTACTTACATTCTTGGGAATCCTATATCCCAAAATATCGTATTCCTTTGATGTAACTCTCAAATTTCCAGCAACGATAGGCATAATTCTGAGCGATTCCTTAATGCAAGCCTTTAAGTATGGCTTTTGTTCAGAACGAGATAAAATCTCTTCTCTTAATTTATTTTGTTTCTCGGGGTTTTTCGCAAGCAAGTAGAATGTTGCTATCATTGTATTTGCGGCCTTAAATTGGTACAAAGTATCATAGATCATATTCACAGAATTACACACAACTAAAATCTGTTTATTAAATTTTTTTCGATGTGTACCGTTCACTGTTCACATGATGTCAATTTGAATAACATATCAACTCCTATTTTATTAGCTCCTATATTATACTCCCAGCTATTTTAACATTTATAAAAATTAATCATTTAAATTTAATCCGATATAGCGTTTATAAATAAAAAAAGATTTTTTGAAGTTTGTTTGCAGTTTAAAACGTATAGTATAAGGTAATGTAACGTAAATCGAAATATTATTTTAGTATTACTTTATTTGAACGATGTTAGAAATGTTAAAAATATTTATTACCACTTACCGTATCAACACCAGCGACCAACATGTCGCTTGCCATAATAATAGCAACTTTCTCATCTATTTCTAGAAGTTTCTCTAGGATTCCTTTTTCATCATCTGATTGTCTGTTCTTGGTTTGGTATTGCTCCCGTGCTTGGTTTATAAAGTAGCGACTCAAACTGAAAACAAATGAATTAATTAAACGCGGCTGCGAACTTCAAGATTAAACTTTATCAAATTACATAGTATTTAACTATTAATTTATTATTTGTTCATACTTTATATTATTTCATAAGCTACTAATTTTTAAAAAATCAACCGGTTGAAAGTTTGTATGAGGATTACATAGGACTTAATTTTTAAAATTGGCATTAATAACGCGTGAATATAAATAGGCTATTTTTTAAAATATCTAAAGTAAAGGGCTTCGAATAGGGAATGACAGTTGTGGTGAAGTTAAGATAATTCGAGAATCCACTGTCACATTTAGTAACTCACTTTGTTTGATCTTCATAGCACTTCATAGCTTTGTAGTAGTTTGGAGTACCAATGTAACGCCATAGGCTCGGTTTAAAGTCCAACTTATCTGCCATTTTGAAAATATCATGAACGGTTTGTATGAGTTGTCTTGCTGGTGAATCTTCTGGTAAATTTGGGTCCAAGCAATTCAGCCGACCCCCTAAAGCAACCACGCCAATAGATTCTAATGCCCATAAATTCATTTCAGTATCAAATTTACCTCCTATAGTGTTATCTTCTTTACGTAATTGTCGCATTCTATAAGATTTGAATTTTATATAATTAGCCACAAACAAATATTGTTTGATATTCTTAGGCTTATAAAATGTCGTTTTTTTTACTGGTGGATATTATCAGTGGAGTTAATGGAATAAAATGATCGATTCAGTTTGGTCGACTTAAGCTATGAAATGTTCAACATATTTTACTACTTATTTTGAAAGTAAAGAGCTAATTTATTTCTTCATACCAAGTTACCACTGAAATTTAATAAATATGACAAGGATTAAAATTATTAAATTTCAGGAAAACAAAATAGTGTAAAGCAGGCGATAATAATGACGTATTTTTAACGATACTAAATAAAAGAAGATACCTAGCAACCATATCTTCGGCAACTTCTTCTAGAATGTTGCTGTATAATTTTATTGTTTTCGTGTGCAGCATTATTGGATTGACCGTTGTTCGGAACTTCCTCCAAAGCTCACCGTGACTGAAATAAATATATTAATAATTTTCGGGAAGGAAATTACAATATCTGTCTATTAATATATCATTAATTGGAATAATTAAGTTTTATAGCTATTTAAACTGCTTATGTATTTAAACTACTAAAGGATATCAATCCTTTAGTAGTTTAAGTTCATGTAATGATAATATTTTGAGAAATAATACGATGTTTAAATATGTACGAGTAATATTGACTCGTTGAAATACATTACAATTGTATTTTCCTGAATGTGCTTTAAATTTGGATTAATTACTCTGTCAAAAGGCCAGTAGGTTCATCCGCCTTATCTTTGTTCTTTTGCTTTCTGTAATGTTCAAAGCTCGCAAACCCTGGCCGTAAAGGCATCCAATTTTCACTTCGTAAAATCTGCGAAAAAATAATAGAAAATGCTAACATAAATATGACATGGGCCATACGGACGACAACAAATAAAAAAATTCGTATTCTTCTGTGTTAATATTTATCATCCGTTTGGATTTATTACCGTTATAATACTGTACTTAGAATTTCCATTATACAAGACCTTAATATTGTAAATATTGGTCATTGTAACAAAGCGTATTAAATGTTAACACACCAGTTGTTTTACAATAAGATTGAAAGATCAGTAATACGGTTGTAGAATGTGCAATTTTCAAACCTGTGTGTTGAAGCCTTAAAATATGATAAGATGAACTTTTGAGATACCTGCGCAGCAGCTTCAGCATCTAGTAAGAAAATGAGCGTTGGTGAACCAAGCTTTCCATCTAATTTGATAATTGGTCCATATTTTTGGTAAAGAATTTCAGGCATTTTATTTGCATCTGCGAGCATACCTGGAAATAAAGTCCAATTTATAAACTCTCTCGTTTGTCTTTTTTCGAAATAATACTGAGAATATTTTTTTTGAGAATGAAAAGTCATCCCAACCTCAAAAAAAACTCTTACTATAGTTATGGCATAACTTAAGCTATTATAATCACTACATAGTATAAAACAAAGTCGCTTTCTCTGTCCCTTTGTATGCTTAAATCTTTGAAACTACGCAACGGATTTTGATACGGGTTTTTTGAATAGATAGAGAGAGAGAGGAAGGTTTATATGTATAATAACATCCATTAAATAGTAGAGAAGTACTGTTGTATTTTTGAGGTTTCTAAAGTGATGTCGTAAATAATTACATTTTTTACATTGCAAACTGAACCCTAGTGAGTAGTGAGTTTTATCAAAATAATGTACTAAGTATTGTACACATTGAAAAGGTCTACAGAAAAGTCCGTGACGGTATATGTCTATCTCTTATGGATAACCCATAATAACTTTTTTTTTGTCATTTTCTTTTTACGACAAATAATGGCTAATTTTCCAAGCGATTTTAACCAATACAGCATTAATCCTTAACCAATTAAATACCTTGAATACATTGTTCATTTAATATAGATCTATGACCCGTTTACACCGTATGATTTAAGTGAATATTTTCCTAGATATAACAGATTTTACACACATGTAGTGTATTTAGTATCAGCATTGCACCCGTGCGAAGCCGGGGCGGGGAAGCGGGGTCGCTAGTATAGTATATAGAAGATATTTTAATCATTATCCATTTAGTTCGCTGTCACATTTTATTGGTCATATTTTCCAAACATTTGTTACCATATTAAAGCCAGATAAAGGTGTCAATTATGCGTAAGGCAATTGCGAATCTGTACTAAGCGCCTGCTCAATTTTATCTTTCGAGCAGAGCCGCTTTACTTCCTTTTTTTACTTAAGTTAAATTATCTATTATTACTTATAAATGGTTGTAAACCTTACGATCTTATGGCCTCTGTATACTCAAGGATATCGTGATTATATAACACTTGGTTTTCTATACTTGTGCATAGCAATTATATGTAAAATTGATTGAACACTTCTAAATCTACGTAGTATGATATACATATATGTATCGAGGAAGGTTATTATTATTATCTAGCAACTAATACAAGTTGGACGACCTACGTCGATACTAAGAGACGAGGCTTTATGCGTGTGAATGGTGAAAGATCACAAAAAACTGGCATCTGCTTCCAGGCCTCGCTAAATTCGCCGTATCTTCTGGCCCAAGGAAATCTCTAACGAGCAATTATTGGATCGTCCAGCAAATCAAACGTCGCAAGTGAAACTGGATTGGTCACATATTTCGGGGAGACGCCAATCATATCCGGAAACAGGAACAGGAAACGGCGCAGAAATCCACAAGAACAGAGGAAGAATGGCTAACCTAAACAAACTTGACGATGGACAGTTACAGATGAAGTGAAGAGTGTTGGTGTGACTTACAGTGAAATAAAGAGCGAATCTCAAGACCGAACGCAATGGAGGACCACTCTGGACGCTTTCTGCCCCATTCAGGGGATATAGCATTAAGTCGAGTCAAGTAATTAATTAGTTATTTGCCCCTTTTTCCGCAATGGGACGGTAAAATATTACCTAAGACTATTACTATACTATACTATTATATAACGAAACTTAAGTATGTTAGACTTAGATATATATAGATTTCTACCTCCAGGCAAGAAATGATGCATTTGCCCCACAATGGGCAAAGACGGGGGGCCCGGTATATCTGTCCATGGCTTGGATTGCGCGTTCTCTGCACTTATTGCACTGTTTACTGTAACTGTCCTAAAAGCAACTAATTAATTAAATAATTAATACATTTTATTTATTTATTTATTTATTTATTTATTCAACATTAAACTACTATTATCACAGGAACTTATCCTAATTCAATAGTGAGTTGCTTAAAACTAATAATGTGACTCTTGCGAATTCACTCAAAGAACACGAGAAGATGTCCACTTTTTCGTGAACCCCGTTTAAAACATGTATAGCCCTAGTGAGGGGCGTCTTTTCTAGCAGGTTAGTTATACATATTGGAGTAATTATCCTTATTATAACTAACTACTACAATTAATTATAACTATTATTTACGTTGAATTTTGTTTTGTTTTTATGTTTAGGCTTATCAGATCATATGTTTAAATGTTTAAATACGCGCTTTAATAAAAGACAATATAATTATCGTTAATTGTCTGGCGAGTACTCTAGCACTCAAGTCTCGTATATTTATTATTCTTGCAGTTTTAAATTTTAAAGCTACGTTACGCTTATTTTGCTAAATATTGATCCAAATTAAATGTAATTAGTTGATTATTTTATTAATGAAATACATTTTTAAATACTAGATTTAGTTACATATTAATTTAAAGAATGTTATTTGTATAAAGATATTTGTACTTAAAATGAAATTCGACGCTACTGTTGTTTAAACCACATAAATTGCAACGAACAAAAGTGATCTAACCTTAGACTCAACATTAAATATATAAAGGATACATATAAATACCTGATAAAATTATTTGTAACAGCGACACACACAGATTTTCTTAGACACTGCATGTTTGCATTACAACTGACGCGTAAATCACACGATTCACTTGTCAACTTATCGTACCTTTGATATTATCATACAACAACAGATAATTTACATATAGGTATTTTAGAAGATTATTACAACGGCTTATTTATCCAAAGTATATAATGATTCACGTTTTAAATTATATTTTATCTAATCAAACAACGTGTTGCTCCAGCCACAAACACGAAACTAATTCTGAGGCGCACCAAAATAAAATGACCTTGAAAAGTTGAACAAGTTTATCGTTCTATCGGTGAATTGATTTATTCACAATCATAGAATAGAAAAATAAACTTTTTTTAATTCTTCTGAAAGCACCTGAGTAAATGAAAGTTTGGTCTTCTTAGACACTTTTCATTCCGGCAACGTTAAGAGTCATTGGGATAGAAAAAATAAAAGATTTCACAGCTGCTACTATGCGACCAAAAACATCAAAACTAATATGAAGCATCATAGGAAACAATAGAATTACCTACAGGTAATATTAGAATTAAACAGGTATAGGCTAACGTATAAAATTGTTTCAAATTCATTGAAGTGCACTGGCCCCTACATGTTATAACCGGTGTCTATGGTGGCAACCATATAAATAATCTTAATAGAGTTGATAATGTTATGTAAATGTAAGCTAACCCATACTATTGTTACGCGTTTATAAAATTAGGAATATAAAAATGTTACATTTGTATTTCCCCAGGCAACTGCTTACGCAAAAGCCAAAAGGGTTTGACGAAAATGAATTTGTATTTGCATAGTGTCCCTTTCTCACTATTTTCAAAAACCAGCTTTGAATGAATTCCCCGAAGGGAGGTTACGATTACCAAATCCTGGTGATCATTTGCGCATTGAAAAAATTATAAGATGCCAAGTTCAAAATGCCGTATTTAACCTAAGTGGTTTTTAAAATTCTTGAATATTATTAGGACAGTTATACTAAATACGCTAAATTGCCCGATATGAAACATGAAAAATCTTTTAAATAAACAGTCTATAGCACAATTTTGCAGCAAGGTCCATAAATGATTTAAGTGTCAATTCTCATTGTATCATTCAATGACGAGATGTGTGTGATCAAAGAAGAGTTTCAAGAGCGCACTTTTCTTTTAATCATTTCCTTACAATTCATATACATCCATCGCCTCTTAAATGAACACGCTTATACTGAAACGTTTTTACATTTTAGGTAATTTTGGCTTTTTCTGTTGGAATCTGATTATTCATTGAATTCACAACTACGTGACAGATTCGAAGTTTAACTTTGTTTTAGCTTCTTACTTTTAAAAAGACTCATGTAATTGTTAAGGCCACCAGCCATTTTGAGAAATAAATTGTTGGGCCTGTATAAATTATGAATGTCAATATAAGGTGAGTTTGGATGGCGATGGCGAGACTGGTCGACCTGCTTAGCTTTTTTATATCAGAATGTAATATATATAGAATGTTTTTAAAAAACGGCATATAAAAAGTATGACTTATGATGTATGATGAATGTACTGAACTGTAATATTGTAATTGATTCCTTTATATGTGGATATGCCAATATGATTTATTGAATCTTTTTTGCTCACTCGCATATGAACTGTCTATCAAATGATGAGGTTTTTAAATGGCTTTCTTAAATAGAATTCATACATTAGAAACCTGATAATATAGGTAATCTTGTCGAACACGTAATATCGTCTGTTAAACCAAAAGTTTCCGAAGGTTCAACTGAGCCTTTGTATTAACTAATACAAAATGCTGATCAAACCGCTATTGTGGAAGAAACGGAATTCTATACAGGTAAAATCTTGTATTATAATTAGGATAGAACGTGAAATCAATACCTTCATTACACAATTTCTTGTTTAATGAGCTTAAGCTGTTTTATTTTTAAAGTGATTAAGGTGTGCTTTTTCTGTTAATGGGCCCGTTAATTGATTAAAACTGTTAGGAATAACATCTATTTTTTTTTTGAATTATAACAACAATAATTATAAGCTCTTAACACGAAAAATACTGTATTTTTATCACGTCGTTACAAAGTTACAATCATGTTGAATATTATAATTTATTGCATTCGTTTGTAGAATTTTAAAACATTTATACTTAGGAGCATCCCCCGCATCTTAAGTGAATATAAGCGCTGGCGAGGCTAGATATCCTATGTTAGTTCCATATACTTTTCACGATAACCTTGTATTCATACAAATTTACAAAATTGTTAGTAAATTCTTATTGTGACTGTTATATATATATAGCTAATCATATTTACATAAATTATGTCAGATCTAGATAGGTGAGGACTCGTACAAGTATATCTTATTAATAATATTGGTATACTCTCTAAGTAAGACAGCAGAGAAGGCGTATCATTCACATATTAAACGAATCTTATTAATATAATAAATTGCGTCCTTTATTTATTACATTTGTGTCTCTTTGATGGTGAGATTTCTCGACTTCTGCGACGTTTTCGATTTAAACTATGTACTAAAACTACGTACTTAGGCGTATTAGAATGTTTTGTATACCGGGACACATTTAACACACTGTCGGTTAGCCGTAAGGTATGCTAAATATATATAGCTTGTATTATGGGTGCTAACATACCTAAAAAACATATTTTTATATACCACAGCCTACATTCCACCTAATCGTACATCGTTCGACATTGCGTGATCGTTACGCCAACTGCCATTGAGTCGTCGGTTTGTATATTATCGTTATTTTAAAATGGTATATAAATCAGTTACAAAAAATAAATATTGAAGTCTGTTCAATAATTTGTGATATCTTTCAATGATTGAAGTTGTATGTCAGATAAAAAACATTTAAGCTTATAAATCTAAGCCTGGGTCCAAGCCTTCCCACCAATTTTTTGCCAAATCGGTTCAGCTGGTATATATATGCTTCGCTTTATTTTATTTTAAGAATATACCATAACAAAAGTAATATAACATGCATAAACGCACCATGGATAATAATTAAAATTTATAAACCTAGAGTTAAAAGTTAGGCTTAAAGATAATTTGCAATTTAATTATTTTTGACAATTATTTAGGAAATAAAAACTATTTGTTATTTTATGCTTACACGATAAAGATTTACCAAATGATAGCGTTGTGTGATTAATGTTGATATGATATACAATTTGTAGATATCTTAGTCATACAACGAGAACATTGAAGGTGACTGTTCATGACCATTACCGTGACCTTTAAAACATATGGTGACGTTTTAGTATGAATAGAACAATTATCTCCTAAGTAATAATTGTATAGTTTTGTATATCTAAAACATGTTTTTGGGATTCCGTACCCAAAAGGTAAAAACGGAATCTTTATTACTGACTCTTCGCCGTCCGTATGTGATGTGTGTGATTTTCGCATATGTTTTTCTATTGCCATTATAAAAATAATACTAAAGACTAAACTAAATATTTATTTCTTATAATAATAGTACGCCCTTATGCGACTCACATATGCCCAGTTTCAAAAAAAATAAGGTTTAACAAGATATGCTCTGGACATTACTCAATAAGAAGTTGAACTGTGAAACTTTGAAATACATACGTATTGATGAAAAATGTTTATATGAATAAACAATTAATACAATGTTAGTTCTAGACTAGCGCGTTCAACTTGATTATGACATCTATTATCTCAGGAATACGTGGGTACCACGTATTACTTCATATAGGTTCTTGATAGACAGTCGAACGCCCAACAAAATGATAGTTTCTTTTTTCCTTTTAAGGTAACTAAGGTAAACAGAATCTATATTTAATTTATATTACACAGATGTAATTAATGATAGGTGTAATTTTATCTTTTACCTCTTCATGGTAGCGCTGTTCGATAATTTTTCTAATGAATACTATTTAATTTATTACTTATGATAAAAATCAACGACGTAAATAAAACTTTGACAAATTTAAAATTTATTGAACTTTTTGAAAACAAATGGTAATTCCCCTGTTATGTATATACTTATAGCGACGTCTAATTGAGCAGGAGGTCCATTCCAGGATACTTCGAAATTTCGGATCATTTCCGATGTAAATGACTCCAGTTGCAGCTGGGCTATTCGTTGCCCTGAAAAAAAAATATTTTGGAAGAAAAGGATAGAGTTTTAATGTGCCGAGGAATATTTATTAGGTAATCAAGCGTATCATGATTTATCTTAATAATTACGAGTGTTAAGGGTTTTTCCCATATGCACCGCTGTGATGCTAGAATTACGAACACTAATTGAAGCATTACAACGATTGAATAAAAAACCGTTCGAATTATTCCAAGAAATACGACCAAAAAATAACACGTTTTCACTGCGTAATTAAGATAGTTTCTCAGATACAGCCTAGTATACAGACAGACAGACAGTCTCGGTAATGGGTTTCCGTCTTTGCCCTTTGGGTACAGTACGAAAAGATTGAAAAAACTAGTTAGAAAATTTCACCTTATATAAATTAGTAAAAAAATGTACTATCATTATGTTATTTGGTTTCATAAATTAAAAAGTAATCGATTTAATTGCACTTCAATCCTATTAAGCAAGAAAAATATTGCTGACATTAATAAAGAAAATCTCCTCGGAATACCGCTGATTTATTAATAAAATATATTTTCCAATTTAATTAAATTAATATTCAATTTTGTAATTGTAATAATGTAGAAGGTAAAATGCTATAAATAAAGCGTTATATGGGATACAGTATTAGTACTATATTCGTAATAAGCGCTATATAACAACTGGTTGTACAATGGCCTATATCCTTTCATATGTTTATAAAATAATTTTTCTTTTACCCTCTGAATTTGCTCTCTACACTTTTATACATAATGAACTAGCTGACCTGGCGAACTTCGTACAGTCTAACAAATTTTATTGCTCGAAGCTCTACCCTCTCCAGTAAGCACTTGTATTATATGCTATGGTATTTAAGTTAAAATTGACTTTTCAGTTTCGAATCGTTTGTCTGGTAGTAAAATCCTGGTTCAGGCAATTTTTAAATTTTTCTCTCTTGTGTAAGTCGTTACATATCCGGATAATATAGTATTTTGTAAGCGCTTCCTAGCCATCTTTATGAACCTTACCAATACAACTTCTAGTTCCAAAACCAAATGGATTGAATACAAATGGATGAGCATTTCCATAGTACAACGGATTGGTCTTATCAGCAGTCCATCTTTCTGGAATGTACTCGTTCGGTCTTGGGAAATGTTGTTCAGTCTTGCCAAGAACTTCGTGGTTCAATATTACAAAACTCTGAAAAAGCAACAACAATTGAATATGCTTCAAGTATTTTTTTTAATGACTGTGTACATTAATTAAAATACCCGTATATATCATAGATGCAAAAATGAATAATTTTCTCCGATTTCATAACATTTTTCATTTATGCTTCGCTTATATTCATAATAGCGAGTTGATTTATAGTTATTAGCCTTCCTCGATGCAACTATATAATTTTAATAACAAATATATTTTTTCAATTCACAGTAATTCCCGAGATTACACACTTTCAACCATATACCATTCAGTTTTTTTTTAATAATATAAATCGCAAACTGACAGGAGGCTCACCTGATCATAAGTGCTACCCATGGACACTCACAATGCTGGAGGGCTCGCAAGTGCGTTGCCGGCTTTTAAGATGAAGATACACTCTTTTATTTAAGGTCCCGAAGTCGTATTGGTTCGGAAGTGCGTTCCGAAGCGTTCAATTGTCGCAATGTTCAATTTATAATGTTGTTAAATTTCTATCTCAAAAATATATGTAACGACGACTTTATATTTTATTATGGATAAAAATAACTTACATCTTTTGGTATTCTATATCCATGTACGTCATACTCTTTCGAAAGTTTCCTAAGATTCGCTGGTACTACTGGTATAAGTCTTAATGTCTCTTTTATGCAAGCCTTTAAGTAAGCTTGTTTTGGGTCTTCGGATAAGATTTCGTCTCTTAGCTTCTTCTGCTTATCTGGATTTCGAGCTAAATGGTAAAGTATTGAAGTCACAACGTTCGATGCCTGATGTAAATAAAATAAAACAATAAAATTAATACCAAAAATTACAAATATGATTATTAAAAGTTTTTAAGTCATATATATCGGAGTATAAATCACTTAATCATCTTAAACTAATATCAAAAAAGATATTTATTTATTAATTCGTAACATTTCTTAAAGATACGTCAATAGCTATATTGTTTAGGTGTGTTAAACCTCAATTATTTTTAGAATTATTGTATATTTTTTATTATTAATTATTTTGTTTTACTAACATAACAAAATATTATGTGAATCAATTTCTATTATGAAGCAATAAACTGAGTTGGTAAACTGAAATCTGAAGTTTTAATAAAAAAAATCGTTATATTTAAGTTTCAGCCCCGATTCATGAAAGTGAATTAATTGTTGTTGGAGTGGTATAAATATCATGTGTGTGTTGTGGACTAATAATTAATATTTCATTTAGATATGAATTATTAATTCCAGTAGGAAAACTAATACGCGAACTCCGTTGTATCAAAGTTAAATATCATCAATATTACAAATTAGTACAACTACTGTTTTGTCCTATTTACTGATTTTACTCAAATTTAGGTAGTTAGATTTCTGCTTGCCCTTTTTTTGTGTTGTCCTTACTTAATTTATGGGTGGAAAAGTTTGTCCAAGCGGATTTGAATAGAATATCTATGGTGGGTATAGGCAACCTAGACTTAATTGTGGAATGCTTGGCCCATGTTCCAGAACGTCAATCCAACACAATTCTACGCTACACAGTGCGACTTGAGATACGTTTTGGAATACAGGCCAGATCTATATGTATTAATTGATTCTAACCTTATTACCATATCCTCAGCTACTTTATCCAAAGTTTTGCGATACATTTTTACTCGCTTGGGTTGCAGCATTATCGGATTTACTTTGGATCTTAAACTCTTCCATTTCTCGCCGTGTCTGCAAAACGATGAAACCGTATTCGTATATTGTGCCAAACATAACATATATTTCCGTATTTTCTTGTTAGATAGGCACATTTTTGTTTAAAAAGAGCAGAGTTCTTGGATACTTACTCTGTGATAAGACCAGTAGATTCAGATTCTGAATTTGAGTCACTTTTAAGATAATTCTTTCTGTAATATTGTAGAGATTGAAAAGCCGGTCGGTCCGGAAGAGTATCTTCACCACGGAGTATCTGGAAATTTAAACGTATTCTTTATAACTTATGACTTAGTTGCGTTAATTATTTTTCAGAAGACAGAGATATAGATTGTAAATCAATCGGCCTCCAACCCTACATTTTCCTTTGGCGTGACATAAAAGTATTTTAATATTTGAATTATTAGTTTTTAAATACCTTTTCTATAGCGTCTGCGTCGTATAGGCTTATTATAAGGTATGGCACACCTAAAATCCTAAGTTTCACTATAGGGCCGTACTTCTTGTACAGTGTTTCGTATAAAGCATGTTTCACGTTGTACAAGGAGCCTGAAAATAAAATAGGTAATTAATGTATTTTTGATTTTAAACATAGAACAATTGTAATAATTGATAACATTTAATGTAGTAAATTTTATGACCCTTATTTTTAGACCTAAACTAAACTACAGCCAGCCGATTAGTATTTTTAAGTGAAATATTAAAATTAATTGGATCACCATATAATACAAAGTAGGATTGTGAGTAGATTACATACCACCAGGTAAGAAATGATGTAGTTGTCCTATAATAGGTAAAGATGATGGTCCTGGTATTTCATGCCATGTTTTAATATTGTTTCTTTTGTCGAAGAGAGACGAACTCACACTCAACAAGCTGAAAAGTGTAAACCACCAATTCGTAAAGTTTAAAACTAGAATAATAAAATAATAAATTTTGTACACCCCAATATTCAAAACCTTAAGAGTATACATCTATAAGTCAACAAAAATAATAAATCATAATATAATAAAGAGGCGATTTAGATTTAAACTAAATATCAACGCAATAAAGAAAAGATTACGCTACTTTAGGTAATTAATATTCGATAATTCTTTATAACAAAAATTATAATAGTTATTACCTTTTGTTGCTAGCACTACAAAAGTATATTTTATTTATCCCCCTTCGCAGAGATTGCATTTTGCCTTATCTTTAAAATATTTTATAGCACGACCGCTCGCACACAGTTTACCTCGTAAATGATAAAATTCCGAGGTCAATTTATTTTAAGTCGAAATATTCAATCTGACTCATAAACAGAAGTTTTATAGCAGCACTCGCAATTAATGAATAAACGCACGCATAGATAAAGGACGCGCGTAACTAGAGAAACCAAAATAAAATGTGTGGCCTCTTTAAAAGGCGGGACTGCATGATCGAAAGCGTCAAATAAAGATTTTACAAAATAAAACAAAAACAAAGAACTGAAAGAAGAATATGTGTTCTTTTGTGTTTTTACTGAACCAATCCAATATGACAATGTTGCTCTGCTGCCGGTCTAAATATATTTACGATATTATGTAAGAATTTTTAATTTAAGATTACAGCCTTAAAACAAATAAAACGTTCTTTTGGCAAATGTATTAACATGAAGACCGGTTCAGAGAATATAGTTACGTCATTACCGTATACATCTAAATAGTATAATAATTCAGATTTATACATCTGCTGATAATGTTATCAGCGATTATTTTAATTCCGTGTAGTTAATTGGTAATAAATATTTTGTAAAATATTTTTTATTTATTGTATTCTAGTTAAGAAATTCGTATGTTCATTCTTAACAGTATTTTTTAGTTATAGTTTCTTATCCGTAGCTAAAAAATACTAGATAGATAAAGTTATACCTATAGAATTTAGACTAATAAGGTTTCTAGTACATGTACAATATGAGCTATTTTGGAAGTTGCAGATGAGACCAAAGAAGACGTAATGACTAAGAGCGATTTAAATTGCGAAGTTTAAGACGGAACGCAATGGATGATTATTATGGAGGCGCTGACTGAATGAGTTAAGAAACCCTGAAAGGCAATAAAATTTTCATACGATATGTCACCAAAATGATGATTATTTAAATCGAAGAAACATCTTATTACATCTGATAGAAGCAGATTATTAATAACAAATACTTGGATATGTATGATCGACGTAAACTGAAGAAATTAATAGACAATAGTACCTATAGTTAGAGATCGGCCGCTAAGATTAATTATGTTCTTAGTCGGGAAAATGTAAGGGATTTACTCCACTAATTAGTTGGACATTTGGAGGTAATCTTTCTAAATCCAGAGAAATGGACTAACCGTAAATGATGTACATGGAAACGACCATCGTTTATCATTCGACTGTGGTTTCATTTGTGTATTTATAAGCTGTCGTAGTGTTAATATGAGGACTTACAGTAGATTCCCATGTAAGATTAATCTACACTATGAAATATATAATACTACAATATAATATAATATATTAAATTATGCACATTAGAAGCTATAGATAAATACTCTACTAATAGACCCAACGCTTAGAAATTTATAACGGTAATATTCCATCCATCTCTGATAATTTATACGGCTGATACTATAACAATAAAAAATATGATGCTAAAATACTAGGCATTTCATTTTTAAATCTACAAATACAATCTATAAGATAGAGTATAGAATAGTAATTTTTCTTGAATTAACAGTTTGAAATAATAATATTATCAGGATTCTCCCAGCGTCCCATTCAGTTTCATTACTCATCTAATTTGAATAGATATGGTAGTGAAATTCATGTTCGGTTGCATAATGGCCTAGTAAAATTGAAATTTAAATGTGGAATAACGGGAGCCTTTTAGTGATATTAAATGTTAACTATTGATTTTTCCGTAATAAATTGTAACCTAAATACCTAAACTGAATATGATATAACAGGTATGGGAGCTTCTTGGAATTTGTCCACTGCGCAGTTTAACTTCATCTTTAATAGAAATGGATATTTTTAGTTAAATCTGTCTGATTTAATTTAAATGTTTTAATTTAAAAATTTAAATGTTTTACAACTTTCTCCATTTACCTACTGTTATTGATATTGCATTTGTTACTGTTATCTTGATAAAACATAGATATTACAAAAGAAAGAAGAGGGACTTTTTAATTTTCCATCTAGTGTATTATTGTTTACTATTTTCATACTAATAGTATAAGGATTGTACTTGATACAATGATGTTAGTTATTCTCACGATAATTATATACTGGACGACATGGCCCGCTTATCATATTTATTATTGGGGATGACACAAATTATATTAAATATTTTTTTCTTTGATTAACACCAGACGTCGAATAAACACCAAATTGGTTTCATACGTCTGACCTTGCGTGGTGAACTTCAAAATGAATTAAATGAGCCGGAAACAATATCAAATCACATTACCCTAAGGACAGATTTCCAAATTGTCGTTATTGAAACTTTATGAGCCATATATATAATTTAACCCTTTCGCTGTGAACTCGATGAATATCTGTCATATTTCATACTATCAGTTATACAGAATATTTCATGCAGTTGTAGTGAAGCTAGTGTTTTCTAACCGAATATATTATGTAGGCTTACCAAACGGAGTTACCGATGGTGTTATTGTATATAGGCAGCTTACATATTACATTTGGACTAGAGGAACTAAATATGATCATGATTTTGCTAATGCTTTTTAAAGCAATCGTGGATAAATAATTAATATGTATTCCGAGTAGGTACGTATTATAGAAAATAAACTAAATATGGTGAAGTCGGACTCCATAGTTTAGTGGTGCGAGCGTAGCAGTCCAGTTAATACATCGAGGTCCGGGTTGTATTAACAGCGAAAAAATAATTGTTTCCTTGCGTAAACTTTATAAAAATCAAATAAAAAAGTATCAGTGAGAAAAATGCCTAAAGTCGGTGAAATTTTTAACATTAAATATAACCTACTGTTTGATTATTTCTCTGTCAAAGGCTCATACGCCAGAGGTCGTTAGTTCCGCATCGTTACGCGTCTCATCTATGTCATTTGCCTTTAACATTTCAAGAATGTCATTATTATAAGACATTTAAATTTAATACGACAAAAAACAACCTTACATGAAAATATTCATATTCGAATTTATGGTACTTTGCTTGTATGGCATTTACGGCGTCATAATTTTGTTGAAATTCAATATAAAATACGATAGAATTTGACTTCTATACATATAATTCATATCTCTCACTGCTATTAAAGATTTTTATAAAAATTATACAATCTACTTTTTTATGAGACGGGGCAAACGAGCAGGCGGGTCGTAACCAGACATTTTACAATGTATGACATTGAGTTTCTTCCTTTACATATATATTCATTCTTATACTTCTAAGAGTCAGGGTTGTAGAAACAAGATCTTACTTTAACTAATTTTTTTTACATAATACGAAGCGACACTTTATAATACTACATTTATTAATTAGATGTTAATTAAGCATAGATGTTGTTGTTGACAATTATATGACAAAAAATACGAAACATATTACTTGGTGTCCATTTAGAATGAAAAACATACGTGCAACGGATAAAAATCGACAAACCAAATTGGATGATCGATTGATTTATGAGTATGACAAAGCTTAGAGCTATTTGAGTACGGGTTCAGAAATCAAAATCATGTTTTGTAATTGAATTTATGAAATGTCTCTTGAAATATTTGGCTAATGGCTAATTTGGTTTTTCTATGAGTGAACTTGAACGAGTGACTTATTGAAAAAAAGTAATAAAACAATTTGCTTAAAACAATCATGTTTAAAATACAAGAAATATAACTCACATTTGTTGAATACAACACGAGCCACTTTAATTTTAACTTTACAATGGTATTTTACTTTTACTTTAACTGATTAACTGATTACGCGTAAAACGTATCATAATTCCGTGTATACAATGTGGAGAGGACAATGCGACAATAAATTAAACACCGTATAGCTCATCATGTCCCTAGTCAGTATATAAATATTCATTACAAATAATCTAACAGTTTAGTCATTGGAGATCATTTTTTGTTTTGAACATTTACAACATGCCGTATTTGTTTACTACGCCATCACTATCAGGTTAATGACCGCTTACAAATCACATGTTGTCAACTCGCCATGTCAAAAATCTTAGTCAAATTAGTCCAAATTCATTTTATACCTTATGCCCATTACGTAAGTCATAAAGCATATTACCAAAAATTAAAAAGTAGATAGTTCTACACACTCAGTTAAACAGAAAATAAACAATGTGGGAAAGGGAGAAATGAAGGTTTTATTGTTTCTATTTCATGTTTGCAACAGTGTGTCAGTGTGTCAAGGTCTCGCCGTTATCCTGTGACGTCGCTCGCGTCACTACTAATAATTTCGTTTGCGTTCGCGCCGCCTTTGAAGCGCCGCCTTTGAAGAGCGGCCGCTCTTTTGTTTTGTGTATGAATCGTGCGAAATTGGACGCTTATTTATTATTAGTATTAGACTAACGTTTGTTTTATTTTATCCGCGAAATTGGACGGTTATTTAGTTTAGTGATAGGACACGTAATCAATTAAGTACCTACTTAGTGATTTGGTGAATTGTGCGAAAATAGGCCCTTATTATTTGTGTTAGATTTAAGTTTGTTTTGTTTTTTATTTACAATGCCTCATTACCGATATACAGCATCAGAGTACACGGAGACGTGAATGGGGGGCACATTAAAAATTTTAAAAATTTGTGAATATTAATTTGATAACAACTACTCGAGGTAAATGACGATCGTATTCAGTGTAGGTTTAGGTATCTAATTGTGTTTATTTGTCGGGCGATTGTAAAAGCGCGCCGCGCTGTTGCCGCTCTTCTTACCACAGGTTAGTGAACCTGTATTTCCAAATGGTGTTACATTTTGTTTCGATTTATATTGTATTTAGTTTGTTAGAAATTTTTATTTTTTTTATTTTGTTGTTAGGGTTCATTTCATAGTTTCAAAATTATACTAGGGACTATTACTGTTTGTGTTTTCATTTATTGTCGGATTGTCCTCTCCACATTGTATATAAAAAATGCTATACCAAATTGTTTTAGTTTTTTTAGTATTTGCAAAGTGAAAATAATGAATGTAGCTTAAAACCGAAAATCGAAAGATATTTCAAAGTCATCGTTTCTGCGACGTATTCCAATTGCAAACCTGATAGCTTTTGTAATAAATTTTTCCGTGCAATTCTGCGCCAAGAATACTTTTGTATCCAAACTTTGCATTGTTTCAGACAGGGCTATCATTATTTTCCTAACTTTAAACTGGTTGTGATTTATCGTTCCAATAGTTTAAAGGGATTTAATACAAAAGCGAAAGTGTATTTTTAAAATGAACAAATAATCATCTTGTCTTAATTAGATAACATATAATCTTGTATTTATATTAAGCGGAACAAATCATTTGCGAGGTAAATCAACTGATAGATCAGCAATTACATAAGATATTGCAGCCCAAAAAGCAGCACAGTTAACAACATCATCAATTTTCTCCACATCCATCGTATCGGCTTCTGAGTGGTGATATCGAAAATATTTATCATTCTTATTCATTAACGACGCTCCTGGTATCCCTTCGTTTATAAAAAGTATTATATCTGATCCAGGACTTTTTGATACCTCCAACTTATCGATTGGTATAAATAATTTCAAAATCTCTGCAATTATGCATACTGTTTCTTTTGTCCCAGCCACTACTAAACCTAATGGCTCAAACGTTCCTTCGTCAGATTCCATTATAAAATTGATTTTGTCCAGCTCTTTAATATGACGTTTCAAATATCCTGCAGCACCCACTAAGCCTGGCTCCTCAGCTGTCCATAAAATAGCTCGAACAGTTCTTTTGGGACGAAGTTTGAAATGATTTAGTACAACTGGAGCAAACCAACTTATCATCATTCCGCCACCATCATCCATTGCACCCTGACCAACATCCCAACTATCTATATGCCCAGAAACTATAACATACTTATCAGGGTTTACTGAACCTTTTAAATCTATGATCGTATTTCGAGACACTTGTGTATCGTAGGTGCTTTCCATTTTTAATTTCAAAACAATTTTATTTTTACGAATGGACAGTCTTCTTAGTAAATGCGAATCTTCCACTGTTATTGCCGCCGTTGGTATTTTAGGAACATCATTATCATAATGTTGGAAACCAGTGTGAGTGGTGTATAAGGAATATGGAGTGACGCTACGTATAAGAGAAGCTACAGCACCCTTACGTGCCGCTCTGGATGCAGCTTGAACTCTGTACATAACGGTTTCTCCGTATGAAGTATATTGTTCATCAAATAAAACAATTTTCCCTTGAACTTCTTTGTTATCTAAGCTTTCCAGGTCTTTGAAAGATTTAACTACAACTAATTCAGCCGTGATGCCTTCATTTGGAGTAGATATTGATGGTCCAAGACCGATGATTGCAAGTTTTTTGTAACGTGGTTCTAGCATCTCTAAGGTCTCAGTACCTCGCACCCAGTGAGGTACCTAAAAATAATATTACAGTTGTTTCGCCTATTTAAGTATTTGGAGTTAAGAAAAACCTTTAATTACCTCTACTTCTTCCGTAGTAACATCGTTAAGACCAGATATAAGTGTAAGATTAACAATGTGATCTATAGAATTTTCCAAAACTTGACTACCGGATGGTCTTGCTCCGAATTTGTCTATAAATTCTGAAAACCTGTTACAATAAACATAACATCTTAGTTAATAATCACAATACATATCTGTAATCAAAAATACTTACGAATTAAACATTCTGGATCCTAATGTATTTTTAATATCGAACACAATTTTATCTGTAATATTTTTATAACTTGCGATTTCTTTAATTAATTTATCGTCTAAAGCACAATTGTCTTTATTAATTGAATAAGAACAAACCAAATTACACAAAACAATTAAAATTATGTGAGTTTTATGTTTATTGATCATTGTGGCGTCTTGTTCTTACGATCACTTGTATCAATTATGATAAATGTGTAATGAGTGTGCTCGTCTTATCTCTAGTCGCTGAACTTCAAACAAGTAATACATAAAGGGTTAAATTAGAATAGTGTCATCGCATATAATATGATGTGCCTATTTTTTTCCCATTCATCTACCAAAAAGTTTTTAATTCAATCAAAACTGAATTGACCTGAGTACACAAAAAAAATTCATGCTTGCATTGATTCGGAATTTTTAATACTTTACTGACAGTTCTTACTTAAGAATGAAGAGGGCTTCATTAATTGGTTAGATTATAACGCGAACATAACATATACATATTATATTATTATATTCAACTTACCTATCAAAAAATAAATTCTTAAGGGGTCTCGCATTGATTTCATTTATTATACGGTTTACAATATCTTGATAAGAATATATTTCTTCCTTTAATTGCTCAGTAAGAATATTATCACAATTATAACGATTAGAAAAATATATTGAGCTATGGAAGTTTTGATTACAATGTATCACCTTAATTGTAATAAGTATTATAATAATGCAAAAGAACTTAAATTTCATATTGCTGGTCGATGGACAATCTTATCTCGACTGTTACGAATAATATGAATATTAATTGGAATGAATATTATATTGGAACGGTAACGCATTATGAAATTTAAATATGTATGCTGGATTGTTTGTCCTCAAAATATTACATTAATCAGTTTTTAAATTAAATGATACATGCAGACGTGTCTCCCGAAAAATAAATTTAAAGAAAGACATTAAAAAAATAGAAATACAACAAACAAAGTGACAGTTTGAAAACAAGTTTCACGTAACACTTCTCACAAGAGCGTTTAAATCAGGTTTGTATGGAGAATATAATAAAGACGTCCAAATCTTGCTCGTCAACTGGCAACAAAGTCAGTAGTGACATCCAGAGAGGCGGCCAAAAAGCATCTTGGAGACTCAGGGAATAAGTCAACGGAGTTAGGTCGAATGTTAAGGCGAAGTCTTAAATAATTCTAATCACAGAGTTAAGTCTGTCTAAGAATTATCTAAGCCAGAAACAGAAATTGGCGTTCCTCCGAGTCGGGAATATGTAGATTGTGTTCTATCGTTGTTATATCATCAGTATATCAATATACAGTTACTGTAGTGAAAGTCAGCTGCAGCGCATGTGTTAGTACGTATGAAATAAGTAATTTCATATGACATTTGAAAACGAATAAATCATCCGTTCAATATAATTAAGGCTGCTACGTTATGCATGTCAACTTAAATAGCAATTTGAAATAAATTATAAATGTTAGTGAGTACGTCACTAAGGATTTTAAAAAATTAATTAAAATATGTCATTTTATAAAGTTTTCTATCTAAGAAGTCGTACTTAATAGATAATTATTTACATTTACCTCTTCCAAGTTTACCTCCAAAAATTTTTTTTACGAGGCTCTATGTACAGCCGTATATTCAATTATTATTTGTAATTGTCATGACCAGAGACGATTAGGTAAAATAGAATAGTTAGCAAAGATAAAATAGTAAGATGAAATAGAATGTATTTACTAGCAAATTGAGAGTGCTTTACCCTACGATCGATATGTCTACATCGAGTCTCTGCTGGTGATATGTTGTCAATATAGTCGAAATAGATAACTTACGCAAAGTAATTAATGGTGGACCTAATTACTTTTAAAGGTAGTAAAAAAAACACTACAATTACAAAAAAATTAAAAGTAAACGTCCTTTAACGGAAGTCCTTATCACTTATATCTTTCTCAGTACAAATAAAGAATATAAAAGTGGAACTATACTTTTATTGTTCGAATTACTAAACCGCAACGAATGTTAAACTTTATAAAACAGACTAAACATAAACAAATACCAAACACTAGACATGTGACGCTCTCTTCTGCGAAGGTGCGCAATCGTCCATCCTACCCATATTATAGGTATAAAGGCGAAAGTATGGATGGATGTTTTTTACTCTTTCACGTAAAAACTACTAACTGGATTCTAATAAAACGACAACAACACATAGGCTATACATATAGTTTATTTCAAATGCACATTTGGTAGTAATAGATCGATTACTGAATGAAAAAAGGAATTTTGTTGCTTCTTTTTATATTCATACTAGCTGATCCGGCAAACGTTGTTTTGCCATACATTGGGTAGGATTATATGTATTTTTGTGTGTTTTATCATAATAAAATCGAAACTAAACATTTTGTCTAAAACATAAAAAAACAATAGGGGTGGACTACCCTTAACATTTACGGGGATGTAAAATAGATGTTGGCCGATTCTCAGACCTACTCAATACGGTCACAAAATTTCATGAGAATCGGTCCAGCCGTGTCGGAGGAGTTCAAGTTTGATCATTGAACACGAGAATTTTATATATTAGATTAAAGTCTACACCTAATACAAAATATGTATTTATATGCACATCTTTAATAATACGGGTGAAGTCGTAAGGATTATCTAGTTTATAATATGTTCAACCTACAATCGCAACGGAAATAAGCTATTCTTCCATTGAATACTTAAATTAATGTTAACTACGAACCATTGTACGAGAGAATGAGAGTTTTTATTGTTATTGCCGTTCATATGACATCGTTTACGCATTGATTTTAATCGACGGCCTCAATCGTTTTATGTGTAGAATGACATTATATGAAATAACAAAATAATTTTTTTAACGAATTCAAAAACACTCGAAGTGAGTTATTGTGAATTATTTCTTGTTTAAGGAATCTGGATGATTTAAGTATCGAAATATGTGGATTTGCAATAAAATGTTCTCATAGAGAGTACTTTAAAAATGTATGTGATAGAAATGATAAATTGTAAATCTGCCACGACTAAAGATCATTCTATAAGTTGTAATACCAAAAATACGTACAGCTGTTTACATAATTAATAGAATACAGGGTCAGATGACACTGTATTAAAAAAAATTAAAGACTAATATATTTATGTGTCTATTCAAAGGCATTAATTATTGTTATTTTATGGCTAAGAACGCGTCAAGAGGTTAAGAAACAGACACAAACATAATATTCTTCAGATCTGCTTTATTACCATTACCTATATATATTAGAAAAAGTGACAAAGTAATTACTTTAAAAATAAATTCATGTGTAATTTTTGTAATCCCCACATAGTATAGGTAATAAGACTATAATAGTTTCTTATTTGTTTCTTGTTTAGTCACTCTTTAAACGATATCAAACAATCGAAATTTCTAAGTAAATATATATTATCTTCAATGTACAATAGACCATTGACAATAAGTCTTGACCTACGGTTAGAGTATCATTTACAACTCGAAGTAGGGACGTGTAAAGGTTAAAATGTATTTAGCCTATAAAATCCTGTGTGTGATACTCTTAAATGAAGTGAATAGTTTACCAAGGAAGAAAAGTTATTCGGAAATAAAATCGTGCAATATTGGAAATTTAGTGGAAGAAATTGCGTCCTATGACAGTGTAGTTCGAGATATTATGGATTACGCGGTGTCCGGCCCGTTCAAAAGGAAGACCTATGATGAGTGCGTTTCTTTGGTTTCTTTTTGTTAAATATACAATTATATCTTAAATTCGCCCATTATTTGCCACAAATTATTAAGTTTTATCGTACGGTTGATATAAAATTCCAGTATAACTAACTGTGAGTGTCATTTGTACCTTTCAAGTTACAAACTCATGCAGTTTGAATTCTAAAAAGAGTTTTGTAATGCAAAAGCCTAAGTGACGAATACATCCCGCCATTAACTTATGAAGTATATTTCATATATACAGCAAATAAATTAAATAGGTATTGCAAAAACTTATCTATTCAGGATTTATGATATCTTATATCGGATCACAATTCCGCTCATATCCATCTCAAAATGGCGTTATACGCTTCCTTCAAAAGACATCTTGATACCAAATGACTTTCTAAGATAAGATAGAGCAACAAAAAGGGCTCAGCTTATCACGACATCACAATATCATTGGGGCAGCGGCGAAATGTATTCCGTCGGTCTTATATTTATTATTATAACTATAAGTGAGGCAAAATCTTTGGCGAAAACTTCTGATAAATGTCGGACTCTTTTGGGTGATGATTTAATAAACGAGATATCATCTTACCAAACTATAAAGGATGATATATTCAAATACGTTCTAGAAGGTGCTTTTAAAAGTAAAACTTATGATGAGTAAGTTTTTATATATATTTTAATAAAATGTCTCTCGTTTTCAATGTTTATTTATTAAATTATATAGAATTTAAGAAGGGCATTTACATCAACTGGCATATTGACTCTAAAATTAGGAATAGATTTAAGATTTTTCTTTATCGTCACTTTACAATATTAAAATAATTTCCAGACTCGAGACATTTGTCGACAAGTTTGGACCTCGGATGTCTGGATCGCAGGTGTTGGAAGACTCCATTGATTATATGGTCAGACTTACCCAGGATGAAGGTGTGCATGACATAGTTACTGAGGAACTGGAGGTAATTAAAATATCGAAGCGTAAATATCTACTCGTATATGTTAAAAGTAAATAATTAAATTTGATGGATATTTTTTGTATAAGCGACGTTCAGTAAAATGTAGTTATGTCGTCATACATACTCTTATAATCGAAGGGTGTTGCCATATCTCATGAGATAATCATTGAATTGTTGACTATTATCTAAGACAGATTTTAACATACTTGAAAATTGTTTGAACAATAGTTATGTAGAGTTTATGATTTCAGGTTCCACATTGGGTTAGAGAACAAGAAAAAATTACCATGTTGGAGCCCAGATCAAAGAATATTGCAGTTTTAGGGCTCGGTTTAAGCGTTAGCACACCACCCGAAGGAGTAACAGCTGAAGTTATAGTATTTTCCAGTTTTGAAGAGTTTGATAAAGCTGCAATAAAAACAGTTCAAGGAAAAATTGTTCTATTCAATCCAATATTTTCAACATATAGCGAAACAGCTTCATACAGAACGCAAGGAGCTGCAAGAGCAGCTGAAAAGGGAGCTGTAGCAACGTTAGTTAGATCAATAACTCCCTTTTCCATTAATTCTCCTCATACCGGAATGCAGTACTATTCAGAGAATGTGACAAAAATCCCAACAGCAGCAATTGCTTTAGAAGACGCGGATTTAATAAGCCGATTCTGTAATAGAGGGGAGAAAGTAGTTCTTAATATAAAAATGCAAAGTTTCTTTGAGACTAAAACTTCTCGCAATACGCTTATAGATTTAAAAGGAATGCAAAATCCAGAAAAGCTGGTAATCGTGTCGGGTCACATTGATAGTTGGGATGTAGGTCAAGGTGCTATGGATGATGGCGGTGGGCTTTTTGTAAGTTGGGCTGCACCGATCATCTTGAAAAGACTGAATTTAAGACCCAAAAGGACCGTAAGAGCCATATTGTGGACAGCTGAAGAGTTCGGACTTATAGGAGCTAAGGCCTACGCTAATAAACACCAAAACGAAAGTCACAATATAAATTTTATTATGGAATCTGATGAAGGAACATTTGCGCCTCGAGGGCTTTCCGTAGCTGGAACTCAAGAGGCTCGTTGCATCATTGCTGAGATTTTGAAGTTATTCGAGTCTATAAATGCTTCCACTCTTGTTGAAAGTGAGAGTCCCGGGTCAGACATAACAGTTATCATTAAAGATGGTGTCCCAGGAGCCAGTCTTCACAATGCAAATGAAAAGTACTTCTGGTTTCATCATACGGAAGGAGATACAATGAACGTCGAAAGTCCCGAAGAACTTGATTTATGTACGGCGTTTTGGACTGCTGTTGCATACATTATAGCTGATATTTCTGTTGATATACCACGATAAAAACAAATAAATATATAATATATTATTCAACTACTGACGTGGAAATTGATTTTATTTTATTATTTTTATTTATAAGCTGTGACAGAGGAAATACATGTTAACCAATATTAAAAATTAAATTAAAAATCCTTCCTTTACTTACGTAAAGTACGTACGTTTCTACGTATATATACTTTGAATGATCAAATTAAATCCTGAATGAATAATGTAATGAACATAAACATCACTTATCACGTACAATGTTTCAAAGTGCCATTTTTCATAACTTGTTCAGTTAAAGTGTGCCAGCTACTTTGTAGAATAAACTTATGACGTATCAATTTCAAATAGCTTAGCGCAGCTGCTCTATCGTGAGTGCAAGGAGTATTGTATGGTAATGCATTTCTAAAGGAATAAAATCGATGAACATGATATTTTTTGAAGTGGAAGTGATAATGTGTAGCCATTACTAACATTGTCAATTTCGTTTCACGACACTGTCACTTACAGAGTATCACACGATTGACACGTTGATTTCGCATGATATTCCATCTTTATTACCTTCTATCAAGGGTTATGCAAAAGGATGTAGGAAAGAAAGAAAATAAATTTAATTAAAAAAATACCATGTTGGTTCTTATTTTAAAATATTACGTTACGCCTATAAATTTAAGCTCTTATTTGTTGTGACAGGCGTTATTTTTTGCCTTGATCCACAATAATTTTTATTTATTTAGAATTTCCAACGAAGACAACACATAACATATATATAAGACTAAATATTTATCCTTTTTCGTGCATCTTCAATTACAGGAGAGTACAGCTTGCACAGAGTTAGTTAACAACATAAATATTAGAACAATAATAACAATTCCAATATGAATAAGGATGAACAGTCAGCTACTGAAATAGACTTATGGGCTTCTTAATAAATAAAATACATAACAAAAAAAGAAATATCTTTAACAATAACAATAATTTTAAGAGAATTAAAGATTATACACTAAAAAAAAATTAGACTCCTATAAACAAATAAAACAGTTTTTTTAACCTTAATTTTGGAGCCCTCAGTCTTTTTATAGAGATACTTTTTTTTTCTTTATTTTAGAAAACTTCACTTACGTCGAGGTAGAGTGGCGCACAGCTTTAAGTTTCACACTTTCAGTGCGCGAGGAGCTTTCACGCTGAGAGCACGTTTCGTTGCGAGCCTTTACGACATACGTAACTGAAATACTATGTGAACTATTGTTAGTATGCAATCTATTTTGGAGAATTTCACCTCCTCACATCTAAGGTAAAGAAAACTTAATCTTCGCAGCAACAAGTAAATATTAATAAATCAGACTTAATTTCAACGGCAAATAGCTTTTATACTTAGAGTAACTATTATATTAACGTTATAAATAGTCAAATAATTTATATTATACCTTTGCAAGTAGCAATATGCAACTAAAACATTATAATTTATTGTATAGAAGATTTTCTAAAGTTATGAACAATTCCCTGCGGTGTGCATATTCTTATACATTATGTTAAAATTAAAGATACCGTGTATTCATAATTAATTATTAAATTTTATTGCTCATCTATGTAATGTGTCATCCCTGTTTCTGATCGGACTTATTACTGAACTTACATTTTCATACAAATGTGATTTTTTAAAGGCAAGATTTTAAGTGTAATCTCAAAATAGCTAGGCTGTAGATAATTTTTCTTACACATTTCCTTTTTTTTAGAATTTGCTATGAACTCTATGTATTGGACAAGTTCGTGGACTCCATTCTATAGCACTCGGTAGACTAAATTTTCTTAATGATTCGAATGACTGAAATCTTGCAAACGACTGTTGTATACATAAATATAATATACATATATATAAGTAATATTTATATCAAAGCTAAAGCTAATGGTACACAGATAAGACTGGCTTTCTTTAGATAGCAATGGCGACAGTTAGAGACAATTTTCAGCCAGTGAGAAATACCACAGAGTCGATGCATATGCATGTATATACATGTAATAACTTAAAATGCTATTGTTAATATTTATAAAATTTCCTTGAAAATCGTACCAATATATTGCTTGCTATCATCCATTGACCACTGATTTTCTTCGCAGATGAAAGCGTGGACTACTCACGATCAAGATACGACACTGTTCTGCTGCCGTACATTGCACGTTAAGCATGCTGCGTATGCTAGTGCTTTGTATACCTTGGTAAGTAATGGAAAGAGTTATTTGATTATGATTAAACAAATATATCTAATATTCGAGTACGAATTTAGACGTAGAGAGTGTAAACTTAGAAACTTAAGAAATATTAAATATAATACAGCAATATATAGTAGTCGTATACGCCTTACAAAGTGATGGTGACTAGCCTTTTTATTATTTTTATTAAATCATAAATACAATTAAATCGAGTAAAAAAATAGAATCATCAAAATAGAAGTATAGGAAGGAGAAGGAATAGGAAGAATAGAATTGGCTAGTTAGGTTAATTAGAACCATTTCACAGTTACACAGCTGTATCGATATGTTTGAAATAAAATAATCATGAAAAATAGAGTCTGTCTGAGAATTAAGTTTGGTGCATTACAAATAGTATTTCAATTTCCCCATCCATCACATCAATTGCTACGTACATTACAATCTAATATGGTTGATTGACTTGCATTGAAGGCGCACAATTTAACATGCGAAAAAAGATGCAAAAAAAAGTGTCTAACATTTCTTTTTTGCATCGATTTACTTTCGAACATTTTCATATGTGATCCTTTCATCACCAGACTTCCACTTGAAGATAAATATTTTTCGTTAAACCAATCATTGTAAACATTTCATAACGTTTATTATTATATTAGGAGCTTAATTGTAAAGTTGATTGAAATAAGAACTAAAATTTCGTTATTTTTACTGGACTCGAAGTTATAGAGAATAATTTGCTTGGGAGAGATACTGAGAGTATAAGTAATCATTATTATGATAAGACTCAGACATGAGACGAAGTATATCAATCCTAGTGTCCATTACGTAATCCTTATTAAGGGGTCTTCACCCTGTCCAATTGTTTGAAATAAGAGTCTAGATTGTATATAAATACTATGACAGTAAGTAAAAGTTTAGGCGCATTGCAAGATTACATTTATTTAAACGCAAAGTGTAAAAGAATTAGAGACCTGTTTTATTATAATATGAAATTTCCAATACATGTTTTCAACGAACGCTTTAAAGTGTGATTATTATATGAGCGTAGTTTTATGAATCCAAAAGTATTTTATGTTTTATTAAAACGAATAAAATAATATCGAGACACAGAATCCTTCGCTTTCCTTTACATACAACATAACACGACAACAAGTTTACAAGTGCATACAAATTTGTATCCACTTGTGAGCTTAATTATGAATCTGCTAATTAAAGAATCGTCTTCAATTATATTATTATTTTATATCGATAAAGATACGTACCAAAACAATCGTATTAAGATGTTTAAGAAGTCACAATTTCTTTTTTAATTTAAGATTCATGTCCTTTTAAGCATTTTAAATTCTTTTACTGATATCATTATTATTTAAAGTGTTTTTACTTTGTGACACGTTGAAAAAACTGATCAAAAGTACAATTCCCTGAATCTTTTGTTATTCTCGTCAATAATAGATAGAAGCTTCTATTTTGTTCATCAAACTTGGCTCATTTGCCTCACCTCTGAAGTTTTGTTGTTCTTTCAAATTGAACAACGCCAAGTATTAAGAGAATTCTACAAGTTTAATAAAATTATTTTTCACAGAAGCGCCAAAACAGTGGAAATTTATATTTCCGCTTCCATTGTTTTAGATTTTATTAAAAATGTTTTGTAACTTACAGTTCTGTACAGTTTTTACAGGTGATGAAATACAAGGACAATCATTAAGTAATTGATAACATAATTTTATTGCATTTATTAACTCATTAATGTGTCGTCACAAAGACCATGAGTGATAATAAGAGATGTCACTGATAATTTCCCTAATACAAGCTACTTACAGTCTTCACGTTACTTTATGCGTTACATTTGAACCTTTACAATATAATACATTGTGCACCTAAAGTTTTATCTCTACTTACCATTTAATTAAAAAACAAAAGAATTGATTTAATTCAATAAGAGCTTTTGATATCAAAAAGCGTTATTAAAGCTAAAGCTTTGGATAAGCTGATATCAGTTGATTTCCAATTTATTCTCAATTGGAAAAAAATGAGATTTTATTACAAAAACGTTAAAGTAAATGTTTTATCAGAATTATTCATTCGTATCTATATATGATAGTATTTGGAATGAAATGAGAAAACATGTAGTCAGTTACATTTGGAAATTTAATGATATTCATGCTTCAGTATTTTTAATTTACTATTATATTTTTACTTTAGTTCGCGACTTTAAATAGCTTGACCATACCAACAACTTGATTTTAACTTTATAGCGTTATACATATTGTATAGGATAGTTGAAATAGGGGCTGGTAACTAAAATAAAATAAGACGGTTGAAAGTGTCATAGAAAAATAAACTGATATATATTTTTAATAAAAAACATGTTATTTAATGCAGTTTCTGTATTACTGGAAAATTTACCGGACTAATACAATTAGGTCCCCTTCATTTTTCTATTAATTAAGTCATTTTAACTTCCAGAACATCACATGGCGAAAGCAATCTTCATTGACATTTGCCCGCTGTAAAAACCTAAAATATTATGTTCGTTGACATAAAGAAAAGGGTCGTACAGAAAATATATTTAGAAAGCTTAGCTATATAAAAAGGTCAGAGACCTTATTTAACGACGCATTATGGAACTTTACATTTAGCGAGATTACGGATAAATATGTGAAAATTTAAGTGATAAATTGAAAGTGAACAAATTATTTAGTTACAAGTTTTAGTTATTGTTATGTTTCCTAGTGATGCAACTGCAACGTGGATCGTGTATTCAAAGCTGTATATTATAGAGCTTTATTTCTTTTCACATATGAGTGCTTAGTCGCTTTACGTCACCGTATGCTTAGACAAATGAAGATTACCTTAGTATTATTTAAGATAAAAGTTTCGTTTGTGGTTTATACGCTGTGGATGAACGAAAATACTTGTTGGAATTGAAAAATTATTTTTGTGTAGGATTGTTCATTGATTGAGAACAACAAACTAAATAATTTTTTTTCAAAACGGCTATCTAAATTAACGTGGGAAAGAGTTTGTTAAAATAAGCCGATATTATACAATAATACGGTTGTAAGGTAAATAAAAAATACAAAGAAAAATTTATTATATCGTGCTTTGTGATCGTATGACGCCTGAATCCCCTCAATACAGCCTTTGATTATTATAGGGTTTCATTCAATGTTGGGCATGAATGGTTCCGCTTTAATATTTGACACTTTTTTGGGCATTTTTTAATTAAATAATGTTCAGACTTAATAAATCTGTCATTGTTGTGTTAGCAGGGTGTAAGGTAGCACTTTATCCTCTCGGTTTTATTTTTTACCAACATTGGTATTTAACGGATCAAACTACGAGCGATTAATACTTACTTGCGGTGAAGAGAAATATATAATATACGTGCAAATATTTTCAAGATTTAATTTAAAAATTGGCATATTCATCTATATTTTATTAAGATAAATGACTTTCTAGAGAAGCGACGTTCAAATTAATAATACCTCGTATTGGTGTTATATCTAATCAGTCAGTATTTTTAATATTTGTATGTCGTTTGTAGCGGTGAAACCTGTTGCATTATTACTATATATAACCATTACTACGTTTTACTTAAATAAATATTAGTTTCTTTATATCTGTTTAAAACTTCTGTACAGTTTTTGGAAACTTACTTACGTATAACAGGGTTAAATTTTTACGAATAGGAGATCTCAAAATCAAAATAATTTTCACTTAGACCGTGACAACTTTAAATTGAACGCCAATAAATTACTGAGTCACTTGTGACTGAATACATTTTGAGAGCCAGAGTTATTCAATGGAAATTGAGTTGGAAATGAAATAATTAATTTGTTGGTGTATTTTCAGAAGTACCTACTATAAATTGAGATTATTGGAATCTTATTTAAACAAATATTTTAGATATATAGGAATCTTATTTCAAATTCCATTTTCCATATTGTATTTTATTAAATGAACCGCAGTTATATCTATTTATACTACGGCAGTTTTTATAACATACAATTGAAATAATTTATATTTCTTATTTTAATTTATCAACAACAATCTCATTCTAGATTAGTTTTTTTAGAGAATTTTATATATTTTATTTATTATATACCTAATATCTTTATTATATACCTAAGATTATTAATTTATTTGCGTTAGAAGATTTGATAGTAAATTGTTGTGGTTTTTTTGAAAATTGCACTAAGAATGTCACGAAATTTTAAAGAATGGAGATCTCAATTCCCAGGAATTGACAATAAAAAAGACGATCACTAGGAAAATAGCCGAATAGGCAGGTGGGTTCATAATAACATCGCAGCGGTAGAATAAGCAGACTTACTATTTTTAACAATACATCTATACAACACATACAGTATTTATATTTAAAATATTCTATAATACAGAAAGGGTACGTAAGGGTAAATTAATGTTTCGGCGTCGGTTGTAATTGAATATTTTGTGCTTAGGATCCACCATTGTTCCTTGAATTGTACGTAGACAAATTGCTACAAATTACAAAATATTTGTCAGATAAACAATTATTACAGTAATTTATAATAAAATAAATTGAATTTCTAGGCGTATACGATTGTCTTTGCGTTTACTTTTGGTTTGAGAATAGTTTATAAATTAGAAAAGTCGTAGTCAAGATTTGATCATTATATGGCAAACATATAATATATCGGAGGCGGGAAGCTAGGTCCGGAAGTTGATTTGACAAAATGGGCATCCACTTATTTTTAAATTATTTTGTCACTGTATATAACGCAGATTAGTTACATTAAACATGTCTTCAACATTTATTTTGTATGTTGCAAATAAATTTATCTAAAAAATATTAACCAATGCATATTGTTACAGAATATATCAATATTAGTTGTGTTGCTGTACAGCTGGAGGATCGGAGTTAATGCCAGGAAGTATAAAGAACTGGATGACGTTTACTATGGTAAGTTTAATTACTTTGAGCTCTAGTTAATTGATATTTCTAGTATTAAAAACCGAGTAGGCATAACGAACAAACGCACGAACAGACAAGTCATTATTGGGACCACCTACCATTTTTTAGTATCATTTGTAAATGTACTACAGGTATAAATAATTTGGAATGTATGGAATTTAATGGTTAAATCAAAAAATATTTGTAGCGTTCCTGATAAGGCGGTGTGGCGTTATTAGCCACTGTGTGTTAAATGTAACCTATTAAATTATCTTAAATTAATATACCTTTATAATGAAAAAAAACCCTTACAAAAAAAACTTTTCGTTTTAGATTTGAAAAATAAATTATTTTTCAACGTTATCATTAAAATATCAGGATAACATTATTTTCCAAATGTTGTTGTATTCTCTCGTGCTGAAAATAGTCGATTCATTATTGACGCCGATGCAAAATGAAGAAAAATTCAAACTTATAAGTTCCAACTTATACACAAACTTATACTTAACCAACAAATATTATAATATTTTATGTCGTAAGGCTTGGCCTTCTTTTTTAAGGCTTCAGCGGTGAATAGGAGCCGCTGCAAGTTTCTCTTTTTTGACGGGCTTATAAAACTAGGCGTATACACCGTATTGTGTTAACCACGGAGTCAGAGATACGTATAGTTAAAGTACGTACACATTTAGTTAGGAGAAGAGCATTTATATTTCGGTAATAAAGATGGATGAACCGTACTCGGCTGTAAAAGATTCGCAAAATCCAAATTACTCTTGGGAAAAGCCACATTTTTATATGATGCGTTATTTTCAAGATATAATAATATTAAAAAAATAACGTCTGATTTGTTTAGCCAAATGTTTTTATAAAGCGAGAGCTAGTATTAAAATATTATTTTATTAGTTAATACTTTTATGATTATTTATGTGTTAGTTTATTGATTAAAAGTAAAACTATGACTAGTAAAAATATATGGGCATACATTATAATTGAAGGCGATTTCATGGGGACTAAGTTATATAAAACGCGTCGCGGGGAGGCATAATTTTTCACTTCAGGGACTAACGTAATTATATTGTGATCGTATAAAACAGCTCAGGGAACTTGGGAAAATTATGTTCTTAAGATATTATTATATAGGTATCCGTTATTATATAAAATGTTACCTATGTCTCAAATTTTTAAATATAAACATTTGCTCACAACCCGAAATTCGAATAAAATAAGGACAGCAAATAAAAAATAAATGAATACACTCATTCGCTAAATTCTACGCAGTATTTTGAAAGTTAGATTGCCACAAAACTTTTCGAATCGTAAAAATCTCTTAATTTTTAAATCGCTATTTTATCCACGTTTTGTCGGATCTTTTACCGTTTTTTATTCGAAACAAGAAGAAAAATTAACCAAATTCTAGTATTCCAGAATTATGCTTGAATGGATGGCGAATACGTTTAATATGTTTGGTTATTTAAAGAAAGTAAGATTTTATCGTTCTATCCGACTCTATTCTGTGGTTGTTTTATATTGTTTTAGGCGGAAAAATGAGAGATAGCTTCACGGATTGAAATTGTTAGGGTTAATTACGATTCCGCACAATAATGTAGGTAGTTGTTTAATTTAAATATAAAGTTGTAAACATATAAGGCTACTTACCTTGCAGATGAGTTTCTATTAAGAATGTCTCTATTCCTTTACTATTCACATTCCGATGGGAGCTGTGTCCGACATAACCGGATTATCCGAAACTCAGTCATTGTAGACTGTTAACATGCTTACTACAGACATGTTATAATAATGCACGTGAGATTAAAACATTAATATATGTTACTCATGTTAAAGTTCTCCGTGCCCCCAGATAAATGAGTGTAAATTGGATCTATCAACAAAGTATATAAAAAGCAAATACCATTTCCAAATGGTGTCACTTGGGCCTAAGATATCTGTCGCATAAATTAGGTTTAAGCGGTTGTAAATATTGTACATTCCGAGAGGCTTTTGCGGATTTACACAAGGCAATTGAATTGGAAACGGGAATAACGTAATGTCACAATTTCTTGTACAATTACGACTACCGTGAATTTTAAAATAAATTTGAAGATTATTTGTATAGTTTTGAAAATAATTTTGACCAAAAAAACTTTCTATTGGTACTGATTAGTTTTGTCTTTATGTTACACAGTTGTAACTACAGTTCTGATGAGGCTAATTTTTGGAAGTCGATTTAATAAAATATTACAACGTACTGTCACATAACAATTGTTTTTGTTTGTTAAATAGATTTAGTGTATTTTTTTTAAGTATACATCGCCCGTACAAAACTCACGAAAGCTTTTATGAAATTAGCATATTTTTGTATTTAATCTAATAATTAAAATAATAATAGTTTAAATTTAATGTATGGTTGTGGTATTCAATTTTAATTACTTTAAGAGTGTCAAAATATCGTCGGCAGGATTGTTTTTTGTTGAAATCGAAATTTCCGCCAAACTTTCGGGTGTGATCATACACATCGACCACAACAACATCTTTAAAGCAACATGATGACTCGCAGAGGCCTTGCGAATAGGTATATCAATTATAATAATAACTTTTTGACAAAAGATAGATATATTTTAAAAGACAGATAGCTGATATAATGAACGTGAAGAATTTAAAACACATGTTAAAATGTTAGTTAAAATAGAATGGATGGTAGAATTGCGAAGGCACTTAAGTTTTAAAATAAAAAACTGGTCTGATAAGATAAAGGCTACTTGGAAAATTATAAATGAGGAGACAGGTAGAACCTCTAGAAAAAATATTGACTACAACTTATGCATAAACGGTAAAATAATAAATTCAGACCTCGAAGCAGGTTGGTAAAAAATTCTTCAAATGCCTACTGCATTTGTTCCATTGATTACAACTTATGTTCTAAATTCTTCCCCACCACACTTCTTCTACATCATTTGTAATCGTAAGTTAATATTTATCCACATTAGCTGTAAAAATATTTAAACAACTGAAATTAAATAAAACTAAAGATCTCTGGGGTCACGGATGCATCCGTGCTTATTTTACAATCAGTGATTAGTGTTATCAGTATAGAATTAACGATGTCATTTTAATGATATCAACTTATGCATAGCCAACAGTATGGTTTTACTAGACGTCGTTCCAGAGTCGATGTTGGTATTAAATTAATTTCCGAGATTTTAAATGCTTGGGAAGATTCTCATGATGCTGTTGGAGTTTTTTGCGATTTATCTAAAGCTTTTGACTGTGTTCACCACGGAATCCTAATCAAACATCTTCAATAGTACGGCAGCAGGCAAAAGGCATTAAAACTACTGTAGTCATATCTGGGCGGTAGAATTCAAAAGGTAAATGTGAATGGAAGAATTTCACCGAGATCATCAATGTCATCAGTATTATCACCAATGTAATTCATTGGTTTAATACAAATAATCTCAAAATAAACGAAAAAAATACAACTTTACAGCAACAAATGTAAAACATAATTCTCACGCAAAAATTAAATATGAAGAAATAGGATTTGTTGATACTGCAGTGTTTTATATTGCAAACTTCAGTGGGCCCACACATAGAAGGTGTCTCTAGTAGGCTTAGTTCTACAGCGCTCGTAGTGAATTAAAATGCGCGATCTCAGCGACGAGAAGACAGCAAAGCTCGTAGTATTTTGTCTTACGGTACTCTTTTGTGGGGAAATGCAGGTGATATTATATCGATATTTGTATTACAGAAGCGAGCTGTTAGAGCAAAGTTATCTCCGCGGAAGTTAGTACGAATATCTTATATGCGCGGAAAAATATTGATAATTTTATGTAAAATTAAATTACTCTCTAAGACTTATTATAATGTGAATAATTACATAAATGATTGTAATGCTTGGATATGAAAGGTCTATACCTTTGTTTTCATTCCACTATTTTTATCATTGTAATGAGCTTTAGTATAGAGCATGGTATTATTATTGCAGCTCCTTAATAACTTATGTGAAAGCAAAACTTGGCGAAAAAAAGAAGGGGGTTGAACGTAGAGGGGTAAAAATTTAGCGTTGTATGTATTTTGTATGCTGTATCATAGAAGAATAAGAAATTAAAAAAAAAATAGGGGTGAACCACCCTTAACATTAAAGGGAGTGTTAGCCGATTCTCAAATCTACGCATATAAAATTTTATAAAAATCGGTCGAGCCGTTTCGGAGGAGTTCAATTACGCACCCCGTGTCCCGAGAATTTAATATATAAAATTAATACATAGGCAAAAAATAACTTCTTTATTTAAAATTAAAAGTATTGAATCAAATTAAAAAATCCTTTAAAACTATTTAATGAATATATATTGAAACCCTGCGAATTTAATTTGGTTAACGAGTAGATAACCTAATAGGGAACATCAAGTGCATTGTCATATCGCATATTTTACCATGGCAGCTCATTTAAAAGTCAAATTTAAAATGAATTTTTCTTTGAAAGCGTAGTAAAGATGAGTGCTCAGGCATTTTAAATGAACTTTTCTTAGGATGAAGTCACCAGAATATTAATGTACTAACTCACCGTTGGACAAATCGTAGCATATTTTTTCACACTTCAATGTGAAATTTGAGAATATGTTTAGGACATTTTACTAATTAATATTGTTAGTTACGTAAACTAATAGAAAATAGTTCTGGATATTGGCTCCTTTCTTGATCAAACCAAGTGATTATGGCGGTGTAAGAAAAGTCACATATATTTACTCTATAGCCTTTCTAAATGGAAAGCTAGCTGAAACATCCGCCGTAAATATATTTTCATTACAAACCAGCATCTGAGATAGACGCGTTTAGCTAAACTGTTAACATAATAATATATCTTAATATATATAAATCTCCTGTCTAAACTATTTAACCGATTTTAAATTAAATTGCCACACCCTGAGCAGTTTGGTCCAACTTAAGAGATAGGATAGTCGCAATTTTATTTTATTGCAAATTATTTGTCTATAATTATTTGACATTCACAATTCTGTTAACTCCAAAAGATTCTAACAGATGTCGATACTTTTCGACTGGATTGAGTAAGTAATCAATAGATGGCATTGCTAATGTAAACCGACAAACGTGCATATAATGATTAATTTATTAACCTAAATAAAGCATACTTTTATTGTTTAAAACGCTTTCGATTATAAAAATACTTAAAACTGGTAATTATTGAACGAAAAAAGATATTGCTAGAAATCACGTTTATGGTAAAATCATGGATCAGCTAGTGTATGTATATAATTTGCTCAAATTTACATCACCATATACAACACGCACGTGCACATTTTCATATCGTACATAAGAATTTCATTATGACGCTTGTGGAATGTCACGCGTCATTTCATTATACTCCTTCCACTATCCATATTTGTTATGATAAAGATCATGGTGGTGTGATAACTAAATTTTTATTGCTAAATACAATTAGTCGAAATTCACTATTTTTCTAGTCCTTATTTGTTTATTTTACACAATTTTATCGCTGATGCTTTTGTTGTTATATTTATTATTTATTGATAAGAATGAATTCATGGAGTCAAATAATTTTAAAAATGTACATAATAACGTGTGGTTAAGTTTATATTTGATGGTAAATAGCTTATACGACGCGGAACAAAATATTCTGTGATGGGTTGAAAAACAAACACCGTCAAAACAGTACTAGTGCAGTACTGCGAGCCCACTTAAGGGCAGTGATTTTAAAGCAGGCATCAGATTCAGTAGAATCCAGTTGCAGCCTGCTGTTGGTGCAATAAAAGATCGACTTAAAACATATTCATACTTACCACATTGGTCTGACTCATTGCAGTTTAAAAGTGAAAAAAAAAATCTATTTGGTATGCGTGTGTTTTCTTAAAAACTAGATATTAATTTTTAAAATATTGTTTCAGGTGTACAGATAGCATACTTTGCGATAATAGGAACGCAAATGTTCATGATTGTCCTTAGTATACTTCTCTTCTACGGGATTTATAAAGTAAGTTTACAATAAGTACTTACCGGTAAAAAAACTTTTAATTTTAAATTGTATTTTACAAATCATTAGCCCTGTACACAAATATACATAATTAATTTTTAAAGTTATAAGGGAAATTCAAAATTAGCTAATAAAATAAAAGCTCGAAATACGCTCCAAGGATTTTGGCCGATTCAGAAAAAAAATCAGTCAATATCGGAGGAAACCTATTCGAGAATAGTTCGAGAGCACTTTTTCCCCTATTAATTAATAAAAGTTGTATTTTATCATAAAATATGAAGGTGTACAATTTTTTTTCAATTGCTATTAGACAGATAATATTAATGGTTCCATTTTAATTACCTTTTACACAATACTGCTATTGCACTGTTAACACATTGATTACACAGAACACATATGCTTTAGTAAAAATCTAAATAGAATACGAACAGCCACTAATTTTATTTAATGATTAAATGTTATTAAAAACGAATTCAACATAATATGAAAATATATTTAAAATCAATGACTTGACAGTGTTATATGTCAAGAGGAAAATCAAGAGGAAATTAAATTTATTAGTTCGCCAGGCCAACTTAAGTTTCCACGTGACCTCAGCGGTTGACTATTTCGTTCATTAGATTTCTATGAATATTCGTACCATGACATCGTAAGTGAACCTGAACAGGATCGCATTGCCGACAAACTGTGTCAAAACAATTCATTTAAAGTTTGAGGGACCTTTATGGGAGGGACCAATTTATTGAAATATTAATAAAATGTGTAATTTACTTATTATTTCCATTTTAAACAATTTCATAAAGTGAGAACGATAAAATTATATAGTAAATTAAGTCAAATTTGGTAAATTTATAGATCTCGAATTACATTTACATATTGTGCAATTATGTGTTATAGGGGTTGATAATTGAGTAACTATGTATAATTAACACAATATTACATAACGATTACGTTGTGTGTATTTTACTAAAAAAATCACCTTCACTATTTTTAAAATAAAACTAACTTTAATATGGGAATTATTCACGCGGCATCTAGTATAACAAAATCAAGAAAATGCTAATTAATTATATATAAATAATACATTATAACTTTCAATCATTTACTTACACTTCACTTGCATATTGTAATTATTAAACAAGTTAAATAGTTTAAAGATTTAATTTATCATCATTGTTAGATACATTCGTTAGATTACATCGTCAAAGACGTAAGGCATGTTTTTTTTCAGGAAAACGTTGCTTTCTTGGTGCCTTGGGTTGTTGGCTGCATGACTTTCATGGCGTTGGAGGCAATGGCCATGGTTTATTCAAATATTTTAAGAGATCACGTCAACAAGGTGAGGTCCTGTTCATAAATTTTTTAATCCTACTCATATAATAATATTGAATAGATCCGTAAATCCGTGTTATTTTGGGAAATAATGATAAATAGTTTAAATTTGTTACATATTTTAAGGTATTGAATAAAGAGGATAGAATTAGTTTAGGTAAACAAAATATTACTTCAGAGTATCGACAACACGAAGCTATTTAACATTCAATTGTGAGTCATGAGTTTGTCCTATGCACTAATGAATTGTCTATTTGTTGAATAAATATTTTCTCTCTAATTTAAAATACTAAAACACTGTAATGGTCGAAAAGGTTCCGATTTTTGCGGAATTGTAATTACTTTAACGGCTACTCGGGCAAAGTGCAGTCCTAGACATAGAAATCTAAGTCTAAGACTGTAAGACAGCAAAACAACAACACTTAAGATGCTTTGCCTCAATTTCAATGTACATTGTTTAAATTGCGGATGATACCGTCGAAAAGTAAAAACGTATGAACTGCTGGCACGTGTTATAAATGACCTTCCAAGCCAATTATTATATAAAATATTTAAACTGAATTACGTTAAAGTCGTTATAGGTAAAAGTTCCGACGGACATGATAATTACATTATACTAATTTTCTCCTTCGAATTGTTTGAGTTTCATAAGTAAAGATGGAATATCTTTATCGCTAAATAATTTATAAGCGAATAATTTTCTCATAAATTAATTGAAACTCATGGTTTATTAATAGCCCAATGGTTAATTAGTATGATGTAAAACACGTAGGTCATAAAAATAAACGAAAAACGTGTGACCACAATTGTGTGTGAATGTTAAAATCTAATTAGTTATCTTTAATGTTTAATTGCTAATAAATTGATATACCCGTTACAAGACTACCTTATAATTTTTCTGTTTCCTTATACAATATTTTTTATGATTATCTTGTACAATAAATATTCAAGTGTTCTTCAAATCTATACAAGCTACTATAGTTAAAACTTGATAAAACAAAAACCTAGGCGTAATATCCAACAAATCTATTATTTTCAAATGTGGTTATAAACCACAACAAACTAACTACTTGTACAATTTTTTTTATTTTCAGTATTTAATTGACACAAATTAAAGTCGTGTAGCGCTTACAGTTTCAAATGTATTCAACATTCAAAAACCACTTTGAGTAATATGAAAATAAATACAGCACATTTATTATATTCAACTCTCTTTGCAAAATGAAACTCATCTCAGATAAATCATATAAGATACATTTAATTCGCATTGTCTCATAATCTGTGAATGAAATATAAAAAGAGTACTACATAAAGAGATACTAAATAGAGAGTTCACTATGCTATGAACAAATTTAAGATTAAGTCCAAAAATATAAATACTGTTAGCATATATAATTGGTGATTTATTAGGTTCTAAATTTCTTGTATCGGGTTTAATACAATGTCTTAAGTCTGGAGGATCAGCTATCAATGATAAACATGACTGTAAAGAATACATATTAATATAATAGGCAATGTAGTCTAGTTATTATAGTGCGGTTATAATAAGAAGGAATAAGATTAACTACTCCGTGAATGATGTGATACGAACGTATTTGGAACTAATTGAAAGCACAATTATGCCTTGTTTTCATATAATATAGTGTAATGTGAAATGTCTCAAAACTCGAATATCGACTCATACGAATCCTTGTCGGAAATATCAAGAAGTATATAAAAAATCCGTTTGTGAAAATCAAATTGGATTTTTATATACGGAAATAGTATCGAGGCTGTATCAAAGTTTACAAGGATTTTTTACTAATTGACATTATACACAGCCCTGTAAGGTACATTTTGGACATGTGCCATCTTTTTAAACAAGTTAAGGGTGGCCACATACTAAAATATGGTATTTTCACCGTAATAGGTAGGAGGTTCAAGTTTTCACTGAGGACGTATTTCTTAGTACCAAAAATCTAATTAATGACAAATTATGCCCAATTACATTTATTATTAACAATCCAGTTCATGTTAACAATAGGTGACGTAAAAAAGTTAAATTAAATTGTTTTAGAAGTGCTTTCGTATAAGTGTACGTATGGTTTATTGTTTCGTTTTTAAATGTATAATGTTCTCCACATATTTTATCTTTATAAAACCGATGCTAAAGCTCGTTACGGAATATAAAAGGTATTTGTTTACTGGGATTCGTTGACAGGTTTATTTAATGGAAGAAAAATGCTTTTAGGGTATCCAATTACTACCTTGAGGGCTTGGAGACACTGAAATTGCGTAAACAACATTATTTATGTATATGAGTTCGAGTTGTTTTTGGTTTAAAGTTTCGGAACACGCTATTGGGGAAACGACATTGAGTCAGTAAGGAAAGGTATAAGGAAAGCCCACCAGCCAAACAATTGGTAACCGTGAATCCCAGGAATAATTTATAAATAAAGAATAAGATATATAAACAAATTCTAATATAAATAAAAATAAGTAATTGGTCCTAGTACGTAAATGTCGACGTGTCAGCATTAAAGCGATTAAATATTCTTCTTTGATTCGCTGAATGGATTTTAATAAAAATTTACAATAGTTAAGCATATAATAATTAGATTAATTATTATAAGAAATAGAATAATTATGCTACAATTAATAAAATAAATTCTATGAATTGTCCAAAATATGTATTAAAAAAGTACTATCTGTGAGCTACTCTGGCGTACACTGCAAAAACCGCTAGTGAACATATATTAATAGATAACATTTTATATGTACCTATATCTTATGTGTAAGCCCTTATAGCAAACATTTTGAACCATATTTACAATAAAAAATGCACATTTGTTAGTAGTAAATTGATAACTTAATTTTTTTAAAATGGTTTTTTTATCGCTTCTATTTATATAGATAAAAACATGATATGTTTAGTTACATATAATAGCGCGCACGTTTCTTTATTAACGATGGTGAAGCCGAAGGGACCTTCTAGTTTCAGACATTTCTGAGAACACAGTTTTCAGTAGTGCCGTTTAATTAATTGAAACTTATCATGATACATTCTCTAGGCATGCTTAAAATGAATTTAGAATCATACAATTTTGTATAAAGTCGAAATTATTTGCCATACATACAGTAAAGACTTGAAAGTTTCTATAATTTCTGATTGAATTTAATATGAAACACTTACAAATTTCATAGTTTTCTTCACGTTTGAAGATTTTGAGGTTTTTGTTTATAATATCTTTGCTTTTACTATATTTTCTTGGTTCTTATAGGTGATTGATAGAAACATGAAATAAATTCGTGTATAAAATAACGTTTTCATTTGTCTCAAATATTCTTGATTCCCCTTGTAGATAATTGAACTATTTAACATTAAATAGATATATAAACCCAACCAGTACATATAAGTAGTTGTCAGTTTTAATTTCTTATTTAAATTAATTTATTATACACTTCTGGTGTAGTACCAGAAGTGTAAAATAAACAGTACAAGAATATCTGTTAAGATATTTGTTATTATATTCCTATTGTTGTATCATTTACATTCATTCGATTTAACAAAGTAATTTGGATCATCTTAAGAAGAGTTTTCGCTATCTTCGGTTTCGGTTTCAATGGATTCAATTGCTACATATTGTCTATGTAATGTAATATCAATATTCCTATTACAAATCGTAGCAATTACTACTATTTTGTTTATAAAAACTGGGTATACATTATGATACTTTAAGTACAGAATCCAATGTAATCAATGCCCTCTCTATTTATGGGCCATCATTAATCGTTATCATAATCAAATGAATATACTTAATCATCATAATAACATGAGTCAATAATATTTGTTTCAGCAATTCGACGCGATGTGTAAAGCAGAAATATCATTTTTAATCCCAAGAATATTATTAAATGTGAGTATATTAAAAATGACATTGTATTTATTAGGAGTTAAGAAAAACACAATTTTGAACAATTAATTGTTTTCGGTACTCTTACAGCATAATTTTATAGTTTCTTTAAAGACTGACACAGTTTTGTAAAATAAGACGAGGGACTGATTTGGACTGTTTATTCTAGTTTACTTTATTTTAAATATTTTTAATTCTTATATTATTGCGCCAGGATTACATTATAGTTTATACACACAGAGATGTAGAAATTTATCTTCCTATAGTTTAAGTCAACTGAAGATCATGAAAACTCGGTTTTATTTGGCGGAACAATAAAACAATATTTTCATAGAAACATCAATATTATGTAGTTAACTTTAACTGTACAAATTTATGTCTGTTACCTCCAAACACTATTGCTGTTATCGGTTATCTATTATATCACTACATATGTTCTAACTACAAACATATGTATTACCACTGTAAGTAATTCCAAAGATTAAGCAAATATACGTGTTTGTAATAATATTTTCTAACATTGTTCCAGTGTTTATGTATTTGGTGCGTTCTGCGCCTCTATCACCTCCTAAGAGCAGGTGTTACTTGGAAGGGCGCGGCTCCAATTGAACTGTGACTAATGCAGAAAGGATCAAAAGACTCGACAGCTCCTTGCGAATCGAGCCTGTTGCTAGGCAACGTGGAAAGTGATACAGACGCTAGTATGCATTCTCTTTGACCCACCGAGTATGACAGTCGGAAAAATCGTGGTGTTAAGTTGTGATAAGACCTCAAAGTTCTTAAATCGTTAAATCTTTGTCAGTGTACAAATAAATAGCTTTATTTAGCTGTTTGTTGTTATATTACAGCTCTTAAAGTACGCATTGGAAACGGATTGGTTTTAAATAACATTTTGATACCTATTTCTGTTTATTCAGGTAGATTAATCATAAGTTTTAGCAATGTTTAGTCGTGGTAAAATATCATGTCTATTCTATAGTTACTTCACATCCGGTCCTCTATAACTAATATAAACAGCGATTGCAATCCTAACTTCAATATAAAGTTTCTGGGCCCCGCGATCCCAACATCGAAGTTGTATTTAATATATAATCGTTATAAATTAAAATAATATAGTATAGCAGTTGTTAAAATACCTACTGTATATATGTACCGTTAATATGCATTTAGTTACTGGTAAAATTAAAAGAAGCGTTTTTGTTAGCGAATTAATTGCTCCATGCAGAATCTATACCAGTGCGATCAGTTCTACGCAGCTCTTAATTGCGCCCCCAGTTCCTTCCCTAGCCTCTCCGCAAATTTATCACAATTTTAAGAAAATATTAAAATACATAATTAATACGAATCTTGAACAAAAGTTAAATTTTGAGAAAATCTGTATAGATTGCTGCCTCATACCCAAATTTCTACGACTCATCTGTACCTCTATAGTAAAATAAAAAATTTACGGTCAAGTTCGAAGTATACCTCCGCTTTCCAACTATACACATATAGATATAAAAGCTTCGTATTGTAGTGCCACTGGATGACTATTTTTACAGTGTGTAATATGGTTTATTTATAATTTGGAATAATTTTCTGGTATTTGTCGAAAGCAATTTATCCGTCACAAAAATCTAAAACTCAAAAAATTGTTGAGAGTAGCTTATAAATAGTAATTAATTGTTATATGTAAAGCATTGTAAATATCGTTGTGATATAGCCTTAATACATATGAGCGTTATTTTAGAAATGTCAGTTTGTATATAAATAAGTGTATATGTCTTTATGTCGTATGTAAAATAAATTATTGATTATTCTCTCCTGTGTTTTATTTTAAAACTAATATATATTACTATTGGTTTTACGAATCTTTTATATTTTGGTAGCTTTTTTTTGTAAGCAGAACCACAAAGTTTTAATAGACCAGTCAGACATCCGATGCAGAAATATTTTTAAAATGAGGAATCGAATCTACGACTCAGTTCTAAAGATAATAAGACTATTACAATAGGTTCTGTAACTGTACATATTCACATCATCATCATCATCACCAGCCTATACCTATCCACTGCTGGACAAAGGCCTCTCCCAAGGAGACCACACATAACAAATAAATAAAAATTCTTACAATATAATATGGCGACGATACATGTTTCATTATGGATCAAAATAATATACTAAATAGTTATGTATTGTAAACAGTTGTCTTGGTGACGCCTAAAGATTCTATAAAAAAGGGACAGACAAAAATTATGTGAGAAATTATAATCAAAAAGTCCAAATTAACAAAAAAGTCTAGTATTATGTTTTCATTTGTGTACTGAAAACTTCACTTAAATTGTACCTGTGTCACGCAAATTGAGGAGGTCCGTAAAAAAATAAATAAATTTCCGTTTATATCCGTTAAAGAGGCTTTATTCAAATCTGTATTATTTATATGCCAAGTTCGTAACTGTTTGAACCATTATGCAATTTTCCACCTGCCTAGAATACTACAATATTTCCCACTGGTAAAGATTTGAATAGAAAATGCAACTTCTTTGTACTGAGACGGTTTTTGTCCTAAGGAACAATTATAACGTAGAAGCGGTTTTACCTAAAAAAGGAATAAGATATATTTCAATGTGATATTTTTATACTGCACACTAGATAATCCCGCGTTAATGAAGTGACTCGTGCACGTCAATACATATAAATACAAACATTATATGTAGTGTGTAATATTTATAATATAAATAGAAGCAATACAAGTATCTTTTTTCTTACGATTCAATTTATGACTACGAAATGTGCTTTTAAAATAAATTTTTAATTTAGGTAATAATCTCACATAAAATCTTTAGTGTGACAGGCTTAGGTAGACTTAGCGCTAGGGCTATTTAAGATATACATTTTACTTCATATGTGTAACGGTTATGGCAGACTTAGCTCGCATATGGTAGATTTTTTCCTACTTATTTGATTGGATAGTAAAGATAATTCACACAGCCTGTATCTTCTGACGTATTAGCCATGGTAAAGGTAATTAATTGAATCAGGCGTTACTTTGCGGAAGTCCATAGTTCAAAATCCCAATAGACCAGTATGAAAGCAGTACTCCGCGAAAACCCCACAACCACTCGACGTACGTACGACGATTCGATGAGTCATCGAACGCTGTTCGTAGAGGCAACATCTACTGATGATGCTCCGGTGTCGGAGCGAAACGTACGTCGAGTGGTTGTGGGTTTTTCGCGGAGTACTGCTTTCATACTGGTCTATTGGGATTTTGAACCATGGTAAAGATGACAAACATTCTGAAGTTTCTAGATGACACAAGTCGAAAGAGTGTAACAAACATCCAACCATCCACTCATACACTCATCAAACCATACACAAACTTATTACACAAATATAATACGACAATTTTAAATGATACTTCTTACAACTAAAACTTTCATACAAGTATATCAGACTCATTGTGAATAGTACTTCATTTATAATTTTATGGTATATTTTCCGGCAAACGAAAATATTATAATATAATAATATCGTAATTTAAATATATTAAAAAATACCAATTGTCTGTGATGTGAGAAGACACTTTGATTATCCTGATATAATTCACTGTTATTACAAAGGCCGACATTTGAATTATATCCCCCATATGAAGTATCTTATTATAACGCCGATAAGTTTCATGTAAGGCTTTAGCAAAATTAATTAAACCCTCGCAAACCTGAAACTATTTACATGGAATTTGATATACCCTACCGCAAGTTACGCAAGATTCAACGCAAATATTTACTTTTATTTGTGAAAGAAATCGTGGGAAGCAATCTCAGTGTGTCTCGTTACGACCACTTAGCTTTTTACTTCGTTACTAAAAGGTTTTATCTCATGTTCTTGAATTTCAAATGCGGCCTTAAATATACACGTTCCTACGTAAGTAATTGCAGTCGTTTTTTTTCCAGAGAGCACAGTGTTTCTCTCACTTTTATATGATGGGTTCTGAAGGCAGTACCATTTGTTATACTTTCGAAATTTATATTGGTACAAAACTGGTGTTTGGAAAGTGAATCGACTTCTAGCATTACTATGTTATGGACTTATATTATAATTCATTCTTGTAGCAGCGCGTTTGATTAAAAGTGGTAAGGTTGTGCGTTTGAGTTCTAGATAAAGTTCAAACAATTTTCATGTTCATATTTCTCAATATGACTATCGTTTTTCACTGTGGGATTCATAAGAATTATTTAAATACGGATCTCTAACAAGAAGAAACACTTAACTCACGTCCTTACTGTAATACAGAATTGAATACAGACATTATCTTTAATAGACTTCGTTCTCGGTTCCTTGAGGCGCCATTGTTTCATCCGTCCCACTTGATTTTTCAAGGAGGATTCAACTAAGTAATCCTGTGAAGTTTCTCACATGTGAAAAAGAAATTGAAAAGGTGCCTTAACGTCTCTATAAATAAGCCGCCAAAGCCTCCGAGGGCTAAGGGCTATTAAATGTGCTTTAGCTATCCTTTGTCACTGATACCAATTTGCCTGCAAATCCGGGACGTCCTACCATTTACGTCTCTTCTACTTTCCGAGATATCACGAAGGGTGTAATCCTTAGTGTAAATCTTTTTAGGCATGAACAGGGGTCCATTTTATTATTATTCATTTAAAAAAACGGTCTTATTTTAAACATTACCTTCAATTCTTACATTTAAACTTTCACTTTCTGTCGCCCGCATTTCTAACATGAGTCGGTTTAACTAAACTCTTCAGATTTATTCATTGTTACATTAAGTACAGACGCCGTTAGTTTCATGCTAATTAATGCAATTACAAAAGTTATCCAAATTTACTGAAAACACCACAGAAGAAACAATTTTTATTTTTTTTAATTCCATCTTTCCGAGCGATAGTAAGTTCAAATTTACTCAACATTGAATATAAAATAGAACCTCAAAAGCTAGTATAAAGGCGGCACAGACAAAGGAAGCCGCCAAAATATAACTCATTTGGAATGAATAGTGGAAGCCGCTAATTAAATTCTATGTACATACATCATCTAGCTCCGATAGAAATCGCTCGTAAATTATTTCCGGCTGTCGCGAGAACTACAGAGCAATTTGACGTGTCATAAAGCAAATGAGTTGCATACAACCTTGTGGGAATTCAAAGTTGGTCGAACTTTGATCGCAATTTAAATGAAATATGTGCTATGAGTTTGAAAGCAGGTGAAGTATGCCACGCTGATTAAATGCTCTACAAAATTTGCACCGACAATTTATTTCAAAAATTCCAAAACGGTTCATCCAATCGAATAGTTCTTTGACTGAAAAAATAACAATAGAGATTGATGCCGCAATAGAGTTCTGAAATACAAGATTTTTATTTTTACAATTTTTTTAAACTTCTTCGCATTGAATCGAATTTACTGGGACATCTTCAAGGCACACAAAGTAAATGAATCTGAGGTCAAGGCAAAGGGCTGGAAAAGCCTCATATTTTATATTTAGTTCAGGTGAATACTGTATACGGGGTTGTCTAGAATTATTCTAAAAATCAAAAGTTAGAAATTAATTAAGTGTGAATATTAGAAATTAACTTAATATATAATGAGACTCTTAATAAAACTAAATAAAAAAAATACTATAATAATGCAACTATGGCGGTGGCGCTGGTACCGGGACTATCTATTACTACATATTCCGTAACTAAAAAGATGTTCTTAATAAAAAAGAACTCGATATAAGAAACCGGATTGATATTAATCATTATATTCATCTATCTAGCGGCTGTTAATTAACGGTTATATAATTTCGTGGCCAAGATCCCTGTTAAGTTATAGTTGTTCAAAGATATTAATTAATGGCTTACTCTGATAACTGCTACATAATTAATTAAAACAAATTACAAGCCTAGAATGATAAAGAAATATAATTCATTGAATGGCAATTGATGTATTATGATCACGTCATAATAACTCATCAAGTTTTACGGCCCGCCGCTCGTGCGAGCTTTCCACTGTTTCCTCGATATTTTCCCATTAAGCTCCAATTGAGAGGTTTATTATGAACGACGTTATCTTCCATTTAGATCAATGTAAATATAATAACGTACAATGTAATATCTTTTTTTCGTTATCTTTGAACGTTGAGGAAATGTTTTTGTGGATTATACTTTAGCGGTTGTTGTTGTTATTTTTTTGTTTTACTTTAGCTAAGGCTAAATACACAATTCTACCCTCAAAATATTACCAGTTAATTTCGTAAAATCTTGTTTTTAAACTTAAACCTTTAAGGAAAAAAAGCTATCTTAGACAACCGCAAATACGAGAAAGAACTATCCAAAAAACCCAAAATGAAAATAAAAACTTTATCCTATTCGTTTTTCTCATAAAAAATAATAAAAATAAATAAAAAATGAAAAATAATAAATAAAAAAAGAATAAATATATTATTTACAAGTGGCGTTAGTGAGCTTAATTAATAGAGGATTCATTTGTATATCGAATAATAATTCATTATACCTACTAGGAGGAATACTAAATAATTTTCATTCAATGTCCTCGCATGTCTTAATGGAGTTCGTTAGTCTTCCATTTGCGTTTTGATTTCAAGCTTGAAGAGAATCATTAGAATAATTTACACAGTAAATTAATTAACTTCACAAACAAGACAAATATTGAGGCTGGTACTGATATAAGCCAAATGATTCCATTATTGCTTTGCTTCAGTAGTTATATAAATACAAAAAGGCGAATAATTTTTCAGCGTAACAATTTTTTAGGCATGGTTTTTTTAATAAATCATATTTTGACTTATGTGTTAGCAAGGAATGAAAAAAATGTAACAGTAAACAAAAAGTAATACAGTTAGTATTTTCTTTTCGAACATTAATTTATCACGTAATATCCATGACACGTCGACACTGTATGCTCAGATAGCGTCGAAAACAAATTTAAAACATACAAGCTGTCTTATTCGATTTTGAATTATCAATACCAATGATGTTATATTTGGTTGAACGCGCTAATCTCAGGAACTCCTGTTGAGAATTGAAAAATATTCTATATTGGTTAGATCTTTTTATCGAGGAACGCTATATAACGCTATATTGACTGAGTTATTAATAAAAGCGGAGCATAAATGAGATATGTTGCGAGAATGAGGTAAATTTTTCTTTTTCGCGCGATATGATATGCTCGTAATAAGTATATTATATTTGTATATGTGTGTGTTATATTTAATGTATTTTAAAAACCATTGAGCGAAATAGAAATCTACAGAGCGTTATACAATTCCACTAAGAAATCCTAAGCTTGGTTCTAGACCGCACGTAAACAGTAGACACTAATTACCTGCGTTGGTTAGCTGCAGCACAGCATTATTTGGCCAAATTGGTTGAAATACGAGATTATGTGGTTTGCGTAACTATGTCGTGTTTATTTCTAGTCTTGTCGTGATGAAATGGAATGGTAGAATTCTATATTATTTCTATCACCACTTACATTTTCCTATTTATTTTAGTTTCATTGACGTTTATGAATTATGATGAATGAGAAGATCTATACTTTTCGCCCTCTTCGAAGAAGTCACTGAGTGAAGGGCTTTTTCGCTAATGAGCAACCTCTATCAGGTAGTTACCTTATTTTTCTTTCAGGCCTTTTCAAAACTATGGACACAATAATTTTAACCATTGTATTGTACAAGAATCGATCTATGTTCGGGTTACATTTAGTTCCAAGTACACTCACGGAGTTTGTTGTTCCATACAGTTAACTGTTCCACAAATATTATCAAGACAAAGTAACGCAGATGATGTACGGAATCCTGATTTATATGAATTACTGAGACTTCCATCTCCATCACCAGGCTTTATCAAACAGTTGAAACATTCACGATGATGTATTTGTATTGCCGCTATAATAACGAAATAAAATAAATATTAAATGGTCCTAAAATTTTATATGTAAATCCATAAACTTGCAGCGTGACCTTGTATGGATGGAAAAGGATGACTCATAAAGCATTTATAGATGTACCAATAGAGTATAGACCTTTACCTTGGTCAAAGTTCAAAGAAAATGGGGTGAAGGTGAAGATCAGATTTATGATTCGTAATGGCCACTCCAATTTCATTCGAGACGTTCAGGACATTTACTAATTCCCAATGATTTTCTTTAAGCACGCGATTTGCTTATGAAAAGGAAAATTCCGACTTGTAACAGCCTTAGTTGTAAAGTGCTATATGCCCAAAAGAGACTTATTTTATTTTAAATGTTTGTAATTATTTTATTTTATTCATACCTGGAAAAGGCATGTTTATTTGTATATTCGGACTAACCTATACATTAAACACAATTCTCGTTTGATTCCCTTATTATACTCCATTTATTGCGGTTATTGGGTATACTTGCTGACTTATTGGGATTAACTCCATAATATCTTTGTATGTGTTATTAGATAGTGAAATTAATTTAATTATATGATGTAGACACAGAAGACACCCGTAGCGTTTTCTATACCTCATAAGCCCGTTAGATCACTGATAATTAATCTAATGCACCAACGCACGAATATATAACCATGGCCATGGCAGTACACTTATAGTATTTCTGTATTTACTAGAAATATTGACTCTAGTAAATAAATATTCAATATAGTACTCAGACACACACACGTTCCGTTAGCTCCAAGGTAAGCTATTAAGTATAGCTTGTATTATGGTAACAGATGTGTCTTCTTACATAGATAGTTTGATATATACCCAGATGACAGGTAAAAGTTAACCTCATAACACCAATATTGAACGTACCGGGTTCCAACCCGGCACTTCTGTTCTGAAGTCCAGCATGGTGACCATTGCGCCTACAGGGTCGCTATAAATTTATTATAACGCTTAAATACGCTCCTAAACATAGCAGCAAAAGTTGCTTAGTAAATCCAAATTAAAGTGTTTGATTTACGTAATTAACTTTCCGTCAATTGAAAAAGTAATTAAGTAAAAACACAACCACAACATATGCTCCGCCAAACCGCATCGTCTGATATTTTGCCAATTCTCAAAGGCACAATGCCAAGAGGGCATCACCGGCTGCGTGATTAATTGTACGTGGAAACTGTCATGTATACGAGACAGAGTAAAAAAATTAAAAACCTTCAAGTTACAATGATGATTAAATATTTTATAGTTATTTATTTGTATGTTAGCAAAATTATTATATGTTACTAGACGTACATGTGTCTGTGAACTTAGCAGAGCACTTGCCAGCAATTTACTTACATCTACACATCTTAAAATAACTGAAAATCAGAGAATTTAATTGTTATGCCTAGACACGTTCTAGATCTAATAGAGACCGAGGAGTTCCCATGTCTGGAGGGTCTTGATAATTTATTATGAAATTTTTCAATTGTCATGGTAAAATTTGCCATTTTTCGTCAAACTCCTATGCTCTGCTGAAAGAAAGCGAAGAGTTCCGGTCAAGATTTTAATTGTAATGCCTCGACATGTAAATGTAAGTAAATTGCTTTGTATTTTCCAAAATAAGGTTTTATTTAAATATATAATATCATAATTTTGACATAAAAAGTATGAGGAACTCCGTAGAGGGCATACCTGATTATATAAAATTTTTTTTTCTTTAATTTTAAAGAAGCGCTTTGCTAGAGGAAGCTGACAGATCATTTAATACTTTAAAAAAATTATTTCCAGACCAAATGACCAGAACTATTTCCGAAAACTATCAGGAGCTCTACAACTATTGCGCATGCTATTAGAACTCAATTATTTTGATGCTCTGCTGGCAAGTGTTCTGCTAAGTTCACAAACATGACGTACATTGAGTGTACTAAGGCATTTTGATATTGCTTAAAACTTTTTCGTTGCACTTATATATACAGGTAACTAGCTCAGATTTCAGCGAATTAATGAAAACAGTAAAAACAACATAACATACTCAACGAATTGTAAATCATCCCCTTCGGCTTCTTTGACGTCTATCAAATAAATACAAAAAACGCCTTAGCTAGGTTCAGATAGCTTGTGCATAATCTCTCCATATGTATGCAGTACTCTGTTGCAATTCTCAGTTGAATCAGACAAGACTTACTAATTGCTCATTTACACTCAAAATGCACGGTTGTGCCATCATTTTCTTGAAGTCTTCCAGACAATTTTCAAAACCCAATTCTTGGTGAAAAACCTTGCAAAGTTAAAATAAAAAGATTGTGATACAAAAATTTTACTCAAAAATGTACACACATACTGTTGTTGTATAGAGATTTGAAAAGAGTCTGAATAACGAGGACGTATTAGTAGAAGATAGTACGGTGGTATCATTTTGCTTAACCGTCTACTTAAGATAACCTGGTCGGTTGCCAATTGGAAGAGCTTTTAACCCATAATAAGTTTTTATTAAGGGTTAAGAGACTTCAACACAAGCTTATATGATCAATATATAAGCTTCAGAAGTCTGCGATTGTAAAATATGGTTGAATGCCTCGCTCTCGCCAATAAAAATGCACTCAGAACAGCATTCAGTAAAAGTACTCCAACACGTAAGTATGAGCGAATGGAGAGGTTGTAAAAGAATTTGCTTCCATTTCATTGAAATATACGAGTAAAGAGGGCTTAATAATAAAAAAAGCTTATATTGGTCGTGAATTGATTTTTATTTTCAATGTGCTAAATTTGAGTCATAACATCATAGTCTAAAATGATTGTTTGGTCAGATCAAAATGTTTTTTATTAAAACATTTTTATTAAATTTTAATTAATTTATTCAAAAATGATATGGTTAAGTAAATAAATTATCATATTACACACGGTCAAAATCGAACAATGAGCAAATTTCAGAGACAGTTTGATTGGATCATCAATTTGGAAAGTAAGCATAAATAAAAATGGCCTTAAGATTTACATAAAGATAGGATGTGTGCAGAAAGCTTTTATTGTGAGAAAAGTTTTCACTATGTCCCTGGAAACCGCACAGAACTCGATAAAACACATTTGATTCCTTCAGTCTCGTTAATCGGATTACGGACTCTCTACGGAATACCTAGACTTGGCAGATAAGTTAAAGCTATTTGAATTATTATTACATATAACATCCAATATAGTCTACAATGTAATAAAATAACGAGCAAAGAACTTATTAAATAAACTGAAATTATCCATTTCGGTGTATGCTCAAGATCACTGTGCTTCCAAATTGAATTTATTGTCTCTAAGCACATTGATGATTAAAGCGTCAAGCCTGGTCTAGATCAAATTATAAAGGCGAGGTGTCTTTTTTATTGAAAATATACTTGTACAAACTGAACTTACACTACAATGTATTATTAGTATTGTAAACACAAATGTAGAGATGTTAATGCAGTTTTAAAATAATATACGTTATACTTTAGACAAGGCTTTTTTTATAATCTAGATTGGTAACTATCTGTTAGTTGTATTGTAACGAATATTTTAAATGACACCGATATCTATAAGATAAGATATATATAATGTTAAATTTAATGATAGTCATGATGTTATTATTAACGATTTGTCAAACTAATTTTAAACCTTACCACTATACGTCTAAAAGTAAATAGGTTCCGAATACAAGCATATTCGTTGTAAATTATTGTGAATTTCGTAGAAAGCCAATTCCAAGATTCGAGGAAGTGGCGATTGGAAATGTTCGAATCTCCGTTGTAAATACAAAATTTCGCTTTGCCTTAACTTCAAAGGAGCAAAAACTTTCTGTTATGTTTCAGTTATATTTTTTTTTGCTTTTTTTCGCGAATTCAACTGTTATTTATATTCTGTTGTCGCGCTTCTACATAAGACGTTGTTGTTATAGTAACAAATAAATAAGGATAAAATAAATCTCTAAGAGGGCTTGCTTCCACACAAAACAGGTTGTATTTTCGTTTATGTTCGAACTTTTATAAAATCACTCGGTTCTTGTCATCTAATTCCCATATTCCCAAAATTCAGTATACTATTCTAAGCCAATATTTGACGTAATAATTATACCGAAATTAACGTTGTCTGAACTAAAATTATAAGGACGATTTGTCTGCGATTTATTTATTTGTGCACGAGATAATTATTTATTTATTTTTTCTATCAGATCATAGTGATAGATAGAAGTGCGGAAAATAATACAAATAACAGTACAAAAAGTCACAAAAACAAAGTATATAAAAATATAATACAATTGAGAAACTTTTGCCATCTTAGTAGTTAGATATATAGAGACATCAGATATATAGAGAGATGCTGTACATCTTTATATACAGCAACAGAACAGGTGACATCGAAGTCCCGTTAAAAGGGTCCCATTTTTACCCTTTGGGTACGGACACTAAAAATGAAGAGCGTCACTTTGCCATTGTCAACATTGCCCACTCAAGTCGTAAATTTGACAGAACAATGGAATACAAATGACAAGACTAAATAAAAACAAAGATGCCACAAAATTACACAATGACGTTCATTATCAGGGAAATATTCTTTCGAGATAAAATACAAACCATTTTCAAACTAAACGTGCGCTCGGATAAGCATATCAATTTCTAAAGCAAACTTTGTTGTCGATTTTGTGATTACGTTACTCGCTAAGCGCTACTCTGAAAACACAATAAAACCAAGCCAAGAAAACTTCCCTATAATCTCTCGAGTTTTACATCATTAACATAATATTTATTATTTTGTTGTTCGCGTTGGACCATGTTGTTTATTGTGGTACTGTATATTATTACAGTATTTATTAATAATAATAGCTTGTACTCGTATAAACAGCTTAAGAAATAGTATAACCCTTAAAGTTTAAATACTCGATGCTCCGAAAGTTGTTATGTTGAACATAAAATTACTAAAAAATATTCAATTTCAAGTATTTTTTAAGTTTTTATAAAACGAATTCAATATCAATTAATTTATCAGTCGACTTTAAAATTAAAAATATCAACGATTGAGATTATATATCAATGTAGATATTTATAGAAAATTATTTTTTTACGAACTTTCGTTGGAATGTTAGTAGGAAAATAATAGTATCACTTTAAAAGTTTAAATATCCAAAGCTCCAAAAATTGTTATCGAACTAGAACATAAAATGACTTAAAAAAATATTCAATTAAATTTAAAATAAGGCAATAGGTATTCGAAAAATCAGCATACAAACAATATTCCTAGTGCTGAGAATATAAATGCATGTTGATAGATTATATTGCATTCATACAAAAGTTTGAGCGCTGAATTTTGCATGACTTTTAAACGAATAACTTTATCGCGGGTAGTTGTACTATCATCGAGTTTAATCCTTAAACCTGTTTTCCGAATTTGCAAGCGGTCGGCTAACTCAGTATTACGTAGCCGTCCACTTTATTAATGGCTATTACGAACCAGTATGTATTTCCACAGTATTCTACTAACTCATTGTCCACGGATATTTCAGTATTGCTGTCGTATTCTAAGTGTTCAAATTTAAAGCGTTAAATAAATACCTAAATATCTAAAATCTTAATATATATAAATCTCCTGTCACGATGTTTGTCCGCGATGGAGTCGTAAACTATTTAACCGATTTTAAATTGAATTGGCACACCGTGAGCAGTCTGGTCCAACTTAAGAGATAGGATAGCTTAGATCTTTAATAATAGTCGCAATTTTATTTTATTGAAAATTATTTGTCTATAATGAATTGAGAGTCACAATTATCTTTTAACTCCAAAAGATTCTAACAGATGTCGATACTGTATTGAGTAAGTAATCAATGGATGGCACTGCTATGGTAAACCGACAAACGTGTCGTATAAAGATTAATTTATTAAACTAAATAAAGAATACTTTTATTGTTTAAATCGCTTTTGAATATAAACATATCCCCGCACACTTAAAGATGATAATTATTTTTATTGAACTAAAAAAATGATTGCTAGAAATCACATTTATGGCAAAACAACGTCTGCCGGAGCAGCTAGTGTTTTTATATAAACGTTAGACACAATAATTTAATTTCGTATACGTATCACGGCTCAATTTCAACTACATCGTTTTAGGTATAAGGCTGCTATGCACATTTAACGGGCGTATGTGAAGTGACAAAGTGATTTAAGCACTAACGGTCATTTCGATACACGTCCGGCTTCTGACATTTGACAAGTGGAAACGACATACACATGACACGCTCGGACAAGACAAAGAGCTTTATTGATATTGCCTTTGAGAATCATTCTGTTTTAGTATGAAATATATAAAATATATAGTAATGTTAATTTATAAAAGGTTTTCGTATTATTTGATTTCGTGTTATATAAGTATAACTTAAGCAAAATAAATTCTTACTGCTTAAGTACATATAAATATTTGATACATTTCATAAGCATGTATTGTCTTGCATTAACCAAAAACAAGTTTATCTGAGTAGGCGCCACGCTATAATCTGCGCATATATCCTACACTTTCTTTTTCATACAGTACATTATCCTACTTTTTCGATAAGACGTGCTCACGCGAAATATAGTTAATCAATTCTTGGGACTTACTGGAAACTGGCATGTCAGAGCTTTTATATGTGGAATTGTATTTTGTGGAACGTAGAAATTTCGTTTCATATCCAAGAAAAAATTTTGAAATTTTTCAAAATTTTCGCTTTAAGCTTTCAGAGATACTTTTATTGAATTATAAATTATTTTTTGTTTTTTAATATCAAGATTATTTATCACCCCACTTTCACATTCACACCAACACACTGACATGATACTTTGCTTCCATGTTTTTGTTCTACTTTTCTTCTTTTTTTGTATTCCTATTTAGTCTTTTTTTTTATATTGTAATCTTATTTTGGCTTTAGTTATAGTATTTAAATTTTATACAATACGTTTAATAACGCTGTTGGGTTAGTAAATAAATAAATAAATAATTTAGTTTTAATTCTTCGAATTAAAGTAACGTATTACACTAATTTGAAATAAGTAATACATAATTTTTACCGTACTATTTAATGCCGATGTTTTAAATGAGAATGAGAAACTCAAGCTTTCTTCTTAGCAAAATATCCCCCGCTTCGCTTACATTAAAGTTGCAGTCTCATAGTAAGGAACGTGACCGCGCTTATGTTCTTTAGAATTTCACGAGCCCTTTATTGAACTGAATAATGGAGTCCTACAAATGGAGTTTAACAAATATACAAGGTCGTACAAAGCTTACAACTAAGACATGAGAAAATTGGTTATTAGAGACAAAATTGAATGCTATTGACCCAATATACAAATACACAATATACCCATTTTAACAAAATTCACCAAAATGGCTATATAAAACACTGGGAAATATTAAATTTCGTAGTTCCTGCTTAGGAATGCAGTTAGCGTCGTACAAATGTAATAAATGCTTTATGTTCTTATTGCAAGCTTTTTGTTCTTTGTTTTCGCTCTCACGCTATTTCGCTGTAATCTCTCCGACGCTTGAGAAATCTAAAAATGGAACGAGTTGTGCAAGAATGGATTTAAGTTGTGAAGAATTTCCTATGCATTTGGCATTGCATCATTTCTTCACAACACACTGATATTTTCTGATATAGCCTGTCGTAATTTTTTCTAAAAGTCATTAAATAACGTGCCATTTAATTTTATGGGGCTGATACTATCATCGTTACATTGTTTTGACTGAAATCTAAACAAGGGTATCTGAGTGAAGCACTCAAGTAAATCATACAAAGCGTATGTTCAATTTCACGAAACAAATATTAATTACTAGATATACACTTCTCTGGTATGGGTCATTGTTTTCGTAACTAATAACACAATATCTGGTTTATTGTATTATTGATAAGGTAGAATTTGTATACAAAAGGTCTTCTTGTGTCAGGCTATACGACAAAATGAGACACTCGTTTATTAAATTCACTTTTATATGTTGTTTTAAACTAAACTTTCAATACATTACCGCTAACAATAGAACTGTATAAAATATTCTCAACAATTATGCAGCACTGTTTAATGGCGATTTCGGCTGGTTGTCGACTTGGTGACATTTAAGTGACTACGAAAATATGTGTGCTTTTAGCACCTACATATTAGGTCTTTACCTATGAAATTGCCGTTTTGTTTGAAAAAAGTTAAAGTATTTTTTTTTTCGAACTTATTTATTTCTTTTATTCAAAGTAATCACCCCTGCAATCAATGCATCATTGCCAACGCTATGGTAGTTTATGGATGCCCTTCTTGAAAAAATCAGCTGGACGGGAGACAACAAACTCTTCAAAGGCGTTTTGTACTGCCTCTCGGGAATTGAATTTTTTCCCACTAAAAAGTTGTCCAAATTTTGGTAAAAGTAATAGTCGGTAGGCGCAAGATCTGGTGAGTATGGCGGATGAGGGAGAGCTTCCAAACCCAACTCATGCAGCTTAGGTCTGTTGTGCAGTATGGGGTCGCGCGTTGTCGTTAAGTAGCAGTGGAGACGACCGATTGACCAAAGCTGGTTGCAGACGTGCGAGTTTTGCCATCATTGTGGTCAGTTCCTCAATCTACACATCTGCAGTAATGCTCTCGCCGTTTTGTATAAACATATGATGAATCACACCAGCACTAGACCACCAAACTGTGACCATCACCTTTCTAGGGGTCATTTTTCGTTTTGCACATTGCTTTGGTACCGAACCAGGATCTAAACAACTTGCTGAGCGCTTTCGATTGTCAAAAAGAATCCATTTTTCGTCGCACGTAACAATTCGCTTCAAAAGTCCTTCATTTCTGTGCCTGTTAAGCAGCGCAAGGCAAGATTCATCAGCTTCCACAATCGCCTTTAATTCATCATTGTTGACCAAAGTTTCCGGACGACCACAAGTCAAAATTCCCAGAACGGAACCGAGCAAACCAATAACGGGTTGTATGTTCGCTTGTACAGTTCTCTCCGTAAACGTCGTTGATGTTACGTGTCGTTTGTGCCGCGTTGGTGCCACGACGGAACTCATATTCCATAATTACACGAAATTTCAAAGTATACATTATGAGGAAAAATGTTGAAATGTAATGAAAATACAACGCTAATCAATAAATAAAAGATTGATTTTGTAAATAGAATGTCATATTTTTAAAACAAAATTAATTTGAATTTAGAATTCCTAGCCAATCAAAACTTTTTTTGTTTGAAAAAGTCTGTACTGCAATACGGCAATTTCATAGGTAAAGACCTATTATCTATTTATATAAAATGTCCTTATATAAAAACCAATTTTCTCGCGATGTTTCAACGGGTGTCATCATACGATCTTAGTGTTGAGAATCGCTGCTAACCACTAGGCCAATTAACAGACATTACAGGTGTATTAAAATACACATAATTTATTACTTCACAAACAATATGATAATATTCCCTTTGAATTTTGTAAGCGCGTTCCTCTCGTTGTGAGTGGTACTTAACAGATTATTAAGAGGTATTTGTGGTAACATAAAAGCGTGAATATCTATTCTCTATGAATAAAAAAGGTGTCATTAAATCTCTGCTATTATTAAAGAATACTGTGTTGTTAAAATTTCGTTTAAAAATCATGTATAGTAAAATGTTTTTGTCTCACCTTTTTTACACGTAATTTTCAGTAATTTACATATCACGTTTGATATGTAAAATACTGTTAAGTTCTCTAATAAATAAAATAAATTCTCATAATAAAAATAATTAAACGAATTTTTGTGTACTTTTTTTTTTAATTGAAATATTATTGGATTTGATTTTCCATCCCGTACTCCATTCATATAAATTATCCTGAGTCACTGTTCCTTAAGATTTATTGAAAATGTTTAAACTTTAATATGAAAATTTTAATAATTATGGCAAAGCTCCAAGTTAAGAAATTTTTATCGAAACTCTTTTTAGAATTTTCACTTAAGTTGCTAATTTGAGTCTGGAACAATATTGGAATACTTCTATTATTTTTTAAAAGCACATTTCAATTAATTTTGTAGTCGTCTTAGTCGTTTTCTTAAATAAAGAAATCAAAGACATAAATTATCGATATTTGAAGGTAATTAATACTCTAATCGAATCAATTATTTTTTTCGATGGAAACATTGAATGTTAGAAAAACAAAAGACTATTTATACGCGATCATTGAAATGGAAAACCTTGATAATGCGCCGCCAACACAACTTAGCCATGCTCACTGAACTTTAAGCTCATGGATGGAACAGAAATAAATTAATTTTTATTTTAACTAGGAGTAAAAGAAGGCTGTGATGGTTACAAGATGAGAGGAAAAAGGTTATAGCATAAATTAATAATTGTTAACTCAAAATTTTGTATGAATGAGGTCATTATAATTTTTATTTTTATAATAATAACATTGGAACAATGTTATTTAATTTAAGCAATGTCATATAAAAATATATATAATAACTTAACACTACAAACAGTTAAGCAGTGTAATAATATGAAAGAGTGTCTAATAAAGTTTTGTGATCAAAAATGGTTACTAAAAAATCAATCTAACATATTATTAATAGTTTAGTAAAAATATAATTATTACATATTATTTTAAGGTTTAAGATATTTATTTCTCTAAAAAGACACTACTGTCGCTTACAAGAGAAATGAATTAACCGTATCATTATTGTTGCTCACTCGCTCACGGCCTGCGTTCAAAAGGTAATGTACTAGTTCCCATTTGAACGCAGACAGCGAACTTACACTTTTTAGAGATTTAGGTAGCTTATTATATAATTGTGCCCCGTCGAACGTGATAATTTTTTTTCCAAAGTTAGTTTTAACTTTTGGTAAAACAAGATAGCCCATCGCAGTGTACGGTGAGTTACGGTGAGTAGGTGAGTACGGTTTCTTTAAGCTTTAAAAATGAAATATTTGAGAGGTGTTTATTATGTGTAGTTTAATGAATAAATGTGCAGACGTTGTATATATAAGAATGCTTTAAATTCATTATTTTAGTATCTTTATACATTTTTTTTAGTAGGTAGTTTAGTAGTAATTTGCGCCCATATATATCTAATTTTCAATTAGACCGCTTAAATTAAACCGACGAGCGAGATAACCTGTAATTCCCTTTGTTACATACAACGAAATACTGTTGGGGCAGTGTACACAAACTTGTATTTACTCGTATCAACTTGCGGGAATCCCTTACCTGCACTTTACACGCTCATACACGTGTTTGGGGTTTAAGCTCTAAGTTGATGATGAAGATTTTCATATCATCATCACTGTTTGATTCTTATATAATATACATTTTTGTCTACTTTGTTTTAAATGCATGTTGTGGTAACTATAAAGTAAAGATTTTTAGTCTGAGCTTTAGTATATAGTTAATAATTTGTTAACCTTTAAAATAAATAAATAGAGTCCACTTAATATATTCAATAATCACTTTAATATATAAGTTTTCTGGTTTTCATTCAACAAAGCAAAAAAACAACTGTTGAGATTAGTTAGCCAAATCACTAGGCACACATGCCTCATCCAGTTTATTGTGTTTATATAATAATTGCGGTTATATATTGTGTTTGCGAATATGATGACGGAAAACATCGTGACAAAGTCAAAGACCTTAAACAACGACATGTCAGGATCATCACGTGGACTAAAAACTATCAAATATAATAAAAGCTGACGCTACGGATTTTTTTGTTACAATTTTTTTTTAGCATTTTAAAAACCTTCCTTTTTCAAAAATTTTAAACGTGTTCTCATTCACATTTTTAAAGTTATCCATGTAAGCTGATATATTTTTCATGATTCCTATTTGCTAAAAGCGTTGCCAGGGCAATTTTTTATATTTTGTTGAGATTGCATTTACGGGATGGAGGATTCAGGAAATTGCCTTCAGATAGAAGCGTGCATTGTTTCTTTAATATATTAGAATGCTTCGTACATTCAAAGTTTTAGGTACAATGAAATATACTAAAATTAAAATCAGCTGTGTACAAATTAACTAGTAAGTGACAAGTTTTTAACAAATCTTAACTTTTAATTTGTACAGGATTGAATATCGTATCAGGTCTGTAAAACTAATTATCTGTTTTACAGTTATATTAATTTACGATTTTTTTTATATATAACCAATTTTAAAATATAACTAATTGTCCTGTTTTAACGCAGAACCTAAAGATTTTCGGTTTTTTCAACAGAACAGGGGGTCCAGTGCCTACTCCTATTATTCATTATTCTTATATATTCGTATCATGTTGGTACGGGAAATGGCAGCTGGTTCAACGTTGTGGTGACGCGACAAAACGCATCATCGGAGGTGCTCATTTGTGGAACATGCAGACATTGAGTTACATGTAGAATTTCATATTCTGTTTGATTTTCATGATGGAATAGAAGAGAAACATCGCAACATACAATATTTTGGTTTAAAGCTTTAAAAAGAAAAGGAAGCTAGAATATTTCGGTCATGTCATGCGTAACTCTAAAAATACGACCTCCTTCAGCTAATCATACAAGGCAAAGTGGCGGGTAGAAGGAGGCCTGGCCGCAGACGTACATCTTTATTCAGAAACGCGGCATCCAAAGTTAAATTAGCTGTAATGATCGCCAACCTTCAAAAGGAGACGGCACCATAAGAAGAAGAAAGCTTTAAATTATATATTATATACACGACTGGAATGCTTCATACTCCGCTGGTACATCATAGCGAAGGACTTACATCCCTGAAACTGAGAAAATAAACGCGTGCAAAAGCGGCCATCAGCATTAGGGAAGCTAATGAAGGAAAAGTTAGGTGTATTTGAAAAAATACCTAAGTAGTCGAGTCCCGACAATTATTCACGACCGTCTGGAAATGTTCCTGCATAATTCAACCCAGTGAATATTCAGCGCATCACAAATTAACTTTGAATGTATAAATCATTATTATTGTTAGGTTGAAGCAAACGAAGGCTTTAGTAACTCCTCTTTTACTCCGCTTTTTTGTTACCGTTTTTAAAAAGATTTATGATTTTTTTAGATTTGTCGCTATTACGTCTATGCAATACGAATTAGATACTCGTCTAGTTGCACAAATATTAAATGCTAATACCTAAACCGCGTAAAATTAAAGCATAGCATGAGACTTGAATTTGAGACTTTGAATCTAATTTTGTTGATAATGGAGAAAAGTATGGGAAATTAAAAAAAAACTTATCTATTCTTAATCCCTGAGAACCAAGAGACCAACAACAAAATCCTGGAACTCTCTTCACTAGCTATTGCGATAAAAACACATAATTAAACCTTATACAATAAAAATAGAATATATGCGAAATAAATAAAACTCAACAATAATAGCACATAACGTTACATACAAATAAAAAACATAGTTTTGTGATCTCAGCGAGTATAGGAATATGTCAACTGTGCCGGAGACATTGTTCAGCAATCGCAATATTCTTGTTAATGGAGCACTATGCAAAAGACTAGTTCTTGTCCTTAGTATTTACATACAATGTAAAAAAACATTAATGTACGTAAATTTTAAAGTTGTTTTCAGATTCCAGATGTCAGCGACTTGAAATGGATTGCTAAATATACATAAGGTTTGTTGTTTGAATTTAAATTATGTTTTACGTTCCTGAGATCTTAGAACAATATGAAAAGGTAATGAGACTTTTGACTTTCATATATAAAGTTGTTATAAAACTTAGATAAACATTGCAATTGCAACATTTCAAAGATATATTTAAATTTTTATTGATAATCACTACTTTTACCCCTATTACTTTTATTATACTGACAGAAAATCCGAGTCGCGGGTTTATATAGAGACTGCTCTGTGTGGGCCTGGGTATCCGGAAATTATATCCAAGATGCTCCCTTCCCTCGGTAAAATAAATTTGCGCTGGTTCGGCTGTCGCGTGTCAGTATAATAAAGAAAGAAATCCAACAATCGATAAGACTAACTAGCACTTACCATCAACGGTGGCGTGTCTCGCTCCAAAACCCTGGATCCTTAAAATTATGATTATGTAAATCCGGTTTGCGGTCTATATTAAGTGCGCACGCGACGGCGGAAAAAATTTAACTGTCTTGCGCTGTTATACCGGAACGCCACCTACCGTCTCCGGTTCTATATATATTATATTCTTATATATTCCTTACTCTCTTGTAATACACAAATATGCCACAAAATTCTGTAACCATAAAAAATCTTACAATACATACATGTATAATGTATGTATGCCACCAATCTCCTCACTTTAGTGGAAGACGTCTCACGAGAAAAGGACAAAGGCAACAGAACTGACGTTATTTACCTAGATTTCTGCAAGGCCTTCGACAGAGTTGATAATGATGTTCTTCTACTTAAATTAGCGAATATTGGCTGCGGTCCTAGCTTGCTGAAATTTTTTTTCAAACTATCTATACGGTCGGCAACAGTTCGTCAAGTACGGACCTTATACTTCTAAAATTTACCCAACACGTTCTGGTATAAGCCAAGGTTCGAACCTGGGACCATTGCTCTTTCTCATTTTTATTAATGATTTACCAGAGGTAGTTAAGTCATCTGGCACGTTACTCTTCGCTGATGATCTTAAGATCTATAAGACCATTAAAATGCCGGATGATTGTATGCTTTTGCAATCAGACCTGGATGGTGTATTCAACTGGAGTATTAAGAATAGGCTTTTCTTCAACTGTGACAAGTGTCAGTGGCTATCTTTTTCCGGATCGCCCAACAACAGTATTTACAAAATTGGGGATAGAATGATTCGAAGAGTTGACAAAGTCAAAGATCTAGGGGTAGTTTTCGTACCTAGCCTTAGATTTCGTGAGCATATAACTGCATTGGCTAATACAGCTTACAAGCGTCTAGGATTTATTATGCGCATTTCTCATGAATTATCATACAAGGCAACGAAGACACTTTACGCAGCTCTAGTTAGAAGTGTGTTAGAGTCCAATGTGGTCGTGTGGATGCCTTATGAGCAAAAATACACGCTTATGTTAGAGAAAATACAAAAAAAGTATTTAAGAAGGCTGTACAAACAGGAATTTCATTATTACCCACTGTTGTATCCATCAAAATACTTATTGGGGACTTTGGGGTATGAGTCACTAGAGTTGCGGAGGGAGCTATATCTGTTTAAATTTGCCATTAAGGTTATTAGGGGCCAAGTAGATTGTCCGGAGTTGCTACAAGCTTTACTCCGGCTGTATGTACCGGACAACTACTGTAGGTCGCGAGGGCATTCAATATTGGCGCAATGGAATTCGCGAACTGTGCTCCGCCAGAAATTAGCGATACCACGAATGGTGTCGCTGATTAATAAATTTATTGAATCTGCACCAGAGCAGGATATATTTGTGACAGGCTTGTTAAGAATGAGTGAAGCCTGCAAGGAGATTTTATTTGTAAGTTTAGGTTAAGGTAGTTTTTAAGTTTGTTTTTCTTTTTTGGCTATAAGCTGTAATTAAATAAATAAATAAATAATTGAATTTTTTATTCGATTAAATTAAAACCATTAAATTATTTGACAGATGCCAAAGTGACACTATAGAAATTGAACGTCTCATTCGAAATTTGAAATAAGTTCACTATTTCTTAGCTTTCTGCAAATTAACCAACTTAACCTCTATAATATCTACAGTATTCAAAATTAGTGTGCGGGAATGCTAACCGTATTCTCCCTTGTATAATAAAATAAGTAACACTGACTCACTGTGTATGATACAAATCTACGTTTATATGAAGATTCGCGGCTGGCGGGTACTTTAATGTTGTTATTTGTAAATTGCGTGCTTCCTCAGAACCCTTTAAGGAACTCATTTATCTGAATTAGACTCAGTCACATCGCTGAGAAAATTCAAGTCTTCGCGTAAGTTATGTTTCAGGAGAAAATATACGTTTCTGCCATATTTATCCTATATTCGAATTAAGATATCAAATGAGTTATCCATGTAAAGTAGATACTACCGGTGGCAGTAATCTTTATATATGTAATTCTTCTGTGAGTGTGTCACTGAAGTTCTCTCAAACGACTGGACCGATTTTGATGAAATTTTCTGTGTGTGTTCAAGGGGATCTGGGAATGGTTTAGATTCACAATATTCAATATAAAATTCTCGTGTCACGGGGTTCGAACTTGAACTCCTCTGAAACGGCTTGACCGATTCTCATGAAACTTTGTGAGCGTATTGAGTACGTCTGAGAATAGGCCAACATCTATTTTTCATTCCCCTAAATGTTAAGGGTAGTCCACCCCTAAATTTTTTATTTTATTTTTAGACAACATTTTTAGTTTCTATTTTTTTATGACTGAACATATAAAAATACATACAATCCTAAATTTTCACCCTTCTGCGACCAACCCTTATTTTTTTATTATTAATTGAAAATTGAAATCATATGTATGGCAAAACAAAGTTTGCCGGATCAGCTAGTAGTAATATATAATTGACAGAACACCAATGCAAATATTTCTGATATCTATGACGAACATTAGTAAAATTTTTATACTGACTCAATCTTTAATATAAGGACAATTTAATTTTCGCATTACATGAATTCGAATGAGGTTACATTTCGGACGTCGCCGCCAAAACTAAATGTTATAATGTACGCAGTCTTTATTGTTCGTGTTTGAACATTAAGGTAAATGACCATTTTTGACTTCCAACTCTCTGACATCTTTATTCTACATCTGTGCTCCCAATATGGTCCCTGAAAGTTGGACTAACAAGTCCGACTGGGATGTTACGAAACTTCAATAACCAAATACTTCGTTTTATTTATGTATAAGTATTTAATAGTAGAACTTGTAAATCTAATTAGAAATTAAATGAAGATCTTAATTGCTTTCAATAATTAAACTCTATTATTGATTTACACTTGGAGATAACTTAGTCTAATTACGACTATTAGACATATACAATGTCTGGTATACAATGTGACACTAATACATATATATGTAACACAGAAGATGAATATACTGAAATACATTACAAGCAATGCAAAATTACAAAAATTATGTTTCTAAAGGTGATAAAAACATATAGCTTATACCTAGTGTATATTCAGTAATCTCCATACTCCCATAAGGTTCAATATTATTCTTGTATACACGAAATCTGTACTGAATAAGAATGTCGCCTGAAGCAATCGTCAACACATATATGTATACGTTTTGAATCGCAAATTTATTACGTGCTCGGAAACCTTTGAGGTCGGCGTATATTTTTATGTATTTAACTATCTCTGTGCCTCATTTATAGGCGTAGGTGGTTTCTGTGAGTGTGTCTGGTGATTTTAAATCATGCACATTTGTGACCCCTCTATCTTTACATTATATTTTATATATGTCAGAAATTAACAATCGGATATGTTTTAAATGTAATTTGAACCGCTGAACCGTCATTCCGATAGTACTGATAAAACTTACAGTAGAGGACTTCTATCTGCTATTTAAATTCTAATCTTTAAGAGTTAAAGAAACAAACTTGATAAGTTTATATTATGAACCTTTGATTAGTTTTTACTTTAAATAAATCACGGAGAAGAAAATATTTTAAAAATTAATTAAATATAAATTAGAGAAGATAGTAGGTAAAGATCAAAACTAAACTACGTAAGAAGTATGTTTCATAATAATAATATAGTCTACACAAACATATACAAATGGCTGGTAGAAACTGCTGGGTTAAGACAGAAAAGACAAAAACTACTTATTACTTTACTTACTAAGTAATAGTAGATGAGTTTATTTGGGTTTGGTGCACAATATGATGCGATAAAGGTAGATAACGAAATTTTAAAGCTTTTCATGGGATAGGATAGGATATAGAGAAATACTATTCTTCATAGCAAATTTAGCCCAACAGATGTCATCAATTTCTGCGTGTTAAATGAAGGTTCTTACACATAATTGTGCTTAATGTGCCTTAGGCTATCACGCACCACTAGACTGACACTACGCTTCATAAATACTTAGCTGTAACATAAAATATGACTTTATAAGGTTCTTACATATATAGCTTCTCACCTGTGCTGGTTTACGAGGCGTTAGATAAAAGAGTTTATAGCATGTTTTGTAGCTATTTGATAGTTGAAACGCGTCGAACCTTCAAAGTATTTATAGGTGAGTTAAACTTGGTACTTAATATAAAATATGATTCAATTCTTTTCCTCGTTCGACATTTGCAAAAACGAACGCACCTAGGTATTCATTGACTGCTTCGAGTCCAAATGCTTTATTAGATTTAAGCAAAGGTGCTTAAATGGTAATCAAAACAAGCATTGGAAACGTACGAGACACACTCTCAAAATGTTAATTAAAAAATAAATATAACAAAACAATCGTTTATAAAACGACATTTAGGGTCCTTTTCAGTAACTGTGACCATAGAAGATAAAATAAGGTTTATTAAAACAGTGTCTTATCAAGTTATGTTATCAAGACTAGAGATTATAAATACCAAATGACACCTTGGCTAAGCACGTAATCGATTCTGAAGTGTACAAACATTTCGGGTGAATCGATCACATTGATTGCTAGAGGCTGTTACAACCCACAGGAAATACTGCCTCGAAGATAATCATTTCGATACAATCTTTTGCAACAAGACTTTACCTTGGAAGTTTGAACTGAAAAAAACTGTTAAGAATAAATTAAAAAAAAAGTTTTTCTTTTACTCAGGCTTCGATCGAATTCAAATAATAAATTGCGAATTATTAGGTGTGAGAAAGCCATGCTCGCGATGGATCCCACACAATTTGACCTTGGCTCAAACAGACAGCCTAGTTGGCAGTACAACAGGAGACGCTGTCCTTTCGTGCTTACCTGATTCAAAGGTGCTGTAAATTTTGGTTTGGAACAAAGTATTCTTGACAGAGAAGACCAAACATGGATTTAATGCTACAATTTTAAATCAAAGCAGCAATCTATTCAAGTAGTCCCGTGAATGGTACCGACCATTTCTTTGTCGGAAATTATTGGCGAACTCCATAAAAATACCCTTAAACGCCGTATTATCTTACATCAAGATTTTTTAAAGATGAACCGTAGAAGGTATGAGCTATCCTGCATACAGTCCCGAACTGGCACCTTGTGAACACTAGTTGTCAAACGAGATCGCTTTGAGAAATACATTTCGTGTTTATGGAATTTAGACGATCTCAATCGACGGACTATTGGGATCGGTTCGAGAGCTCAATTCTTACGAAAACGACAGTTCAAGAATATGCAAGATGTTGGAAACGTCATCAGGGATATCTTCGCGTTTATAACAAGAGTGGTACCGTCATAAAAAAGAACCGGCTATGAATATTAAACGCAATGATTTAATATGACATATCTTTACAAAAACCACATCTTTACAAGAACTTATGATTCATCCCAGTACATGTTTATTCTTAGCAAAGTATTGTGTATACAAGACGTTGCAGGTTACTTGCACATTCCAAGGCATTGGAACAAGCTGTTCGTTGTAATTGTTTGCTTTAATAGTGGATTATTGGGAAAGTAAATCGCATTAAAATAAAAGGAAAGTCATGCTTATGTTCTGCGCGCGTAATTCATCCAAAGCATTATGTGGATCGGGATTCTTTGTGACCCTATTCAACTATCAAGTTTTATTTAAAAAATATTTCTCAACATCTTGATTCATATTATAATCATAATCATGAGAAGGCATCCAGTTCACGGTATTGCGAGATAAGAGCACGCACTTAGAGGGAGAGAACACTCAACCTATTATAGGTTGAACATTCTAAGACTGTTTATTTAAATATGTTAAGGTATCGATCCCATGAGCGAGCTTCAATTGAATATTTGGAAATCATCAATTGTATGTTGTTTTACCATCCCATCACGTTTTTAATATTCAATGCTTTTATATATTATACAAAGTATTGTACAAAACAATAGGCGAATAAGCAATAAATTTGATGGAATTCGCTTGAAACATTAATTTTATTTAATATAATTTTTTGACACACATTGTTTCTCTCTTGAAATAATATTTATTATTTAAAAAATCAGCGTAAATTTTATTTATTTCCTAGTACACAAAGAGTCGTCAATATAATATGTGTATGAGTTAATTAAATAGCTATGATTATAACCAGATATCAGAATGATGACTTTAGCTGTATACATACAAACATCAATTATAAACTTTGTGAATTATATAAAGCAAACGGAAGCAAACGTCCTAAATAAATATTAAATTCATATATGTATTTCCCCTTAAATGACCTATACATACGTTGCCAAGCATTTAGAATATAAAAAGGTTCATAAATCTGCGTGCGATAAATTTATGAGTCTCGCGGTCCCAATATTTTAACTGACCCGAGAGAGCTGTGAAAACTCAGCAAAAAAACTTATACCATAATTTTATCCAAAACTGTGGTTTCTTTGTGAATGAGATGAGAGACAGTAACACATTATTGATATTTTGTTCTATATACAAAAATATGAATATAATTGGGCTAACAAATTGGGATGTTACTTACAATACCAGGCTAATTAAGTGGATGTTTAGCTAGGACTAAAAAAACAAAACGTTAATTTTTCAGGGACACTGGAAGGGTAAACATAAATTATAATAATAATAAATAATAAAAATACTTTATTGCACACATAAAACATAGAAAGAAACTTATAGTAGACTTAAAAATAAAACAATAATAGGCTTATTATGACTTTATGTCTGTGTACAGAGGGCGGTCTTATAGCTACGATAGCTATATCTTCCAGACAACCCGGGTTGCAGGAAATACTAAATAACATAAACAAGGAGGTGCGCAAGTACTATTATTAGAATTAAATTAAACAGGAAAATGTAATATCTATATAGGTACAATACAATAATATAAATATCTATACAGGTACAATATCATAAAATAAAATGAGTTAGTTAAAGTGACAGATAATATACGTTTACCATCGAATCAAACAATGAAATAGTTTGAGCTCTTCTAATTTTTACAGGCAGAGAGTTCCATAAACGAATAGCTTTAATAGTAAATGAGGAGTCAAAGAATTTAGAAGAGTGGGGAGGCATGCAGAGAGAAAGATTAAATGAGGATCTTAAATCAAGATTATTGGAGCTGAGAAACATAAACTTCTCTTTAAGATACTTCAGGGAACGAAGATCGAAAAGAACACGGTATAGGAGATGTAAAATGTGTGCGTTTCGGCGTAATCGTGTAGGGAGCCAATTTAGTTTCTTACGAAATTCGGAAACGTGGTCGAATTTACGTAAGCCGAAGATGAAGCGAATACAGAAATTTTGAAGTCTTTCAAGGGAATTTAATTGGTTTTCATTAAGGTCAGGATAGCAGGAATCAGCATAGTCTAAGATAGAGAGAAGCAAGGAGTGAGAGAGTTGTATTTTGGTAGAGATAGGTAAAATATTTCTTAAACGCCGAAGAGAAGCTGCCGAAGCATACATTTTTTTCCGAACCTCGTTGAGTTGATTATCCCATGAAAGAGTTTGATCTATATACACACCAAGATCTCGGACAACCTTACTAAAAGGTATAATTGTGCCATCCACTGTAACATTTGGGAGGTCTTTCCAGTCAATCCTGTTAATGAAATGCGAGTTTCCAATAATGATAGTTTGAGTTTTAACAGGATTGACTGTAAGACCATGCATTCTACACCAGCCAATAATGCCGTCAAGATCAAGGTTAGTCCTTGTAATGGCATTTGATACATGATCAGGCGAAAAATGTGTATAAACCTGTAAATCATCGGCATACATGTGATAGAAAGAAGATATATTGGAAGAGATAGAATTAATAAAAATAGAAAATAACAGAGGAGACAAAACGCCACCCTGTGGCACACCAGCTGTGATATCACACCAGGAAGAAAAAGTATCATCAACCTGAATGCTCTGCCGGCGTCCCTGCAGATAACTCCGAAACCAGTCAACCACCGCAGGAGATATATTTAGTGAATTCAATATGCTTAACAAAACGTCATGATCGACGGTGTTAAAGGCATTACTGAAATCTAGCAAAGTGAGAAGGGTAAGCTGCTTATTGTCCATTGCCAGTCTGATATCGTCAGTGATTTTGATTAGTGAAGTGACCGTGCTGTGACCGGGCCGGAAGCCGGATTGGAGGGGGTTAAATAAATTGTGTTTGTTAAAGTACAAACAGATTTGTTGTTGGACAAGGCGCTCAAGGACTTTTGATAAGAATGGTAATATAGATATAGGACGAAATTCGTTTAAGTTAATAGGATTACTTTTCTTTGGAAGTGGAATAATATGTGCATGTTTCCAGGAGGAAGGAAAGGTACTACTAGTAATGGAGAAATTTAAGATATGAGTAAGTACAGGGAGGATAATATCTAGGATGGGTATAATCATAGCACGGCCAATACAATCACTCCCGACAGCTTTAGAAGTAATGAGCAAAATATTCTTCTTAATATCACAGTCGCTAAATTGACTAAACAAGAATGGAGAATAATCTGGAGTTGCAATAGATGTATATGAATGAATCGTATTATTTTTAATATTCGCATCTAAAGCGACGAATGTACTGGAAAAATATTTATTAATAGAATCAAGGTCAGTATCAGGAGGAACTCTATTAGGTGACTTACCAACTCCAAGAGATTTGAGGAATTTCCAAATTATGTATTGTGTATATAATGAAATTTAGATCCTTCTAAATCTTGATAATTGGAAAGCGCCTTGACGTTCGAAGCGTGGCGTATGTCAAGTATTTTATATGGAATCTAAGGGAAGATAAATATTTTTATCTATATCGTGTTTGTTTATAACTACAAAAGCGATTCATCTTCATCCGTTGAAGCGCGGACAGCAAGATTGACGACCGTAATTGTATGTAAGAACTTGAAGGAACGCTTTGTTGTCGCTTCGCTAGTTACGAAATAAGGAAAAACTATTATTTGCACTTTAACCCAATTCAAGGAACCTACTATATTATGAAAAAAATGATTTTCCTTAAAGAAAAAAAAAGGGATGCTTTTAACGGTCTAAAAGGTATAGAACCGCAAGTGCAAATTTTTTATATTTGCAAAATAAATAGAACACGAATTGTAAATGAAAATTTTGTGAAATAGCCGCTGCGTATTACCAGGCATACTGACATATCTTCTATCCTCTAAAGACAGTTTTTTTAATGAATTTTGACCAATAATACATACGTGTCACTGTTTTTTAATTTGTCACTCAATCTCTTCTAATCTAAAAAAATAATTTTCTCATTAAAAAAGTTCCCATTATTACGTGAAGAATTGATTGTAAGGTTTTGACTAAATGGAATTGAAAGAATAATAACTTAGCACTGTTATTTTTAAAAGTTCATAGTTCACTGAAACCAGAAGCATCTAATTGATTTTTAATTGTTCCCGAGGGAAATGATCTTGAAATCAAAACGAGTTTCATTTAACGAAATTACGCAGTAAATCCTGTATAAAACTTAAAAGTCTATAATAAAAGAATAATGTAGAAAGAATTACAAGTTTAAATAGCAGTAAAAGGTCTTTACTCGTAGGGAAGCATTCGATTCTAAAATTTCTGCTAAAATATATATAATCCGTTAATCGAATACTTAATTTCAAATGTATGTACTAGTAATATATATTGCAAATTCTTTTTTTAAGAGAACACGTACAATTTTATTATTATAGATATTTTAAATCTGATATTCCAGACCTAGTTTCACTCATAACGAAGATTGCGATCAAAATTATAAGTTTGATTCGGACAACAATGTAATTAAAAGAAAAATCCTAAATTTTTAAATTTTAAATTTAGATCGAGATCTTGGTAAGTTAAAACAAAAATCAACATCTTGTCACATGAAGATGCTGCACAAAGATTGAAACTTGAATAAGAAGTTCGATCGATACAATGTCTGTGCCGACTACAGTGATTTCACTAACAATAAAGTAAGCCTTAAATTAAGCACACAGGGATGCCAAAGAAGCTTTAGTGTTGTTTTGTTTGTGTTGGTACTTTGTTTGGTTTATAAGTTGTGTATGCGCACGTGACTTGAGGGTAGCAGTTTTTGAACATGACAATTTGTATTTTAGTCGTGTTACTAATAAAAAACCTTGTCAATGTGATGCCAAATCGAGGAAAAGGCGGTGTCATTTTTATAGGCCGCAGTTTCAGAGTTTTTTATTAAAGACTTCTTAGCAGATTAAAACACAACCCAAAATTTATATTAGGGCTCGCTACTATGTACGATAGAATGAGACTTAAGTAAAACTTTGATTCTATTGTTTGTTCTATTAATATAGATATGCCACCACTAAATTATAAAACTTAAAACTTTTTAGAAGAGATTATTTACTTTTACTTGGCACAAATTCATCCCAAATCATCGAATGAAATAAAGTTACTGTATCATTCAGCACAGTAGTAGTATACAATCTTCGGTACCAATGCTGACAGGAAACAAAAAGGGAAATAATATGGCTACCCAAAGTGTTGTCCCTATATAATATTTCTCCTCATGTAACGAGAAAGCTTTGGAAATGCGTGCGAACTTACGGTTTTTAAAAATGGAACACAATTGCGGAAATTTTATAAATTGTTGTATGTTTCTATCTATTTATAAAATAACAATTACTATATACCTCTAGTATCAGTATACATTACAATGATCTAAGATTAAGTTCATATTGACATTGTCAATGTGAAACGTGTCATATTATGCCGCTTATTTTTCCTTTCTTTCTTATAAAATTTCTTGTAAAATAGTTTAAGTTCTTAAATTATAGTTTTAATTTAAGTTTAAAAAAAAGCTTATAAACTGTGTTGTACATTTAATTAAATAAGGCATAAAAATCATAACCAACCAGGTTATTGTTTTTGCAAAATTCACTTTAAACATAATATAACGTGCTTAGACGAAGCAGTGTGTCCCGAAACGTCTGTACTCAAGAGAGGTTTCAAATATATCCGGTTGCCAATTGGGGTAGCCATTATTGCGAGAGACTTTCCTATATTTCCAGTTTGTCTGACCACAACACTGATAAACATTTACATTTTATCTAGAACACATATATTGTAATAAGTTCTATAGCTATTGTCAGTAATGAAACAACTTTAGAACCATATTAATAATGTCTTTTGTTTTAGTACCCTTTATATCGATATTTTACTAGTTAGTAAAAGTATACGATGTTCGGGTAGAATTAAATAGTGACTTTGTAATCATTCACAACAAATCATTTATTTAACTGAATATATTGCTTTGCTTAAACTAAGTTAGGCCAAACAAAAATAATATTTCGTGAAATAAAAATATTGTGATATGAAACAAAATCTGCGGCGGTCAAAGTCATTTTAAGATTGGGGAGCTTTTGGAAAACTTAACTGTAAATTAAACTTTTTCTACCTCAAAGCTCAAAGAATGAATTGACATGAAGTGAAAGTTCGATTAATATTATGTAAAGTTAATTTATATACTGGGATTTATTCCCTTGCATAAGTTATTTAAACTGTGTTTTATACTTCAGATTTTCATTTTTTCATACCAACATATCAGGACGCATCAGTTAATTTTTTAGCTTGTGTTACGGGTGATAACACAACTCTTTACAAAATTATTTTTATAATTATAACATATACACCCAGATAACAACCAACAAATATGCTCATCATAATCAAATGACAAAAAATCAAAAACAAATGTTTGGAATGAAGTGGGATTCGAACCGTTGCCTTTGTTTGGTTACCATTGCATGTTTGCGGAAATGCGAACGGATAGTTTCAACGCTATCGTTCGAAAAAGAGTGGCATCGCTGATGAATCGTATTCGGCACAGCTCAAATGGTATCCTGAGTGTGCTGATATCAAAGCACGACACCGAACTGTTTAAAAGGTGGCGTTCTATTCATGCCCCACCTTAGTTTTTTTTTTTCTTTTTTTTGTTTAAGTCTGAATTGTTACTAACATAACCTAATGGTAGCATTTTCTTATTTCTAACGAGCGACGAAGCTTACCGATATCATTTCAATAAAGATAAATACCAAAATAATATAGGTATGTTCCGTAATATAAAAAAACTAAAAACATTCAATATAATAATTTTATATTTTACTTACAATAAACGTGTTGAAATTTAAATTCGAAACCTTGTTTTTAATTTTTATTTATCACAGTTGTAGCGTTGTATCAAATATTTAATATACAATTATTCAGCGTTTGAATGTTTGCGACACTATATGACAGTACTAAGTGATTAAACGTGCGAATTTCAACCCTGAAATCTTATATTTGAATTTAGAATCTAGATGACTTTTATTTTTCTCACCCTTGTTGAAAATAAACTTGCATTAATATTGTATTGTTTTTATAAAAATACAAAGTAATACTTTAAAAAATACATTTTGACACAATGAGAAGGGAAAACATTGCAAGCAAGTTAAATATAATAGTAAAGTATAGGTGATTTAATCAAGATAAAGTACGTACAAAAATCTAACTCGCAGGAGAAATTTAAACATTTCTGTGAGGGATTGCTTCCCATCTCTGCACAATTGAAAATAATTCGAATCTTAATGCTTTGACTGGTTCTGAAAGACGTTTTTTCCATTGAGACCGATAGTAAATCTCTCTTTAATGGCATTCTAGGAGAAAAAGGTAAATGATAAAAATGAAACTAAAAACTTAAAGATATTTTTTATTTATGTTATATTGTATTACAAATAGTTATTTAAAATAAAACTAAGAACTTTATTACAGTTCATCAGTAGTAGTCATATTAGTGTAATAATTGATGCTATGTTGTCTGATCGTATATATTCGATCAATTTAATAATAGCAATGTTAGAATAGTGGCAAGCTAGTCAAACAAAGAAGTGTTAAATTTATTAAGACCGCTCAAAAGCACGTGAGACTTTAACTAACCGTACATAATTTGAGATAATTATGCAAAGATATTTAAATGTGTAGGTCCACAAAATACAAATATATAAAGTACAAGTATTTTGCTGAGCAAAACTATTTTAGGAGATTTCCAATATGTTCATTACTTTTTTTTACCTATTCCTTTATACTGACATTTCTATTTGCTTCCTTAAGATAAATTAATAAATTGTAATCTAGTTATTAGTTGTAAATATACATTTAATGTTAATTATATAATAAAATGGGTATAATTAACTGAATTCAATACAAAGGTTTTGTTAGTCGAGACACGTAGCACTTGAATTCGGTTTCAGCCGTTTCAATTTGCGCCGTCCACTCCGTTCTGTTTGAGTTACACTCCATTCATTGCGACTTCAAAGTGGGACTGTATAGAAAATTTGACACAATTTATTGACAATGTACGCTGATTGGTATTACTTATTTAATTAATTGAAATTACGTTTCATAAAAGCTTGACCTTACATAAATTCATTTCGTTCTGCGTTACAAGGAAATTTGTTTACATTTACATTCATTGTCTTAATTTGGCGCTCAAGAAATAAAACATGATTATTTATTACAATACAGATATTTATAAGAATTTAGTCGCGTAAAGTAAAAAATGATATATTTTGAGTTGAGAACATACACTGTGTCTGTGTTTAACCATTAACAGATATGTCGTAAAACAAGGGAGCGTAATGTTTGATTTGGATTAAATAATAAACTACTAAACTTGTCCACCCCCATTTGGGGGTTATGAAGTTTCGGCCAACATATGTATAATAGTACGCAAAGTAATAAAAAATATAACAACACAAAATAAATATTTTAGTCAATTAAAAATTAACACAAATCTTGATTAATTCCTGTTCCGCAATATGGCATTCAAAATATAAAGCAAATAAATCAACGGAATAATGAAAATAATAAAATACAAAATGCCGTTCTCGAAGCGAGGATGATTACAAAAGCCTCACAATTTAAGAGCATTTTAATAAATCGGTTTCAAACTGGGTCGTTTGCTCGTTGATATATACCTACTGGTAATTATTTTTCAGGGAATATTTTTATATTTTAAGTAATAGTAATTTCTATTTTGGACATTCGAAATAGGGATCTTATATATATAACTCGACTTTGAAGTGTGAGACCAAAACTATATGAATCTTACTAAACTATGTTAAATCTAATACTTTTTTAAATACATTAGTCCTACTTATCGCTTATAGTCGATAAGTAGTGGGTCCAAGAATAACTTGCAGACATACGGGAATAAAAAGTTTCCGTCAAAGGTCAAACATTAATTTATTATTTTCCCTGCAATCTCAGAAAAGCAATTTTCTTACTCTTCGACAGCCAACTTTCTTACGCTTCGACAGATGAAAATTTTTGAGTCGGTCAAATGGTGTTTGATCCACTGTGAGCAAAGTTTACTCACACCCAAATGTTTGTGTAGGATTGATTATATTTGACTCATGCCTATGTCTAAGGATGCGCAAATCTCGTGGTAGGTCATTAGCCTGTAAGTTGTCTACAGCCAAAAAGTTCCATTTTCAAATGATGTAATTATTTTTAAATGTTGTTTATATTAGTGGCCAATTTCATTAACTATTTCGCCTATATGGAATACTCTATGTGCGTTAGATGCGTTCTTATAATATTAAGGAAAGTTAAAATAAGCAGCGCGTGCGGCGGTAGTAGACACACAGGGCATTTTCCTTTATGGAAAATTTAAAAAAAAAACCTACCGACAAATTTTTAATTGAACTCTTTTAACAAATCTTAGTTCGCAATAATTACGAGCATAGTTATATTCGTTTAAAATGCATTTAAGCAACAATTTTATCACAAGCTTAAGGAAAAAGCACGGCATACAATAAGTATGGAATTTAATTTGAATATTTTACGATGTTAGCTTACTCAAGAATGCTCGATTGATTTGGTACATACATATTATGCACTATACTCTAATAATCCTTCTTTACAAAAAAATCGCTTACGACAAATGGACAAACATTGGATGTGAAAGGAGCAATATGGCGCTGACGTTTAAATATAATATCTTCTACAGTTATTTACATTTTCAGAGTCATATCCACATGTCAGTTATATATTTAGCTGATATTTTGGAGATGTGACGTGAAATTAATTATTACCGTTCTGATAACATTTTTATGACAAAATAATATCTATTGCATTAATAGGCAGGTTTGGCATGTTTTAATGAAGATATGTAACGTTGACTAAATACATTTTTCTAGTTCAACATCATATTATGTTGATATAATTAACTAAACGGTTATAATTGTTAATAGTCTAATTCACAATTGAAACATTGTTGGGTACAGGAGAAACAATACCAATCTATACTCAAACCGAAACCAATTAATTCTTAAAAAGTATTTAGAAGTCAATTTAACTTGTAATGAATTGCGATTAATCTTAAAAGAAACGGTTCCATGAAATGTCTTGACCTAAATTTCAAAAATCGGAAATTTGATGGCAATACATTCGAGCTATGGTCCGCAACGGATATTGGAAGAGGTTTATAAAAAGCATTGTGCTTTATAAACTATTCACGCACTTGAAAATTTTCAAGAGTAACTATCGAATTTTAAAAGTTTTACAAATTTTAATTATTAATGCTATTCTTCTTGTATATGTCACGTGGTGGAAACGATTTTTTACAGTTGTCATGTGGAATATCTTTTTTGTATTGAATGTGAACTAGTGTGTAACGAGTGTTATTCATTAGATCTATTCTTTTATAATAATATAAAAAAAAATGTATAAAGGTTACTGAATTAGCGATTGCGAACATTATGATATGCCAATATAAAAGTTGCGGTGCAAAAATGTGTCTCTGAAACTAACATGTTTTAAAAGCGCTATGAAAAAGTTCATTCAAATAAATGGTTACTTTCATTTGCGATTTCGAGTTTCATCTCCATACAATCGACTAGCTTGTGACAACAATATAACGTATATTTTATTTACATCGAAAGTCAATCTTCTATACTTAAATAATGTATTCATATTTATTTAGTTGACTGCAGAGATTACTATTATAATACCTGTAGTACCTGGAGTATGAGACAAGCTTTTTTTTATAATAATAAAATTATTAACATGTAATATAAGTAGATTGATTTTTTGGCGGTATGCGGCAGTGCTAAAAGATGTGAGGAGATGCTATAACATAATTGTGCCATCAATAGATTACATCATATAATATTTATTTAAATCTAATAAAACCGATACTAACCAAACTGTTAAGATATCTGAAGGCATTAAACATTTTTATAGAAATATTTTACCTTAAATTTAAGATATCCGAGGTTGTAAACGGTGGGCGGAAGGCGGCTGGAAATTAAATATTTGTGGCCGTATACATATTAACCTAACCTGGGTCGCCAACTGGCAGCCTAAGTGAAAAAAGACCCCTGTAAATGAAATTAAATTATGTACAACGTTGACCCTTAGATACTTGTATAGTTGCAAATTTTATTTTAAAGAAACTTCGCAAACCTTATGAGAAAAACATGCGTGAGTTAGATTGAATTGTTCGATCAGTATTGAAATAAATTTCTGACTTTATATTTGTTTATCTGTGGCCTAACAATCACAACTTTTCTAATCTAAAGATCTGGATTAGTTTTTGTTGGACTCTTCGGTTTTCTGTATTTTCTTAAACATATGACATAAAGAGTTTTATCGAATAGTTGAAAAAACAAATATGGTAACAGAAAGTTGTTTGTACTCTTATGGTTTAAAGGAGCTCTACTTAAATAATCATCAACAATGTCAAACATTACTCAAGTCTGTTTCCTTTTTTTTTATAAAACAGGGGGCAAACGGGCAGGAGGCTCACCTGATGTTAAGTACCGCCCGCCCATGGACACTCGCAATGCCAGAACCCTCACTAGTGCGTTGCCGGCCTTTGAGATGCTTACACACTCTTTTCTTGAAGGTTTTGTTTTCCTTGTTGGGTCACTAGCAACATTTTACTATTTGTCAATAAAAAAAATCTATAGAAGGTTCGCATATGCCTTTATTGAAATTCAACTGAAACTAGACTAACATACTTATTTGTAACCAAAGCAAAACTATGCGTCATCCCAATCAAATATATGACGAGAGAGAGTAAACAAAGCGTGCATGTGGCGAGGGTGTGATCAAATTCAATTTCGCACGATGGCGTCACAGATCATGCGAATGTTGGTCGGGGCTGTAGCAAAATATTGTCGTAACTGGAAAGCTCACGGTCACGCCCTTACTAAAATCAATGTTTCATTCCATGGATATTGCTTTAGCTATATAGTTTCAATTCATTTCGGTATAATGTTAAAAAGGTTTAGAGGTATGCGTAGCTTATTAAGTAAATTCTGCGGCTTTTAAGAGTGTCTTTCCCATTGGTTTATTTAAACATTATTCGTATTTATACCTTTTTAGTTAAAGGAAAACACTTTATTAACGGATAAAGTTATTTATTTGTACGAAATTTAAGTACTTTACAGCGTTCGTGGTCAAATGTGAACGTACGCGAAACGTCGGGAAAATTTAAAATAATGTAATATACTTAAATTTTGTAAAAATACATAACTAAATCCGTTAATAAAGTGTTTTTCTTTAAATGAGTAATAGTTATGTTAATAAAAGACACCTTTTTAGTTGCTAGTCCAATTGTGAATTTTAAATAAAAATGCACGCACCCTTAAATGTTTAATAATTATGAATAATTTAAATATATAATTTTTTACTTTGTTCTAATATTTATTTGACTATAATATTTGAGTAATTTTTGCGTAAGTTTTTTAAGCGTATCATACTTTAAATTATATATTGTAATCACGATCTAAGTAATTCTAGTAAACAATCAATTTATAGATGCTCGTCAGGCTTCGATAGGACGTGAACTCAAAGCTTAAAGCTCAAAGTTAAAGCCAGGACTGCAGCCTGTCTCTAACGAAGCATTGCTAATGCACGGCATTACATAATTTAGAGTCACTTTGTTAAATGGACACTAAGTTACTCTTAGTACTTTATATATGAATCACATTATGTCTGCATACTATTTGGAGCACAGTATTCAGCTTTGAGTAAGACTATTCCTATACAAATACTCTTCTGTGTTTTCCACATCTGCAGTTTATTACGTCGATTTTTATATAGTATTTATATTTAAAAATAAACTGCAAAAGGTCATTTTAAATCTCATATAAAACGTTATTTCCACTTAATTCTAACCACTTAACTCGAATTAATTATCATTGATCATTTATATTAGGAAAAATTAAATATATTTTAATCAAAAGTTTTTTAAATTAATTTCGATGAAATTTTTGACGAAAACATTTAAAGTTAAGACATATACCATAATTAATATTTGTTGCATTTAGAATCTTGAATAATGAATTCTGTTGTATAAAATCTTTATAATAAGATTACAAAAAACCCGAGATACGAATTTATTTATAATTCAGTTTCCCGTTAATACAAGTGCCTTCAAATTCAACATGAAAGACAGCTTCACTAATGGCTCCCAAATTTTTAAGAAGATCCTTGACATTCCTTAATACGAAATGAGTACCTATTCTTATATTTTTTACATGGCATACCTACAATTTAAATTAAAATATTTATGCCTATTATTGCCAAATACATATAATTTTTTTAGGCCAGGTGAGGTTAGTAAATGCCGATCCGTGGATTTGAGTTAAGATCTTACAGCATCCCCTAATTTGTTTTACACAAATAGCCGTTGAAAAACTTAAACTACTTACTTAGTCCGTAACTTTAATTTTAATCAGCTTATGATCATCAGAATAGGTATAGTTTATAATCAGTAGTCGAGCTATTTTTAAATATGTAATGAATATACAATGATATACATTTATATGTGAGGTACTTAAGAAATTACATAAATCCTTCCATCAACTAGGCCCTTATATTCGAATACTCGTTCTCTTTCTTGAGTGCTCGCCAAACATACGGCGGATATCCACCTCATCTTCGCCTTTATGTGGGCCTGACTGAATTTTAATAAAGAATTTCCTAACCTCGAATGAATTTGAAACTCCTACTTAGTATTATGCTATAAAAATATTACATCCTTCATAGCCTTTATTTGTTGCGAGTTTGAAGACGATTCACTTAATTTGTAATTGTAATTTTGACCTAATGCTTGAGCATGACACAGCATTGACTTTCAGCCCAAAGGTCAGTTTAAAAGCATTTTTTATGCATAACGAACAATTACTTTAAAATATAAATTTGCCAGACACAGAAGTCGATAAAAATTGTATCCAATAATCTTCAACCGACCTATGTCTTTTTTAATAAAATGGACATGTGGCAGGAGTCTCAAGTGACTGACACCGCTGCCCATGGACAGTCACGATGCGAAAAGTGCGCTACCGACCTTTCAGATGACGATACGCTCTTATATTGAAGTCTCCTAAGTTGCATTGGTTCGGAAATACCTCATTCCAAATTTGCGCTTTATATAGAGGTAGTTACAAGTGTAAAATTCTGTGTCGCCTTGCTGAATACAATAAGCTTCTTGAAGCCAAGTTTAGCATTACCGTCCAAATCGGGACAAACATGATTCGATATGTCAACGTCAAGAATTCCGATGCTGGCTGAGGCTTTAAGAGGAGTATCACCAAAGAGAGGAATACCGACAAAGGAAATACGCGCAGACCGGTGTTTTCTTGGCATTAAATTCGACAAGATTTATGCGACCCCAGTTTGCAACATTCAAAAGTTATGCCTCAGACACAAGAGTTTTCCGGCACTGCTCGACAAATATTCGCACCGTGTGTCACCAGTGCTATCAGATATTTTATATATATATATATATTTAATTATCTTATAATAATAACTTCACAAATTACTCGGAGCAATTAGTATTGTAATAGCAATTTGGTTAGCACATGTGCGTTGCAAAGTTTGGGCGTGGCTTCCATAACTAGTTTAGATTAATGATACTTGTTCCCATATGTTATACTTAATTAGGGAATCCTCGTCGGAAATTCAACCGTTCGTTCTTCTTAATATTGAAAAATTCATTACAAGTTGCATTTTATAAATAATTGTAGTTGTATATTTTCACACCAATTTAACAAAGAACGTTATTTTACGGAAGTCCATAGTTTATTTATTTGTTTAATAACAGCCTATTGCCAAAACATACTTAAAAACTACCTTAACCTAAACTTACAAATAAAAACTCCTTGCAGGTTTCACTCAATCTTACTAAGCCTGTCACAAATTTATCCTGCTCTATAGTGTACCTACAGTAATTCTATTAGACCAATTTATTATGAATATTTCGCAAAAAACTGTCAAACACTCAATCCTATGATTCATTGAACGCTATTCGTACTTTAGATTAATAGTAACTTTTACTTTGACACTGACCGAATATAAACATGATTAGTCACATAACACATAAGGGCTACCCTTTATGTAGTTGTTAGATAACTTATAGCAGCTTGTAATATGAATCCACTCAATACAGTTTGATAGTTTTTTAATTAGTTTAGAGAATAGCACAATACCCTTGCTTGCTAAGCTTGTAACAACGAAAAAGAATTAAAATTAATATTGACAGAACGAAACTGTCGAAGCAGAGAGGAATAAAAATAGTGCAAATTAAGAAGAGTTTTAGTAAATGCCCTCTAGAGAGCCATTTCAGTAGACTGACACTTCTAATTAAGACTCAATTAACGAACTCTTTTTGGTTTTCGCTTCTAGACTAAATATATATGTATTACACATTAAAAATAACTATAATAGGATTGTTCCCTTTACTGTTAAAAAATCACCATCTTTAACACAAGTTGACAATTATAAGAAGTAATTTATTGATTTTAGTGAAAAATTACAAAGATTTCGTCTGCTGTTTCCCATCCATTTTTTTTCCAACAAAAATAATCCCTATCCCATTAGAAATATGGGATTAGAATAGAATTTATAGAATATATATCCCCATTAGAATATATATCCCATAAAAAAAACTTATGCGTTATAAATAACATTTTCTAACGCAAAGTTCTTGTTACAAAAAGCAACGTTCATGTTATAGCCATAATTTTCTGTACGACGATAAAATAGTAAACATTTTGACATTGGCTAATGGACTCCTACCTGTGGGTGATGGGCTTTTAACTTATGAAGCACGGTTATATTCTCCGCGTGTTATTTTGACCTTTGTCCCGCCCTTTTTGTTTTATTGCCGTAATAAAACCGCACTTTACTATGCCAATATGTTTGGAGTTTTCTTCATGTTTCTAGTGATTCCGTTGGCTTATATATTTTGAAATCAGGTTCATGAATTTGTTTAATTCATAATACATGTATACGAGTGTTAAGATATTTGATTGACGTTTACAAAATAATTCACTCTAATTTTCGAATTATATCGACTCTTTGTTTACGCTGCCAAGAATAGAGACACATTTTTACTTATGTATCGGTTTAATGGCACTTTTCCTTAACACCGACTGTGCGCCGATGGATTCACCTATAACAGACAGTTTATAACAATCAGATGTAGTAAATCTTCCTCCTTAGTTATACGCGATTGTGAAAGTATAATAATTGTTGTTATGTTGACGTACTAATATGATAAGACTTGTCTAGACCGATCAATTACCAGATCTTCATTAAATCTCATGGAACTTTCCACACTTTTCGCAAAGCCACTTTCAAACGCCTGTCAATCTAATATTTTAAATAAATTAAACTTCTTACTTTCAGTTTCATAATGATAAGACAACATTCATTTATTTATTGGACAAAACTGTTATTTTTTTAAAAACAGTATTTTTTTATTGGATAACACCTCGAAACCTGCCATTCGAGTTTCGTGAAGTCGGTTGAAAATAATTTTAAAGAAAAAAGACAAAGAATATATAGAAAGATATAACCGAGTAAAAAATAGTAAAGCCAAGGTATTACTGCCTTCACCTTAAATCATCAAAGTGAAAAATGATGTTAATATTCCTCTCCTCCTCGCCTGCAACTTAAATTAGGTACTCACTCATCCTCTTTTGACAGAAAGCGTAGTATTATTATGAGACGCACCGATAATCATATTAAGTGACATTTTGACGGACAGTATTAAAAAATTCTTAGGATTACTTTGGGTAAACATAACACTCAACTGCACAGCAGGCTTTGTACAGCACTCAATAATACAGACATTTTCATACTGATTTTTACATAATAATGATGGTAAGTGTAATATTACGTATGTGAATCAATTTCTGCTATATAACATTTTGTTAAACTGAATACAAACATGTCTATTTACATACCTTAAAAAATGACAGAAAGGTAATTTAGAGCAAAGTTTCCCTATTCAAAGTCACTAATGCTCGACCTTGGGTTATTTCTAAACTCATTAAATACTAAATAATAAAAGTATTGGTGTAGCGTGATTTATTATAGGCGGTGATAAACATCAGTATTCAAATATATATATATCTATTTTCGACCCACGCATAAACTATCTCATCAAATATATGTAAGTATCTATGTGTAGAGACAAGTCCTGTGTAAGCCTAATTGATATGTAAATAATAATGTTTCCCTATTAAGGTTCAAAATCATGGTTCAAATCAAAAGTATTGTATGTGACTTTTAACTTTGATAAGGTTATTTAGAAAAACTTTGAGATTTTTAAGCTTTCTGATATTTTGTAGATTTAAAGTGTTATTCGTTCGTCGGAAGAAAATTGATAGTATAATTCAATTTTCGAAGTCATATCATCGTTATTAATCGAGTTTAGACTTCACAAATAAATATGTATGTTTCAATATATACTAATAAGTCACAATGTTTCCTCCAAAATATTCATCCAGAGTGAATTGGCTCATTCTATTAGCTATACTAAAAAAAGTTTACATTAACAAACATATAAAACCTTTAAAAGAAGAAAGAATTTTAAAAAAAATGAAAAATTTCTTAATAGTCAAGACTTTTGTCGCTAACTTACCTCCTTCTTGATTATAATCCGTAAACTATGACACAAGCATTATATAGAGCGGAAAACTATCTTCCGTTTTCTGTTTTCTCATTACGGAAAATATATGAAACGTTGCTTTTTCCCGTTGTGGAATTTTACGCTGTAAATCTTGTTTCTTCGGACATTTCAATATCGTGGGTTCGGTTTTAACCTTGCGTTCATGAAAGCTAATAATAGGACTGTTTAAATGGAAACGATAATGTGTCAAAGGATTATTCTCTTATAATATTAAATAGAGAGATAGCTCTGCTTTTATTACTTACTAAGAGCTCTGACTTAGCGACATGGCATTACAATTGATTATAGAAGAATACCAGTCCTAACGAAAAAAAAATTTGTTATAATTAATTTTTAATATGGATCGATACTACAAAAAACTGAGTAGGTTGAGGTTGTGTAGGCATAATACTAGAATGCGCTAATTGCGCAACAAATATATTAAAATCAATATATAAACGACGCTGATAATTTATGACCATGATTAGTTAATTAATGGTGGCGATTCTGATGTACACACTCTAAACTAAAAATCTCTAAATTTAGCTTTAGACCTGTCAAACAGTTTTAGAGAGCGTAACCTATTCTGTACATCTCTAAATGATAGTAATAAGGTTTAAATTGCCAAAAATATATCTTTATATATATAATTCTTCTGTGAGTGTGTATGTCACTGAACTTTTCTCATACGACTGGACCGATTTTGATGAAATTTTTTGTGTGTGTTCAAGGGGATCTGGGAATGGTTTAGATTCACAATATTATTTAAAATTCTCGTGTCACGGGGTTCGAACTTGAACTCTTCCGAAACGGCTTGACCGATTCTCATGAAACTTTGTGAGCGTATTGAGTACATCTGAGAATCGTCCAACATCTATTTTTCACCCCCCTAAATACTAAAGGTAATCCCCCTAAATTTTATTTTTTATTTTTTAGACAAAATTTTTACAACATACAAAAATACATACAATCCTAAATTTTCGACCTTCTACGAGCAACCCTTATTTTTTATTTATTAATTGAAAATTGAAATCACATGTATGGCAAAACAACGTTTGCCGGATCAGCTAGTTTCTATATAGAATAGGTTACACACGTTTGACAGGTCTAAACCTAAATTTAGAGATTTTTAGTTTTAGAGGTGTACATCAGAATCACCACCATTATTTACTTTAATTTTAATATTTAAACCAATAATGTTTTCTTTACGTTAAATAAATAAAAAGTAAAATTTATTTTGTGAAATATATAAATCAGCTGCTGGAATTTCAATTTTGTGACGAGAATTAATTTGTGGTCAGTCACCACAGACACCTTTTAAACTACTCACGAATGTGAAATTGAATTATTAAATCTAATTATATTAGTTTAATGCCATTGATTTCCAAATTCAATAAAATTCGTAGGAAGGTAAGTTTACAATTTTTGAAATTATAATTAACGTTACATTATGATTTCCAATAAAAAATAATAAACCTTGCGTAGAAAATTACGAAGATCGTACTTTAACGGTAAGGTTGACGAGGGTACTTCAAGTTTTATTTTGCCCTCGTCGCCTGTCTTCGCAGATAATGAAGCAAAATCATATTCAGAGTATTCTTTTGAAGATTTTTTTCGTAATATCGACCTCAAAGAGAAAGTTTTTTAGTTCGCTTATTATAAAACCTTGTATGCTAGTTTTTGTTATTCTTATCTCGCTTTATATCTGAATTTTATTATCGTTTTTCGCATCACTGTACTTTCATTGAATGCGCTCTCATTGAATTATACACTCTGACGCGGACGGTTTAAAGTATCTTTTGTTTACTTTAAAACGAATTGATTTATGTACATTAAAAAAACGATTGTAATAAAATGTAATTAAAATAATATGCAAATAAATCACTATATATATATTAATAATAATAATAAATTGTTCGTTAAGGTAAAAGCTGAACTGAATGATTTCCTACTGTATTAATCTCTTAATTACACACATTGTTGAAACCAATAGCATATCACTATAAAGTTACTAATCACTGTAAAGATTTTTTTAACATATAGCGTTAGCACGTGGCTAACTCAAGTAGATCCAAACATCTAATCAATATTATAAATACTTGGGATATTTATATCATCAGTCTAATATATCTCGATTATTTCTTAAAGCTTAGGTAAAGCTTTTATTTTCACATCATCAAAGCAATCCTAAAGAACGCGCTCTATCTAGCCAATCAGAACGTGACACGTAGCTGCCACAGAGTATACGTTTGCCAGTGAATGCAGTTCGTCCATGAAGGATTCTGAAGTTATCGAAAGCTACCACTGTTCCTGAAAAAAGAAATCATATTAGTATAATTAAAGTACCAAGAGTTCGCAACGTTCATTTGTTAAATTACAATTACTCGGAACCGATCGATTAAATCTTAAATCTATTTAAAACTGTGTCTACAATAAAATAGCACTCTTATATTTTATGATGTACCAATTACACATAGAAAATATATCATAGTAAGAGTATAATAGTAGATAGTCATTTGTTTCACAAATTTCGCTTAAGCTTAGCTAAAGAATAAATTTTCCGCGAGACCCGAACGATATCGAAATAAATTAAGAATAATGTGAAAAGGTACCTGGAGTTAATTTTATTTGCCATTGGTTGTTTCGATCTTCGAAGTATTTCGCTAGATTTTTGAGTGCCCGGTAGTATGTTCTGCATTCTTGAGAATTTTTGAACGTCATTGGAGAACGATCGTACGAGTTAAATCTGTAAAATGTTTTAAGATTAAGTTTCATTCTCAGATCTAACTGAGACCGAATTTAGAGCTTTTCTCATATATATGTATATGTTTTATACATAATGTATGTCTGGCATAAAAGGAAGTGTTCATTAAAATTGAAATAGTCTTATTGCATTCTTCTAACTTTTCTAGTATTAAAATATTATATTTTAGTTGAATACTTTTTTTAATAATTTGCCGTTATAAAGACGGCAACATCCCAAAAACGCCATTAATTGTTCATACTTATCAATTCGATCGAGAATATTCGAATAGTTCTAATGTTAGCGATAACGTATCGAATGTTTGAATTTAGAATAAATGCTACATGTTGACGACATTGTGTGGCGGGAAATTACTTGTGTAGAAAATCAGTGTCAGATTCAAATTTTATTCTGTGATAAAAAGGGAGGAAAATACGTGCAATGAAAAATGTCGTAGCATGAAATAGTTTTTTATTATTTATTATTATAGATTTTGTGACGATATATTGTAATACCTTATATGTTTGATGTTATTTAGTTGATCCAACTGAATCACTGGTGCAGAACATTTGTGGAAATGCCCATCGCCTATATACTCCGCTTCGATTTCAAATTTCGAAAGGAATTCGAAATCCTCTGGATGTTCTTCTTTCAATTTCATCGCTGCGTAGAATCCGTCTACAAAGACATTTTCACCTCCCGTACCGTTAATATGCTCTGTACAGTGGAAAATTTGAAGCCTGAAACATTTATATTTAATGACTACTACAATATATCATTTATAGATTGATTGTTTCATACTTTATTTACAAGTTGCTGCGTAGATAGGTACATTTCGTTCGGAATAGACCCAGAATCGCGTTGTGCGTTAACAACTAAGCAAGTGTTAGTAGGAGTTATTGTAAAAAAAATATGAAGAGCGTTTCATAATTTGTTTTTTTTTCCGACAAACAAATCTCGCTGCCATTTAGAATCTCAAATATATACTGAAAGCAATTTTGGGTATTAAGCGTTTATTCTGTTACGTTTTCTCTTTATAAATGGGATGAGGCTTCTTTTATAGGGCTATCAACACCGATTCGGTATTAACTTTGCCTGAACCAATTTCATTAAAGTCTAATAAGCGAGACAAAATCTAATATCATTCATTTTCACGGTTCAATGCTAAAGCTTTTACTCTGAGCCGATGGAAATAAGCGGAAGGTTGGGTCTCGATCTGAGTTACAGGTACTTTGATTAATATTTAAGGTCTTATTCAAAATAACCTCGGCGCAAAATTTATGAGATTTAACTGTATTTGTGATAAGTATAATTTTCGATAGATGTTTTGAACATAGAATCACTTTGACGATCACTATAAACGAGTTTGTATTTTATTTTGTTTAGATAAGATAACTGTGAGAGAGATATCCCTCTATTCATTAATGGTCTATAGTCTACTATCTCAAGAGTAGGAAAAAATAGGTATGTAATTTGGATGAATAGCGCTAACCTGTGGTGGTTCTGGTAAGAGCGTGCGTAGTTGTCTCAACCACAGCACAGTAGTAGAATGATTGTCACTCTTTTCAGTTCTATAAGTGACGGTCATTAAGTGCAAGAATAATATTAATAATTTATGGAGCTGAAAAAATTGTTGTATATTTAATAATTCACAAGTAAATTCATTTTATAGTGACGCTCATAGTCCTCTATTACGAGATAGTGAAAGTCATGTGTATCTGTTAATTACATCGTAAACAATTTTAAATATATGTTTATTTTTATATACACGGAGTTCATAATAAGGTTTTATCTCGAATATAAAAGTTTAAAGTTACAGTAAAACAAACAATTTTCTAAAAAAACAGCTGTATGAAAGGTACTTTAAATACAAGAGGAACAATGAACAACGGATTTTTGAAGTTACTCCAAGCGTGAAAAGTTAAGGGCGCCTCTCCGGTTCAACATTACTTCCGCCCTGCCGTACTTTACGAACCCTAACCATAAGAAACCATCCGCGAACGAATTGCTAAACAGAATTTAGGAACAGAAGTACAATAATTGTAGTTCTATACATTTGATTTAGTAATGGATATAGACGCGGTTTCATTACATTGCTGAGACCGTCTAGTCTTCACAGTGATGTCCTGAATTCAATACCTAGCGAAACAATTACTTATCACCATGAGACAGGAATTCCACAAGTTTTATTGTAAAAATATTATGAACTAGCAACAACTATTAGCAATAACAGCATAAAAATAGCAATAACAATTTGCTTCAAACAGGAATCTTAAAAGGCTCCCTCAATTTTAAGAGAATTATAAGGCCCTTGCCAAAAAAAAAAATAATCATATAAATCGATTCATATAAGTTGAAATAATCCACAAACAGATATAAATAATATACTTTATAATGCGCTCTAATTGAGAAACGTCTCCCGTTTGGAACTCGAATAAAAATATAGATTTAAATGAAGTATAAAAGTATAATACTTACCCAGCTGGCTCCGTGAAATACGTATTATCAGTGTGTTGTTTTAAGGTGATGTTCGTATAAGCTGTGTCGGCATGATCTGGGTTAGTGCTTAACTTCCACATCCCTCCAAACATGGTATGCTGCACACCCCCCAGAGCTTGGCAGACAACTTCAGTCGCTTCCATTGTTGGTTCAACCTTAAATGAGGTTGAATTTAATGGTGACGTTAAAACAAGTGTTGAAAAAAATCTGGGATAAATTATTATAGTACTTAATAATAGCCTTTATTCAGACATAATTTTACAATTTCGTCTTATGCTAATCTTAATCTAAGACTCTGCAGTCTTCGACACCGACAATTTCGTCTGTTTGCCCCAGTTTGGCAAAGGCGAGGAGGCCTTTCCAACCTAACCATTCTTTTCCAACCTAATCTGTTGTGGGCTTCCCTTGTCCATGTTTTACCGGCTGCAAGCTTAATTTCATCTTCCCATCTTCGAAACTGTCTGCCTCTTTTTCTCTTCCTGTTTCTTGGGTACCAGAATAGTATGCTTTTATTCCATTTCTCAATACCTCTTATTATGTGTCCCGTCCATTTCCACTTTAGTTTCCTAACTCTGGTGCTGACATCTTCGATATCTGCTGCTGGTATCTATTTCTTTTGACATTATGTCAGTCGTCGAGATTTGCTGATTATAGTACTTACATTAAATTAAATAAATATTTTTGTTAAGTTTAAATAAGACATAATTTTGTCTCAGATAGAAATATTGAGCCTTTATATTGTTATTAAAGAATAATAAATACACATATAATATATAAAATACTTTTTTTGAATTTGCATACATACCACAATGAAGAATTCATAATCTTGCTAAAACTGGAGCTAAATCAAGTGTGGATACTTACTTGTCCAATTACAGCGATCCCATAATCAAGCAAAGATTTAAATATTTTCTTCTCCCCTTCAACGTTATCTACGAACTCTTTGACCGACAATTTCGTAATTTTGCTGGCCACGGAATCGCCACACCACAAAACTGGTAACCATTTCGGCTGTTTCCAATTTTCATAGCCATAACGTTGTAAGAAATGAAAATTGTAAGTGGATTCGTGACCATCGCTCCCTGGAAATTTAATTTAATTACTTAATTTAATTGCGGATAAATTTGATTTATTCTCAAGAACCATCCGATTTCGAGCGAAAAATTATATTGACTTAGACGGGAAAATATATTACTGCTCTGCCGGAGTTTAAACTTGGGCGAGTTCTTAAATTTTTATCGTTATATTCATTTTAAATTTCGATTCGAAAATTAGAGGCTAATACTTTAAACAAATACGTCATACTAATATTCATTGTCAATAAGGTTGTATGCTTACATTAATGTTTTGTCGCAAGTTATTTACTTACATTTTATTTCAAGATCAGAATCGTGAGTCTTGACGCTACGTATCGTTGCTTCAGGTATATCCAAAATATGATGAGCCCTTTGATTTGTAGATGAATGATAACATTGAGGGCATCTGAGAATAAAAACATGATAAGAAAATATGTATAAAAATATTATTTTATTCTATAATTGGCAACCGAAAGATATACGCAAAAACGTTGTAACGTCTTTAATAACTGAGATGGTGGAACAAAAGATGCTTAATTTAGTTTTTAAAAAACTTAAAAACAACCATTATGAGCAGAAATTCAAAGATAATCGCGTTGGGAAAAGAAATTCTTTTTGCTTTAGGTAGGGCTAAAAAAATATACCTGCAATGATCACGTAGCCAGCAATCTTCGAAGGTTAAAACTATGTCATTATGGAGGCGTAGCTTCAGCGTCGTCCCCTCGACCGTAGCGCCTTTTATCACTGAAATTTAAATAAATACAAAAACTTAATTAAACTTTCTCTATTTCACGTTACTGTTTACTTAAGATAACATTCAGGAGTAGATTTCAGACCCGTACATCAATAAAAAATAATCTATATGATATATAAAACAACAAATATAAATAAACATTTTTATATGCGAAACGATTTTTACTGTCCCATTTTAGTTTATTACCTATTTTATATATTATAAGTATAATATATACGTCTCATAGAAATCATAATTGGAGGCTGAAAATTGCTTTGTATCATAAGCTTGAATAACAAAAGTTTAAAAGCTTAGTAAAATCGAAACTGTATTGGGAACGGTTTAAGAAGTTAATAGCAATTTGTTTGCAAGTCACGCACCATTAGCATTGAGCAACAGTGTTGGAAACAACAACTTCAACTTAATACCCTCTAATCGATCTTATAAGTCAGACGGCCTCTTCAAGTACAGGGGCTTTAAGTAAATTATCTCGTGTCCTACATATCAAAACCAAAACAATTCAGTAATATGAATTAATGAAAGTTTAATAAAAATATAATACTAAGTTTAAAAAGAAATGAAAAACGTATACGTGTTTATACAAATCAATAATAAACAATCTCGAATTGTAGGTATACTTATAGTTACGAAACTTTTTCGCGTCATTTCTAACAAAAACAATGCGTTAAAAATATAAAAGCCTTACATGACATAGCTGTCTCGTACACGTAACAAGGTTAATCGAAGACTGACGCAAATTGTTTTACTTTTGCTAGAGAGACGTGTCAACGGTCAAAATTTATCTTAACAAAACAATACTATTATAGTTTATTACAAGATAAAATTAGATGACAAAAGAATAATTTGTAAGAACAAACATGATTCAAAAACACCTAAGATAATAATTAACCTTCGACATGATGCCATTCATTATCGTATTTTTGCGAGTTTTAAATATATTTACGAAGTATGTTCTAGAGATTTGTTATCTGTTAGACGCAACAAAAAAATCACACTCCTTCGCACATATAAACGTATTTAGTAAAATGAGTTAATCATCTTCTGTATACATAAGAACAACACCACATTGAAACTATGATTCTTCTAAATGTGAAACATCATTCAAAGCAAAGTTCAGGAAAAATCAATTGAATACTTTTTGACATATTTACAATATGTGTAATGGTTATCCAGTTTTTCAGTTTTCCACTTCTGTGAATTGGGTGGAGTTATGGATTACAAATTTGACATAAATTTGAGTATGGTAGGTATTTGTCTCAATTCAGCTATTCAGAGTTTAAACTCCATATGAAGTTAATTCGTGTATTATGCATGCAGATTATAGGTCGTAGCAGGTGCTCCGGATGTGTTTCAACTCCAAAAATAATCTAGACTGAATAAACTTAAAAACAAGTCTCAAGAGAAACTTCTTTTGTTGCCGAGATGGTAAATTGTCGTGTATAATATGTTACATCGTACACAATATAGGTGTAAAATGCTAAACCGATTTTCGTACAATTGATTAGCACAGAAGACATAAGAAACAAAGGTGTTTAAGAATAAATGTAATTCCGAAACAATTTGCAATTTGTTGAGATGTTTGAGATGAACATTTTTTATGAAAAGCTGATCCATATTACGATACATCACGGAAGACGACAAGATTTTTAAACAAAAATCCGAACATATTCTAAGTTTGATCGACGTGAATAATATAATAAATCATATTGAACGAAGATTGAGTGTCAGCCATGTTGGCTTTAATTTTATTACATAACTTTATGACGGCATTGAAGGGAGAGCTTATCACGTAAGGTCCAGGTTTAGTTCTTCAAGATATCCAATAAAATACATTACAAAACATATGACGTTTACGTACCTGGTGCATCGGGCTTGCTTCGTTAAGATATTTTTCCTTGGTATTTGAAATCAAAATTTCTAACACACTACTTCAGTTAGCTAACTCCAAAAGAAATAGTCCTTTTTTTCCTTATCAAAGATTTATTATAGAGGGAAAACGAATAGGTTGATCTCATAAAGAATTGCTAACCGCTGCCGATGGACACCTACAATGCCAGGAGGCTTAGAGGTGTGTTCCTGGCCTTTAATGGATTGTACATTACGAGTATTATGCAACTGAAGAACCGTTACTTTTAAATCAAGGGGGCAGTTGTATCGTAGGGGAACGGTTTTGACGATTTCGTATAAAGAGTACAAAAATGAGTATATAGAAATTATATACAAATATAGCAAAAACCAGGGTTTGAAGATCCGAAAACAAATTCAACGGCATGCCAAAGATACAGCAATTCATAGCGACATCGACTTCGCTGTTTAAGGACAAAAACTAGCGGGTTGGTGGTGTTAAAGTTCCGTCCAATAAACCCAATCGATTTAACATCCTTTGGACTTACTAGCTTTTTCTTTATTATAAGATTTTCTTTTATTCATACGATAAGAATTTATTTTATGTGTGTAATTCTTCCACACTTTTTATATCCTTTCTAACGCGTTGCCTACAAAAATGTAGTACAATGCGGCTTGCTACTGTCAGCGAAACATCTACGGGTCACGCTTCTACTACAAGGTCCCTGTAAATCTAAAAAATCTGCCTCCACAAACGCTTAAAAGCTTTTAAGGCTTTTACTACTGTTAATGAAAGCCCTATATACTACAAAGCTTGAGATTACCTTAACGACAAATTTCCTTGATACCTACCCAGTGTAATAATATTGTAACATTAAAATTAACAAATGCGAGTTGAAGGTATTCTAACAAGACAATGATTATTTTAAACGAATTTATTGTCGGCGCGATTATCGATTATTTTTGTTTTATGCGTTTCAAAAGAGCTTCGTAGTAAGCCTATATGAAAATCAAGCTTATGCTTGTAACATTAAAATTATATAAAATAAAATAATAATGATAATAAAGAATAAAATGATAGAAGGAAATATAATGTATTTCCGACGTAACCGAAATTTGTATAGTTAGTTTCAATAATATATTTAGTGAATATGTTTTCTTTTTATTACATTGGTAAATTCTTATATATAATTTTTACAAAATGCATTCTATGCAATCGAATTATGATCGTGCTTCCGTATCGTTCAAGATACGGGCTCGCAGAAGTGGTTTAAGGTCAGGCGGGCTAAATCAATGAATAGCATATTTGATTAAAGGGATTCTTCGTACTTATAATAATTTAGTTCACTAACGTGTCAAAACAACATTCTAACACTGACCTAGTGAACTGCTTCGATTGTTTACAGGAAGTATGAAAATAGACTAGAAATTATCATAATATTTACCTCGATATTGGCCTTTAATAATAAATAATATTTGCTCTTGACACTATTACTGCAAATCTTTAGAAAGATCACAGTTACATCACGAAAAGGGGCCGGACTAAGTTACTTTGTAACATCTGGTTACAAAACTTTATTAATAATAGTGACCGAAAAAAACGATATTTATTTTCAATAGTTCGGTTTATTTGGAGTTTTAATATATACATACATTATAATTCTAACGTAATGAATTAAATCGTTGTAACTCTTACTGACTTGATATCAGTTTAGCGTTAGCGAAAAAGCTGTTAGTATTATTTTAAAGCCTTTTGCACTTTTTTCACTTCTAAAATAATTATCATACAGTAATATCATCACATCACATCAGGGTTCAAATTAAGAGTTTGTATCTACATGAATTCTTGCAGTAATGTAGATGCAATTAATTGCAAAAATATAAATAATAAACACTTATAACAATATATACTACTTTTATAAGTGTTGATTCGATGCAAATCCACGATGTGACTCAGGTACAAAGATCTAGTAAGAAATTAAGACACTTGAACATTTAAAGAAATTGTGACTCATAAAATGCTATAACGCCACTAATATATATCAGTTTCAGGCCCTCAAATGTGCAAAGATAAAATCTGATACAATGTTATATATCGGCTACAAGTTTTTAAGTCACAAGAACAAGCAAAAGCAATTTATTGTTATCATGTCTTGAAATATAGCTAAAGTTATCTTTAGAATTAAGTTACGAACGCATTTATCTTACAGAATTCACGGCAGAAAGCTAATTACTTTTACAAAGTCATTTTACAGCGAAATCTGTTAAACCTTTAGAATAATCACTCAAATTGTACCTAATGAAAATATATAAAATAAGTGAATATTATAATGTTATGGAATCGCGATTTAATAGAAGCGGTAATTCGATAATTGTGCCTTAAGCAAGTGGGTGAAACCGAATTTATAACTAATAATAGTTTTATAATAAACAATAATCACTCAAGCAACACTGTTCGTAGACGCCGCATTCTGAGGATGCTCCGGCGTCGGGGCGAAACGTGATTCGAGTGTTTTTCGCGAAGAATTGCTAGTAAATTGGACAGTGGACGTTCACTAGCGCCATCTGGTCGCTGTCTCTTGAAATCTACGGGTAAACAAGTCAGCTGCCGTCATATGTATAATATAGAAACCCAAATTTTCATATAACAATTTTTAATTTTATTAGATCTATATAGTACTCCTGCATTTCATAATTTTATTATACTTAAGATTAGATTACATTAGAGAAATATATAGTATATAAGTTAAATTAAAACTGAGTGATTCCGGGCGTAAAATCTTTTATACTGAATCGATCTACTGCTGGCTATCTGTCCTATAACTTAATTGATTGAATGACCAATGAGCTGAATTCGTTGGAAGCTCTGGCCTGGGGCCAGTTGGTTGCCATTTATCAATAAATCCACTTACGAACTCCATAAGTTACTTGCGTTTATAGACTATTCTTATAAAATTAAAATATACATATATACTAAATAGCTGATCCCGCAAACGTTGTTTTGCCATAAATGTTATTTCTAGCAATCAATTTTTTAGTTCAATAAAAATAATTATCAGCTCTAAGTGTGTTGGGATAATATTAATAATTTATAATCGAAAGCGTTTTAAACAATAAAAGTATGCTTTATTTAAGTTAATAAATTATTCTTTATATGACACGTTTGTCGGTTTACCATAGCAGTGCCATCTAATGATTACTTACTCAATCCAGTCGAAAAGTACATCTGTTAGAATCTTTTGGAGTTAACAGATAATTGTGATAAAATAAAATTGCGACTATAATGAAAGATCTAAGCTATCCTATCTCTTAAGTTGGACCAGACTGCTCACGGTGTGCCAATTTAATTTAAAATTGGTTAAATAGTTTAGGAGTCCATCACGGACAAACATCGTGACAGGAGATTTATATATGTTAAGATTATAATATTTGTAACTGTTCCTCCTCTTTTCATGAAGACGTTAAATATGGCTTGACTCTGAATCCTATGGATTTTATTCGTACTTTCGTACCAGTGCCTTCCTGCTTCTATTTGAATTGGAACTTGGTCATTCTTTTCCTTCAATTTCTGTGTGGTTTTTATGTTACCCATATTCTACACCAGTGTTCCATAAATAACTTATAAATAAACGCTATCTTTATTAAGGGGTTTCTGACCTCTGATTAGTTATATAGGAAATTAGGTGATCGGATGTTATATTATTTTTAAATTCGTTATTATTATTGAATAAATACTAGTGTTGCCGACGTTATTTTAAAAGGGATTAAGTGTAAAATGTGATACAGAATAAAATTTTAAATCCAATGTTATATAATTCTAAAGTGTTAAAGAATAAAAATTGTTGAACGAGATTTGGTTTCATTCAACGCGGACAATATACGCGCTTTAGTATAGAAATGAGTTATGTTCCTTTTCACTGAAAACTTCTAGCTCGAATATTCCAGAATTTGTATTCTGGAATGGCTCCCGCTAGGAAAGATGTTTACAGATGTTAATGTCTTTACTCTAGCGCTGTTTTTTATATAAATTTGTTCAGAACTTATGTTAATCGAGGTCATCTGTGTTGACTGGATAAACGTTTAAGTTAGGTTAGGTTATGGGCGACATACGATCCTCATAATGATGATAAAAATGTGTTTGAAATTTAATGTTTTCTTACACCATAATTAGCATCGATTGCCTAATAATCACAGAAACTATTCACTTCGAAAAACTCACGACAAATTCTCGAATCTTATAAAATTAAAATTATACATAGCTGGATAGATAACATGAATATTGAGACCGGAAACAAAAATGACTATCATTTTCAATAAACAACCTTATGGTATTGTTTTCGTTCAAATATATAATTTTGTATCTTTTCTTTTCTTTTTATTCTTTTTTGCATTAACAGTTTTTGATCTATATTTTCATAAGAAATAAATCCTTTAGTGATGAGACACACATTAAGCAAAGTACATTACTGAATTAAAACTTTTACTGTTGGCTTGGTCGTGATATAGAAATATAATAAAAATATTGTTGGTACGGACGTCGTTTTTAAAAGATAAATCTACACATGAAAAAAATTGTCTGGATGACCCACTACAGTGAATCAAACATAACTCATCCCGCCTTAGGATACCCAGAGGAATTGTCAGCCATTTTGATAGCGAAAGGTAAAAAATTGGGGTCCCTAAATTGATACACGCATAATAAGGAATTTTCTCACAGGGCTCCCTTTACCTAAAAAGCTAAAAATATCTGAAATTGAGTCTGGGGCTGCAAACTCTGGTTCTTTTACTAACTAGATTCAGGTTATCTTCGACGTATTGCAGTGAAAAAAAACAAATAAAAAAATCTAACTTTGACTTTATAGTCAACCATTTAATACATTATTGTATAAAAAGGTTATATAAGAGTATTTTTCCGAAAGCCTGTTTGAGGTTGTGTGAACTTTGTAAAAGTTTTGAAATTGAAACAATTGCAGCGTAATTTAAGAATGTTGTAATTGATCCTTTAAATGGGGGCTCGTTTTAATTATTTGACTTAAAACATTGAAATAAGAAATTAAAACGTTTGTACACGCTTAGATATTTTTTTACTTATATTTTATTTACTTTTTACTGTTCATTTAGATTATATTTAGAGTTCGTTCTAGGTTATATACACCTTTAAATTGTTCGGTATAAATTATAATTCACCCGTTAATCAGAGTTAAGCTTTGGCCAACATTCGGGAGATAAAGAGCCTACCTGGGATACTGTAATTTGTGGAATAATTAAAATGTATGTACCGGGTAACTTAAGACAGTTACTGAACACACACAATGATCCTATTATCATTTTGGTTTAATAATAATGTATTTATACTATATATTTACGTAACTAAAATATAATAATTTTAATTAGGAACATTAAAATTATTATATTTTAGTTACGTTACTAGATATAATTGTAATATCAACTCATACAAAACAAACATTTAAAAAATCGTTTTGTAATCTATATAGACAGTCTGCACTTTTTAAAACTTTAAAAAAACAGACCCTGCGAATGCATATGGCGACCGAGTCCTCCACACCGGTTGTAGGGTCCCACCAAGTAGTCCACATGGATATTTCCAATGCAAATTTTATCACAATAATAATTAATACAACCTTTTATTGTCCGTGAAAATTAAATGCTGTGCACATCCAAGAAAATAAGATAAACATTTCTTTGGATGTTTAAGGGAAGATTGGGATCTATTTTTACTCACCGAAACATTTTCTTAAGCGAACCTGAAACTTTTCTTTTATCTTTTTATACAGTCCACTTTAATATCGATCACTACAGAAACGAAAACAAAGCCCATTATAGACTATTAACTATATACATATTGCAATTCTGAAACCGTATCATATCGCACTATTGAGTAGGAACTTCGCATAAATGATCTGGTTTTTATAGTTACCCCGATCCTTTAAATGCAAAAGGAAGTGAGATAATTGTTCTGACATTAGATTTTGTTAAGTCTTTGTTTTACGTGACTCAATCACGTAATTTGTATTATTAAAGTAACTATTGTATTTACAAGTATGCAGAGAGCGGATCATTATAGCAAAATATTTAAAGTGAATTTCAGCGCGGAGTTTGTGAATGTACAGGGAATTCGTCATACATAATGTCATTTCGGTACTTCGTTACGTAACACGTACTCAACTAACACTTGTTATAACTTCTCACCACTTCATTTATGAATTTATAATTTTACTGCTGCAACTCAAACAAATATTCAACTGTTAGGTACGTAAGCGAATAATGAGAGACATGTATCTTTTGTATTCTGATAACTAAGTAAATAATATTTGAAATGATTAGTTAAATAACATTAAAAGACAAAATATTATTAAGTTAATGGACACTTATGTTTATGAATGTTTACCTTTTGCCTAATTGGATGATAACTTACTAGTAATATTGTTTTTATAATAAATAAAGTATAATATGATTTTTCTATCCAACACTTCTATAATAATAAAACTTATTTATATCATTCTGAAGGCATGTTCAACATGATAATAGCATCCACACTTGCTAAATAGACGATTCTCGTTATATTATTTAAATGTGTTATACTTTTCTATGTGGTAAACGCGATAAACAAAGACAATATTATCTTAACTAAAACTCTTTCACTGCCCAGGCGTTTTCGAATTTAATATAAAATGCCTTATGTTATTTCCCTCTCGGACAGCCGCCGTAATTGAATTACCGACCACAAAGCGAGGGCCATGAATTATTCAATATATGTACCGTCTATACATTGTGCATGCAGTAAATAATCTGTTCTAAAGAAATATAATAATAAAATATCTTCATGATTTACTACTAGCTTGGAGCGCTTTAGTATCGCTATTAGGTGGAATGGCACTCTATCGCTATTTTTATTAGTATACACAGTCGGTAACCATCTAATCAGTGTCTGTGTAACTTTGTATTAGTACTAAGTATAGTATGCTGTTAATTTATATGACGTGTATTAAGATTAAAGAAAAGAAACTAAAGCATTGAAAATTGCCATTACTGCTGTTGTGAAGTACTGTTTGACCTAGGTTTCAAAATCCTCAGTTCTCCTGTATATCATAACTATAATTTCAACTGATATTACACTCACAAACACAAATACAGTTACAATATAAAAATGTTATTTGAAATGGTAAAAATTACGAAATTATTATGAAAAATAATTTCGTTTATAAAGCGTTTGCAATTTTTTCTTTTAATTTTATCTCTTACATAAGTATAGTTGAAAAGTGAGCTATAAATGTTAATTAAACATAAAATACACTTGCGAGTGTTACCCAAACCCAATGTAAACATAACCGCTGAATGCGAAATAAAAGTAGCCATTAGCTCGCTGGCTAAGTTTTTGCGGTTTGTAACATGTTGTGAGAAGAAGAACAACATTATATACAGTTTTACGTGGCAATATGTTTACTTAATACATTAAAACATTACTCAATATTAAACAGCTACAGCGTCATCACTTTTAATTCTAAATTGGGATCATGATACAATTGATTTAAGATCACTTTGATGAATTACCACCGCATTAAACACTTATCTATTATTCAATTATATTATATTTTAACATTACTGAGCTTAACATTTTGTTTGTTCCGTTTTAATCGTCAATTTAATCAACCCGAGTTTAACCGTAACAAGTTATTTAAATTAACGAATAGGTGCTTCATTCAACATAAACACTGATCACTATTTTTTAAATTCAGAAGAGCCTTGTTAAAATTTAGGTAGTTTATTTTAAATATAGTTTTGTGATAATAAGGAAAAGATTTTATCGGATAAACTGATGATTGATGTTCTATAGATGGAGGTAGGACCAAAACAATCTAGCCTAGACCAACGGGTTAATTTTGGTTGAAAAGCTTCCATGGTTGATGTATATAAATAAGAAATACTTTGTATTGAATTTAAGTCTGATTTTGAAACCAGATACTTTTTTGTAACACCAATTTCGGGATGATTATAAAATAATTTCTCATCTAAATTGATTTAGAAAATGTTCCTGATCAAACAAGTATTTAGATCCTAACAATCTTCAATAAAAAAACCTTATTACGGCATGATATTTTCGAAGACATTTAATGTACGCACACAAAGCTAATTATATTTTGTTGAATCTAAAAGAAAATGTATTAAGAACTTCTTCAAGATATATCAATATTTTTGCATCCCAATTTGATCATTGATGAAATCTCATAAATCATAATAATTCGTCGTTAAAACGGCTTTATTGAAATAGTTCTCGCAAAAGTCAAAGATAATATTATATAACTAACCTTAGATGATTTCCCAGTTTATTTATGTTGTTCGTTCATGAAATTGCTCTTGGACTATTAAGACGTCACTAGAAGGCAGGGCCTAACTGTAAACAAGCTTCCATAATCTATATTATTTCACTATTCACGCAATAAATATAAACATTTTTATCGACATTACGTTAGTAAACAATGATTTAAGGTTTAAAGGTAGTTGCGATGTAAAGTTTATCTATTTTGCGAATATTGCCATATGCTCGATTTTAAATTGCATTTAGCAAATTTATGAAATAATACAACATATACTTTAGTATTCTGAGCCTAAATAAACTAATCGCAGATATTGTATCGTATCGTAAACAACTTTGTGGTAACGATGGATTTTCATTTCCATATATTTTAAATTATTTATTGTAAACCAATATTACATTTGAATAATGATTACAGCGTAAAAACAAAGTCTGTCATTCGACATATTTCCCTAAAATCGGGCAAATTATCTTTCCTTTGCTGGTGGTTCTGATAAGGCTATCAGGCAGCAGGCTATAAGGCCGGGTGCGTTAATTTCTCAACAGTTAATCGCATAGCAAGTGAGCTTAACTGACATATTAATTGTGATCCACCGTAACAACAATTATAGTACAATTTTAAATTCTTGTAAAGCTTAAATTTTGAAATATGAGAAGTAAGTATCCAAAAATAACTTATTAAATATTTTTACTATTAATCTTAATCAACATTTCGTTAAGAAAAAGATTTTATTAATATAAATTATTCTACTTTCAGTCCTCGGAATAAAGAACGCGAAAATTGATGACACGACCTTAGAGGTGCATTTTGAAAATGAGAAAGTTGTATGTTTTGAAGATTGTTGGCTACGCGATCATTGCAGGTAAGAATAAAAAATTAAATTCATAGAGGATTAAAGTTTTATCATAAATCGAAGTAACTTAGCTTACCAACTACCACGAAGTGCTCCAATTTTAATATTATATTCATTCCCCATAATAATCGATCGATGACTTGAAATTCTATTGATTGTTTTAGATGTTCGAAATGCTTCGTTACGACTACAAATCTCAGGGCGAATCACCTTTTAGAACTTCCCGATGTTACTATGAAAAGCGTTTCTGTCAATGGTTCAGAACTACTATTAACATGTAAGTTACGCAACTATACAAACTAGGTATAAATAAATAGATATAATTTAACTTTTTGCAATACGGTAAGTTATCCAAAGTTATTTTGAATACATCCCGGTAACTATTTTGAAGCCAGCAAAACCAACGCAATTATTAAAGAGTTACTGTAATTACACGCAAAACAAAAGCACGTATTTCCCTATAAGGGGAATTTTTCCATACGGTATTATGAAAATTTCATAAACATAAATTAACAGATTCGTAATATATGCTAATGTTTAATTAAATGGGTTTTGGAATATTCCAATATTAATAATTAAATATAAATTAAGAAAATCTACATTAATACGTCAATTTACCAAACTAAAAAACATTAACGGTTATATGGAATCAAGAAATATATTTTATAAAGTCAGTAAGGCGCATCTATGTATTTGTAAATCGTAACTATAAGATATTATGCTCAGTAAACAGTATTATGTAAATCGCACAGTGCTGGTTCAGGGGATCCAATTGTCGAGCGTTGCGGATTTGGCGCCTTTGTCCGCTCTCAAATTGTCGAACGCCCTGATACTGCATACGATCTATATTTTAAAATATTTAATTACAATTACAATTTTCACAAAGAAAATTTTGTAAATCACAAAGTACATGAAAGATTATGAAATACTTATGAAGCCCCATATAATTTTGTATAGGGTCTGACGATCACGAATCGATCTACGATGCAGAATTTTTGGCTGACTTTGAAATGAAGACTTGGGTCGACCGCCGAAGGATAAGCCACGTCATATGGCACGGTGATGAAATTTCCAACAAAGTTGCCAGAATCCCAGTCGACAAATTCCTCAAAACAAAACAAGGGGCAAAAGCGATTTTTCAATCAATTCTGGACTACGGAGTGGCTTTTATTGAGCATGTAAGTACTTAATTACTTGTATTTCTTTTTCATGCCTTAAATTGACTTCATAAACTCGGGTTTTGCATCACGCAGTCAAAAGACCTGTAAATTGTTTGCTTTGTTGATCGATATACAAACTTTTTTATTTTTTATTTTAATAAGTAATATCAGGACACTTTTATAGTTGCTGAACAATCAGTTTAGTTATGTTAGTTTTACATATTTCAAAACACATGCCAGAATATGTATAAAGTAACCACTATGCCACCTGAGTCGTCAAAATTTAAAAAGCCGTAGTAATATTAATCTTATTTTTAAGGTGGAACCAACTTTAGATGGCACAGCAGTAGTAGCAGAGGCTCTTGGCGGTATCCAGCAAACATTGTTTGGTGGCATGTGGGACATCAAAGTGGACGAATCACTTAACGACACAGCCTTCATGAGTATCCCCCTACCGCAACATACGGATCTCTCATCCTTCACGGATCCCGCTGGGTAAATATATATTATATTGACATATAGAAGTAGTATTTAGTGTTGAATGAAAGTTTTAAATAGCGATAAAAGTAGTAACATTTGTGATTCGTTTCGCTATATTCGTATTAAAAGCATTGTATTATTTTTGTGGAACCTTAAATTTGAATGTTATAGGTTCTATTCAAAGACAATGTAGATCAAATATAAGAAATAAGTCTCCCCAAATAAGATTAAGAGATAGAAAAGCGGTTTTATACGTATAGTTTATATTCAGTTTGTTTCCGCACGATCTACAATATAATAAATTATATAAATGTCGCAATGGGTTTGAGTATCTTTGTGTTCGGTTGATTTATTTGTTCGTCGAATCGGTTCAACTTTTTACCCTTATAAGAAATACTCTAATAAAACATTGAATTTATTGTCCTTATAAATCATTAGTATTTCAGAGATTTCAATAAGAGATATTAAATGGGTAGAGTCCAATTAGTTGGAAACAATTTAACGTGTTTAATTTTTTGAATGAAGCTAGGATAAGAAAAGATTTTCTCTTGCTAAGTTAAGTCTTCTTACGTCTTAAAATCTTATAAACTATAACTTTTAGTGAGATAGTTTTTGTTCTCTTCTATATAAGAATATTTTATTACGGCTTAATATTATAATCAAAGTATTGAACGAAACATGCCAAAATGCAATAAACCGAGGATTTATATCGTTATTTTTATATATTTTAGCTTACAACTCCTTCACTCCCTTGAACACTCTAATGGTGAAGGCGGTGAGACTGTCCTGGTCGATGGGTTTTACGCCGCGGCAAAGTTAAAGGAGGAATACCCAAGAGACTACGACTTCCTTACAAAGTTTCCAGTAGAGGCCGAATACAAGTTCAACGGGCATGCATTTAGACACGCAGCTCCTGCTATTGAACTGGACATGATCACTAATGACGTCAGACAAATAAGGTAAGGACAAGACATGACATATATTTTACTTGAGTGTTCATAGCAATCAAAATGATAATGAAATTTAAGTATTTGAAATAATATTTATTAATGTAGTCTAAATTATATAACGTTTTTCTAATGTATAATAAATTAATATGAATAATAAAAATCCCCTATCCCATAAGTATCATGAGTAAAAATCGATTAGAAAAAGTGGTTTGACATCTGTTGAAAGTAGATTTTAGTGTGACGTTTTGGAATATGGACCTAAATCACGCTTTTAACTAAAGTACAGTTTATTTTTTTTACAAATAGAACTAATAAAAACAAAGTTATTCTATTATTTAATTTTTATCAATAATGAATTAAGTTATTGGCACAAAAAATGTTTTCTTAAATGAGATCATTTAAGAAAGTTTTAAATAGCGATAAAAGCATTTCTGATTAGTTTCGCTATATTCTTCGTATTATAAGTGCATTGTATAATTTCTGTGTGTGTAACCAGATGGTAACAAACTACAAATACAGTTGCTTAAATAATATATGAATTCACATCAAGGTAATCAAAATAACGTAACCAACCAATATATATTTATAAAATAACAATTCATTTATTTCTCAGATTTAACTCATACGATCGGTCGCCAATGGCGTTTGCAAATGGTGAAGATTGCAGAGCATACTATCGATCGTTGAAACACTTTGCTTCATACATAGAGAATAAGAAGAACCATTGGCAGTTCAAATTAAAACCTGGTATGTTGAATTTGCTGGTTTTGGATTACGATATAATAAACAGTTTCTGGTATGGTTAACGCTCATTTAACACGGCTGTATAAAGTATCGATAATAATAATTGCAAAGTTACAAAAATAAAAAAACTGCTACCCTGCTGTATTTAAGCTGCATTGCTTAGAGATTCCACGACCCTGGAATATAACCTTCGCCTATCAGAAAAAAATGTAATAAAAGCTACCTTATGTGTTATGACACAATTTAAATCAACACCATAACTTCACATGGGAGAATAATAAAAAAAAACTTCATATGCACACACTATTAAACATAAAAATATCACTGAAATTGCAAAAGACAGAGGCCTATATATAATAAATAAATAATTATTTCCTATTCAGGCGTTGTTATGGTGTTCGACAACTTCAGGCTGTTGCATGGAAGGACAGGTTTCACTGGAAAGAGGGTTCTTGGTGGAACTTACGTATCAAGAACCAACTGGATGGACAAGGCACGTGTTCTCGAATTGATATATTAAGCTTAGATTTTTAAGGACATAATTTAAGGAAATAATTTAGTAATCTTGTATTTTATTTAAGAATTAAAGTTTAAAATCTAATCTTGTTTTTTTTTTAATTCTCTTACAGCTAATGTTAATATATAAATTATATGTTTGTATCAAGTTTAGGTATGCTAGTGGAGGAATATAAGTTTCAAAATTGTATAATTGTTATATGATATAATCTAAATATAATTAAGCATCTTTTTTATTGTTTAGGCATTAGCTGTAATAAATAAATTTATCCTACCAATATACGTAGGTCACAATAAGTTTCTGGAACAGGCCACTTACATGAACAATATCGAAAAAGTAATTTTAAATACTTTTTAAATATTGAGATTCCCGCAGCCCTAGACATAGACATGAATCAAATACTGTCAATTCTACACAAACATGTGGGTGTGAGAAAACTCGCCATAGAACCTACACAATTTAGTGTGGGTTCTAACGAAACAATGAAAGTTAAAGGTAATAAAATACGGATTTATTTCTACTATCCTAAAACAAAGCAGCAATCGTGAAATATTTGGACCATTTGGTTGCCTTTTTGTTGAATTTTTGAAGCCATCTTGCATACATTGGCACCTTGCGGCTTTTCTCTGTTCCCAAATTTTAAGAAAATTTACAGTTGCAAATTTTCTGAGAAAATGCGTAGTTACGCAATCCACGATTTTCATCACAGAACCAGCTTTAATAGTATTTTTCTCTTATGCTGGAAAGTTTGAACGCCATACCCAATTTAATTAATTTTGAAAGATTATGTAAAATATGATAAATGTATTACATGTACATTTCTGCGAAATTTACAGTTGGTTTTTTTATTTATAAAATATTGTATTAAAATTTAAATTATAATAATCGCGCTGTTTATCTAATGGCAGCCATATGATCTGCATGATGTCATAGCCAAGTAAGACCTTGTCCAGAAGGGGCGAATTCGCCGCGATTCTCTCGCACGTATTACGCGCGACCGTTGCGTCCACAAGGTGCGTACCAACGCGCGAGCATTTGGGGAGGAATTCAGTCAGTACGAAACATGGAGTTGAACGAAGCGGTCTCGTTGTGGTTAGCTTACCGTCGCTGGAAAAGACAGAAACGAAGGGAAAATAGAATGTATTTAGTACATCCAATTCCAATTCAATTCCAAGGAAGGTCGACTACCGTGGCAAGACAAAATGATCTAATTTACTTATCAATAAAATAATAATAATTACTTACCTAAATCTTTCTTTTTTTCCTCGGAGTCATCTTTATCAGAAAATATTAACACCAATTCTTCCCAAGACCTACGTTTTAAAATCCTGTTGGCATAATCAGGTGATTCCAAATCCCATATCGCCGGTCTTTTTTCTATTTCGTCGATAAACAATTCCGTGTCAAAATTTTGGCGCTCCATTTCCCAAGATACGTCCACTCGCTCTAGAGTTCGCGCGTCAACTGGACGCAACAAGGCGTCCCTAGTATCTCGACTCGCGCGCAATATGCGCGAATGAAGCGCGAGTCGAGAGTCTGGCGTAGTGCACGCGATTTACGTGCGTATTTTGAATTCGCGCGATGCTTGTGGACGCAATGTATTGATGTCTAGTATCTCAACTACGCGCGTATGAATTCGCGCGAAACGATTCGCGGCGAATTCGCCCCTTCTGGACAAGGTCTAAACTAAATATTGATACACTGAATTAACTGGAAAATAATTATATAGAAACTCCACAGAAACTGTTTGTTTCTGTTCCAACGAACCCTTAAGAATCGTAGTAAGTGGTTCCAGTTAGCTCGAAGAGATGTATTGAAGATCACTTTGATGTTACTATGCCAGTATTTGATTAGTTGTAGGAAATATTTTTATAAAACGAAATCGGTAGGCTTAGCACTTAGTAATGAAAAGGTTACTAATTCCGATATGTATGTACATAACATATACGTTTCTATTGTTTTGATTAATTCATATTTTATTATTACATTTCAGATGAAAATCATATAATTAATTACATGAAGTACAAAATAGGCTAAAGATTGAAGATAGTTGACTGATGAGGCGTTTTCGAGTAAGAGGATTGTAAGCGTCGGTTAGCTGATGAGGATCAAAGAATCCAGTCATTGCTAAGATAAAAAGAATGGGGCTTCTTAAACAATTTGAAGAACTGAACCTGATGAAGGTATGGAACATATATAATCTTACAACAATCTTAAAATATATTTCCTACAATAACCAATATTTATAGTCATTTCATTATTCGATCGTAACTTGGATATCTTTTGAATGCTTGCTTTGTTTTAAGGCTTAATAGAGGGTACATTTAAAATTTTAAGTATTCGAAATCTATTATTTTTTAATTAGATTAAATAATAAATAGTAGTTGTGTTTATAAAAGGATAGAATTTAATATTATCATAATTATCAATTAAATTTCAATGTTTATTTTTCGAATTACGCTACGTTACGTTATGTACACCCTTTTCTTTCTGCTGTTTTTCATTCCTTTTCTTTCTGCGTCGTCTTTTCCGTTGTTTCTGCTTGTTCTGGGATTATCGTTTTTTGCGTATGCTAAGCGAACCTTTGGATTTTTTGTTGCTTTCTGATTGAACTTGCTTTTCTTTACTGGACCTCGGTTTTTTATGATGATTAGTGATAACTAATAATTAAGTTTTCGGCCTTATGTATATTATAAAATGTTTTTGGAAGTTTTTTCACCAATATATGAATGTCCACCATAACATTTGGAAAAGTTTAAGCAGTGAATAGTTCTGGGTTAAAGCCTAAAATAATTATTAGAATAACAATACTCCGCGACAAAACTCTCAAACACTCGACGCACGTTTTGTCCCGATGCATCTTCAGGATGTTGCCTCTACGAGCAGCGTTCATTGTTTTCGAATTAAAAATCGTTCAAAACCCTAAAGGAATAAGGAGACATTTGTTTCTGCACTAATTGAAATTATGTGATATGCTAAAAGTAATTTTCGTTAGTTTCTTGTATGTATTACACTCGCTTTACTACCATGTTAGACTAATCCATTCCATCAAGATACAAGGGTATTGTAGATATATAGGTAATTTTCAAGGTAATATTAAGGTATTATTTTTTAAGGTAATTTTGTATCATATAATGACAACTGATTAAGATTTTGTTCAGTTTTAATTACGTATTTAATTTAAACTTTTCCTATTTTCTAAAGGTTTATGCTTTGCAAATATTTATATTAATGTCGAAAATAATAAAGGGAATTTTAAGAATTTACACAAAGTTAAGTAAAGTTGTAAAGAATATGCACAACGTGATGTTAAAAGCTCAGATATTTAACAATTATATCATTAACCCTAAGGCGGGTAAAACTTTTGACATTTAAATATTTACCATAAAAGCAACTTTATATTTTAACTTTATATTTCCATACTCAATAAAAAATTGAGATTTATTAACAATGGAAAATTTATAGCAAAATCTAAACATGCTATTTATTTATAAATTTACACATTTTTAATCACCTATTGGTTAATAATCTTTCAAATACTCACGTTAATCAAGAGTAGTGCTACCCAGTTGAAACAAACAGCCTGTGTTTTGCCAAAGATGCTGCAGCTTTGACATTCTTAGCAAATATATTTTTTCATTTTTAGATAGGTTGTTTATGTCTTCTTATTTTAAAAACCTTCTGCAGACCAGAATACTTTTACTAAAAAATATTTGGGAATACTGGCTGATTTAACTGTGGGTAGATAAACCGTTTGACTCATTAAATGGCCACTATGATTGCTAAAGATACAGATGGTCTGAAAAATCTTGAAACATAGGTAATTTTGTTTTACACAGGTATGTTCCATGATCTGTCCAAACAGCTCTTTCTTAATGTGAGTTTAGTAAAATAAATATATATTGTGTGTAATAATTCAATAATAGGATATACTAGAATATGTCAAAAAAATTGGGTGCCTTCTGCACCTGTATAGCTGTATAAATAACTATAGTTCTTTTTTTATTATTCCACGGGAACTCCGTAATTTTTTGGTATGAAAAGTATCTAAGATGATGATTAAGGATACAAGGTACCACCGTTGAAAATTTAATTTACGGCCTACAGTATCTCTTAAAATAGAGAAACAACAAATTCTTAAAAATCAAGATATCTTCTATTCCCCATACATCACCTTGACTCAATTTTTAGGTCTTTTTTCTTAGTCACTTTTTACAAACATATAATTTTTATTAAAATTAGTCACTCATACGGAATACGATACTGTAGTTTCGTATTAAGTTCCATAAAGTAGCTGGTTTCTTGGTCAAGTGTCTGACCTTATAGATGAGATTTTAATAACAATACTGTTGAGTTCCGATAAACTTTATTCATTTTATAATGTAACGTTATTTCTAAAGATATTCTTGGAAGTAATCGCTCACAGTCTGCACGTAATTTATTTAATTATTCTTTATTGCAAAATGACAGGTAAGTGATTTCATCCAAAATTACTAACTAATTAGAAAATTATGCACATTTACCATGTGAAAATTTCGATAATTAATAATAATAAGAAAATATATTACATTAGTTAAATAGGAAATGGTATTAATGACTCTTCATATATAATGAATATGCAAAAGTGAATAATGATTTGTTGATATTGTTGTTAACAAAATAATTATTGTGTATTTTCAGGAATCAAAGAGGTATTTAGGAATGGAACGGCCGTAAAAGTAATATTTGACGATGGAAATGACATAACATTCGAAAGTTGTTGGTTGAGAGATCATTGCAGGTTATCAATACATTTTATTTTATATAATTAATTTATTCTTAGAGAAATTTTAATAAGGTGTAATAATGAAAATCGACAGAACAGAGACAAGACCAAACCTTTTGAAATATAAATTTTAATCAAAAACTTTTGAAGGTGCTAAAGGTGTTTATTTATTAAAAGGTGCTCAGTTTGCTACGATTCCAAAACGAATTTAAGAACTGCCCATATTTTGGACATTCCCGAAGTTGATATTGTTGAAGCAGACTCTAAAGATAAGAAACTTCTAGTAAAATGTAAGTATTTTAATATTTTACTACTAAGTTATTAACGTAAATGAGTTTTATTTATTGATCCTTTGTTTCGACACAATATTAAACTAAAAAAAACGCTTAAACAACTCAGAAGGTAACAGACGGCAACTATCAAGCTATCTCTTCTAGACCTTCAAAAGGAAAAATAATAAGAAATTGGCAGCGCAAGATGTGTGAAACTACAAAAATATAACACAATAGCTTAATACTAAAAAACAAATAAATAATATAACTACTACTAAAACTAAAACTTGTCATACAATATAAACCGTTATTTATCAAGATACATTTTCAAATACAGAAAAGGTGGAGGATAATCTGACACAACTAAGATTTTTTAATATCATTTTGGATTAAACACCAAAATGCGTCATGTTGTTTGGGCATGCCATTACCTAAGAGAACTATTTACACAGTATGAAGAACTGTAAGTCTGGAGCGTTCCAGTCTATGGCCCCTAATGGCGATGCATTTGCGTTTTATTGTTACTTAAACTAACCAATAAAGAAAAACATTTAAATTTTGAAATCACTCAAAATCACAAGAACTACACGCCGATAAAATATCTTCATAAATAAAGTTCCTTATATATACGCGCCCATTGTTTGATCAATCGAACGGACAGTTCTATGAAGGAAACAAAACTAATTATATAATATGTAAACTCCAGGGTCAGACAATCACATATCTAGTTACGACGCAAACTTCTTATCAGAGTTCAATTACGAAACATGGAAAAACTGCCGCAGAACTGCACCGAAATTTTGGCGAGGCAATGATATCGTCAGCAAAGTCGCCAAGGTTCCGGTCAAGAAGTTTCTTAATACAGCTGATGGAGCCATTGCTGTATTCCAGTCTTTATTAGATTATGGAGTAGCATTTATAGAGGATGTAAGTTTGTTTTGTGTACTTATGAGTATATTATTGTAAAAATTTAACCACGCTGTGATACCATGACGTCTAAAATATAATCTATGTATAAATTGTGACATAGATTAATAATATTTTAATTTGCATTAAACATAGGATATTTTCACTTATGTTCAAGTATGTACATATGTTTTGGATTCTTGGTATTCAAATTTTGTGTGGTATTTAAATATTAATGTTAAATAATTTTATTAAAGACGAAATGTTAAAAATCCTAGAATATACCTTATATCTGAAATTTTTTATGGTTTATTTGTAATTGGAGTTGGTTGTACACAGTTGTACACAGTGCGTTACATATGCGCTTTGTATTAGTATTATAAAATACAAATGTAGGTTTTATAACAATTAAATAATTCTCGTTAAAAATATAAAAAATTTCTACTTTCAGGTTGAACCAACTCTAGCAGCTACCGAAGTAGTATGCAAAGCGTTGGGAGGTATCCAGCATACATTATTTGGTGGGATGTGGGAAATTAGCCCGGAGCCAGGGGTGAATGATACAGCTTACATGAGCGTGGGACTTCCTCAGCATACAGATCTTTCGTCTTTCACTGAGCCAGCGGGGTGAACTATTACATTACATTCCCTTCTAAATAACAATTACTGTATTTAGATGACATTAATTCCTTTACGAGAACTCTAAGCGGCAATTATTATAAGAATCCATTGTGTGTAGTGTAAGATTTTGAATGGAATGAAAAATTCAATTTAATAATCGTAGAAATATATTTACTTTTCGTTTTTATAATCTTCTTATTAATTGTTTCAACTAAAATCATCTAAGTCGGTTATAAGAATAAACTAACACTAAACATTAAACTAACTATATAAAAATATAATCAAAACATATAAAAATATTTTATTTTGCGCGTGTTTGATTATAAATTATAACGCTTTATAATATATGTTACAACAGTATAATTATTCTTATTAATATTTTAACATCCAGCTTATCTGTTTTTTAAGGTTAGGGTGAACTTATTTAATCATTTATGAAATTAATTAATAAATGTTAACTCTCAACCTGACTATATCATTAGTGATAAATAATAATTTAACATTTAAAGGCTTCAAGTATTCCACTGCATACGACACGATGGCTCCGGCGGAGCGAGTGTCATCTCAGATGGATTTTATGCAGCAATGAAATTGAAGGAAGAAAGTCCTAAAGATTTCGCATTCCTCACAACATTTGAGGCAGAGGCGGATTACCAGTTCGATGGTCATTATTTTAGACACTCTGCACCGATGATTGAACTGGATAAATACAACGACATTCGTCTAATAAGGTGAGGAGCTGTTTATTCCTTTTCTAGCCTGATTAATACATAGTTTACTTACTCCTATCTTGCAAACTTTTTATGGTACTAAATTCAAAAACGATCATTATTTTGTGATTCATTGCATTCATTTTCAGATTCAATACCCATGACCGATCCTCCATGGCATTTGAAAGTGGCAAGCAGTGCAAAAATTATTACCGGGCAATAAGGAACTTTGCTAAGCATATCGAAAATAAAAACAATCAATGGACACTAAAATTACATCCCGGTATGATTTCAAATATATTCATTCTTTACAAGAAAACATCACAAGCCATCCATAATTTATCAATGAATATACAGTCTCATTCTCTCCTGCCCTTCCCTCAGCAATGAGTCAATGAACGCTGTTCGTAGTGACAACACTCTGAGGATGCTCCGGTGTCGGGGCGTGTTTAGAATGTTTGAGGATTTCTGTTAGAATTGTATACCTCCTTACGATACGTTAAAGTCACAGGAATTTCTTAGATAAATTAATTTCTTGTGAGGGTTTCGCTACGTTCAGTATACATTTTGAAATGAACTTTCAGGATTGATCATGGTGTTCGATAACTTCAGAACTCTTCATGGAAGAACCGAATTTACAGGATATAGATCGATTGTAGGCAGCTACATATCACGTACTGACTGGCTGGACAAAGCTCGAAGCTTCAAGCTTATAAAGTAGTATAAATAATTTATATCGACTATGATATTATTGAATAATTACAGTACCTATGCATTTGGTGTCTTATTTACTTAGATAGTTTGTGGGCGTGTATGTTGATTCCCTTTTCCCCGATATTTAGTAATATAAAAGGATTTTTTTCTTTTGACCAACTTCAAAAAAAAGAGAAGAAAATATGCAGTAGGGAATATAGATATATAAATTCCATTCCAAATGATGCTTAAATGTTATATTACAACTAATAACATAAAATTATTTTTAGCTGCCCATTAAAACAATAAAAGTTATAATAAATTAAACGCTGTTAGTTGCTCTATTGAGATGCCTATACTCTGAACGAGGAACCGGTACTGTCTACCCTCAATATATGTATTTTATTATTATTAGCCTACCTAGAACTTGTCCAACCTTTTATTATTTCCCGCTTAGCATCCCAGAGACCTAAGTCCCATCCTCCAGGGGATCAAAGTGATCCCAACTAGTCTCTGTCTATCGTCCTTAGCGACGTTGATTCCAATATTGACGGTAGCAAGAGACAGGTAAATGATGCGGACATCACAACGTGGCGATACAAACCACGTGGGTTCTTAGCAGTGAAGGCCATGATTTAAATATACACCCTGAGATTTAAAGTTTACTAAAAGTGTGTGTTTAATTATACGGAGATTAAGAACATATTAATTCGTTAAAATCGCATTTTTGATATGATTAATTTTGACAGTTTGGAAAACTGTCAGATAGTGTTTAGCGGATCCTCTCAGACGCAATCACTTGTACTAAATCCTAATGGCATTATCTTACTTTTAACGTGAATTATATATTATTAGAAGTGTTTTGTCTCTTTTTATAAAATTGCGTTGAAGGGATAGAAAGAGACGTTATCCTTTAGTAAAATCGGTCGAATTAATAGTTAATGAATATGAAAAAAAAACTGATACGAAGGGTGAATGAAACAAAGAATAGCTAGATATTAGCAAGGTATTGAGAAAGTACAACCTGCAAGAATAAAAAAATTTCAAAAAGAAATACTTTATTTAAAATACTTAAAAACCATATTTACAGAATAACAATAATAACAAATAAAATTGGTATATTTTATACTACATCATTAAACAGGCAGACAACTTGAAAAGCCTCGTGGAATACCACAAACTGCTTGACCGAATCAGTAAATCTACCAACATCCAATAGATTTCTTCTGAAGATGCTTCGAAAAAAAAGTCGGTCATACAAGAAAAGAAGTACTTTCAAGGTATTTAACAGGAACAGTGATTTTTTGAATTAAGACAGTACGTTTTATTTAAAATACTCTAATAACACTAAAACATATTTTCTGTTAGGAACTTCTCCAGGGTGTGGTATAAATGTTGTCTAACTCCGCCTAAGCCGTGATCTTCGTCGGTATAACTCTAAAAAAAAAATATTAATCATGTAAAACATATTAATGTTCTCTTGTGTGTAGAAGTCCTAAGTTCGATTTTTGACAAAATAGGTTGCATGGAAGGTATGTACTTAAGACTAAATAAATGAAATCTTAAAATATATAGTACTACTAGAAAACTAAACATAAAATATCGGGACATATGTACGGTAGGCTAGCCCTAGACTTTGTCTGGCTTGACTAAAGAGGTTTTAATTGATATAGCATGTAGAAATTTGAATTAATTATAAACATATAGAAAGCAGATTTATTTATATAATAAACTTGTTTAAAAACATACCATCTGCGTGAAGTAGACATCCTTCAATTGCAGCCGTCTTGAGAACAACATGGCGTGCTGATAATGCACATTGTCATCTTCAGTTCCGTGGACGAGGAAGTAACGCTTATCGCGGTACGATTCAACCTAATTATCAATAAATATTAGGACACAAATAAATATTAGCCTCATAGCTATTTTTAGCCTGTGGTATGTTTACTTTTTATAAATACATATTATAAAAACCAGAACAAATGTGACCATGACTTAAACGTACCCGGAATCCAGCATGGACACTTGCGACAACTGGGTCGTCTAATATATGTTCAGCTCTCAAATATTTTAAATTATATTGTATAATATATAAGATGTTTAATTAAATTACATGAAAATCCGAAGTTCACGGCGTCTAAACTGGAAATTTGTCCAAAAAAAATTAGGGGTGGATTACCCTTAACAATTAGGGGGATGAAAAATAGATGTCCGATTCTCAGACCTACCCAATATGACACAAGCATGAGAATTTCAATTCATGAGAATCGGGAAAGCCGTTTCGGAGGAGTTTAACCACAAACACCGCGAGAATTTTATATTATTAGATATCTCACCACTGCATCTGTTAATAATGAAGAGTCAGCATATGCCTGAGGGTTAGCTTGTGGTGTGTCCATGTATCTTTCAGTGTAAATAGTGTCTGAAATACAAAAAAGCTCTTTTTCAAGTAATCGAAAAACAAGTCACACAAAATTTATTTGTATGACAATATTGAATTGATAATTGGCGCAGGCTACGGAGCAACATTAGTGAAATGCTTTAGTTCATGAAAAGTTAAATAGGTGGCGCTGATAACCGTAGAAAAGAATTACAATGTAGTAGTATTTCACAAATTGTACAATAGATGGTGCTACATTTAATTTGAATAATGTTTATTTTATAGTGATCGTACTATTATGTGATACACAGATTGGTCACTAGATGACGGTAAACTTAATATGTTTCAAATCTTAAGTTTATGATAACGTTATGTGATATAAATGCGATAATACTGTTTCAGTAGTGTCGAATCACATTATACATAACTAAAATCCCAAAATTTATCTAATAAAGCTGAATCTCACAAAATTATAACAGTTTGTGTATTGGTCATAATTTTTAGTAGGTATGTATTGAAAATGATTTTTTATTAATTCGCACTTCTGGCTAATACGTTATTATTTTTTCCTTTTTAAGAATACTTAAAAAGGATCGCTACTTTGTAACTGAAATGGGGTCTGGGGTCAGTAACATTTATTTAAATGAAGTGATAATAAACAAAAAACCTAAAATAACCAAATTACCATAATAATGCCAATCTACAACTGGCGCGACAGCTATAGCGCATCTGAAGACGTCACCGCCGCGTGCCAAAGCCATCGAAGACGCGTAGCCGCCGTACGACCAGCCCCAAATGCACGTACGATTCCTATCTACGAAGGACAGTCGGTCTTGGAGGTATCTGTTAGTATAAAATGACAATTAAAATCGTTATAATTAGAACTCCAAAAAATTTAGGGAGTTTAATTGTTTTATGCGTCTAAACATGTTAGGAGAATCTAATTGTTAAGATGCGTATATCATTGTTCGTTGTATCATGTTATAATTTTGTAGTTCAATTCAAACATATGGAAATACGTGTAACACGATTTTTAGAACCTAGTCATAAGGAGAAAATATACATTGAAAGGGATGTAAAGGCGGATAATATCAAAGGTTTAATTAATTAAAAAAAGCTTCTATGAACTCATTTGATATCAACTATTTCAAAGTCCGGTAATCGTAGAAACCAACTATCCCGGCTTGGAAGATACATAGAATAAATACTGAACAAAATCGCATTGATCTAACCTACAAATATGAAAACACATACTTAGTTGCGGTAATCTGATCTTCAATCTCCACGGTACCAAGCCTCCTGTTAACCGCGAACATGTTCCCAGTCCCTTGGAGACCAGACCCTCGTCCGTCGATCTTTGCTACGGCGATGCCATAACGGCTCACCAGATACGTGCCCCAGTCTACGTTCCACTGCTTTGTCACTTGCGCGGTATCGGGGCCGGCGTAACTAAAAGAGACGTTCTTTGTGTTCCGGTTCGAAGGACCACAAAGATGTATGGTCCGAAACCCACAGTCTTTGATGGTAAGTGATAATTTGTTTATTGACTTACATAGACTGTTAATGATAAGCTCGATGTACGATGGTGTATTTATTTAACAAAATGCAGACAAAATACTTAAAATAACATACCATATAAATAAAAAAATAATTAGATCCATAACTAAACATAGAAATTTCCATTGTATAACCGGGGCCCGAACTCAGTTCTGGAGGGATTTTTTCTAAAGCCTTTTTTGGTATATCGAATCGATTCAAATGAATGTAAAAATGTATGCAACGGGCGCCCTTGTATAACATATAACAGTGTTTTTCAACCTTTTTCATGATGCGACCCCCCTAGTATAAAAATTTATTTCGCGACCCCCCTAGACCTTCGGTTTTTTATCATGTATGTAGGTGTATGTTACAGTATTACCATTAACAATATTAATTGTCATTAATTTTGTTTTTTTTTTACTAAAGTACCCATTTTTTTCGACCTCTGGCGACCCCCCTACAGAGGCTTGGCTTGACCCCCTGGGGGGTCGCGACCCACAGGTTGAAAAACAATGACATATAATATCTGGACACATTTCGGATGACAAGACCCAAAGGTTTTTTATGTGAGATTTATAAATTAATAAAATTAAATTTGGAAAATTAAAATTAAAAAAAAAAGTACAATTTGTGGAAATTTTAGTCCTCGCAATTACACGAAATATTGCCAAATTGAATAGTTTAATTAAAGTTTGTTAATACTCACACATAAACCAGCAAAGGCAGGTTTCTCCTACTCAAATAGTCTCGAGGGGCTTGTATAAGCACTTTTGCGTCTGGAATACCAGCTCCCAGGGGAACTGAGTCGCGGAAGGTCACTGGCAATTCCACTGATTCACTAAGTTCTGCTACCTCTTGGTTTTCCTCCCATACCCTTATGAGGCTGCCGTTCTGAAATCGAAGGAAAAAAGATATAATTAAAAAAAGAGATTCAGGAATTCCATAATGCCTATGTTTTACTTAGATCACCTTCAATTTTTTCGAAGTTGAAACATTTTTTAAATGTTCAGCTTCGGCGCCGTTTATTCTAAGGGTTAAATCCTTATATATGAGATGTCTACTAGACTCTAGTAACTAGACAATACAACTATATTTTTTATCACGAAACGAGTTCTAATATTTTAGCGTAGTTGTATGGCAATTTTTTCAATTCGCAATTATTTCCGTTAAAAGACTTTTATTTTAATATTTTTATGGACTCACCGTATTATAAATAAAAACTTGCGGTACATTAGGGCCATTGCAACTGAGCGTGATTCTAGTGGCATCGTCATTAATAACAGCATCATTGAACAGACATTGCTGTCCATCTGGTCTCCTTACATCACAGGTGAAACAGGCTACACCAGTATTGGTGATGCTGTAGAGATGCTGCTCGGTGGCATCACCAACTCTTGTAGCTAAGTACCAGCTGGAATCGTGAACAAAAATTTACATGTTTCTTAAGTAAACGAATATGTATTTAGAGCGGTCTTGGATTAGATTTTCTTATTTTAACTAGATTAGTTGACGGGAGTGACCAAAATCTGGTCTTAACATTAACTTACAATTTTATTTTTAAGTTAATCATTAAGCAAATTAAGCAAAGCGACAGTTGTAAACCAATATTTTTAAAGTTAAAAATTTTAACATTACCTTGCAAATATATAATGGAAATTGTATTGTATGTTCGTAAGAATATGCATTTTTTAAAGAAATTAAGTAGTAAAAGACATGATATGAGATTAGGTTTACCAACTAACAAAACAGCATTATTAAATAAAAGTGTACTTTGTATGGCTCCACGTATATATAATCATTTACCAAAATCAATACTAATAATTTAGAATATAAATTTGTTTAAAAAATTTTAAAGAAACGTTATTACAAAAAGCTTATTACACGGTTACTGAATATTTGGAAGATAATTTATAATATTAAATCATTGTAATTGTTATTAGTTATGAATTAAATGTAATGAAATATCCACTAGAAGTGTACTCATAGTTTGCATGCCTTGAGATAGAATATGGTTTATTCACTTTGTTATACCTTTGTTAAGACCTTGCTTTTCTTGTACCCATATTCGCAAACAAATAAATGATTTATAATTTTATGATTACTTTAGACTTGTATTTTGTATAACAGTCTAGTATTTTTCATATCTATGTTTCTTAACGATCGCTTGACAACGCTTTTGGTCAGCATTGTAAGATTTATTTTGCTCTATATAATAGTAACATTAGAGTTTTATAAAAAGTTTTTCGAAGTTATTTCTTCAATTCATCAGAGTCATCAAATTAGGACTCAAAGTCATGATACCGCGTGATACTTCAACAAAGAGTGATATCGAATCTACCTCACGAGAGTGTGATAAGAGTGATAGTATAAAATACAAATTATATACTTACATGACATCACTAGAAGTCCATTTTAAGATTTTGACAACTGTATGCGCGGTATTTGAGCGACCAGATAGGGTCCACAAGGCACCGCTTCCGCCCTGCGTCACTTCAACAACTTGCTTGTAAAATTCGTTGTTTACTGCCTGAAATTATTTACAACGTATCAAGAGCTTTCATTTATAAAGCTCGTGATAGAAAAATAGTATAAAAATTACATTTAAATAGAACTATGTATATAATTGTTATCAGCCAGAATCGTTATATCGGGATACTTTTAATGATAGAAATGTAAAGAGGTACTGTATGTACTTACAAATGGTAAAATTGTAATAAAAGCAGTGCCTTGTTCGTTGAAAATCAGAGGAATGTTGTCAATCCATCCATTCGGTTGAGTGTAACTGTAGATCTGAGAAAAATAGTTCAATAAGATTTAGCTTTCATCTCTACCTAGAACCAACACTTTGAGTTGATATTAATAGTGATAGTAACTCAATATTTCGGTTCTAAAGTATTTCTTAAATATTTATTAGAAAGTAAATTAAGTGAGTTCAATAAAAACCAACTGAGATACAATTGGACCTGCTTGAAGAGTTTAAAGTATTTTCATAGTAATTATTGTTATTGAAATACCTGAGGTATAAATTTTATCTTATTCACGCTTCGTACAACTAGTAATATGAATAAAAGAATAATAATCTAACATAAACCTCAAATGCTCAATTTTATTTGGTACGTAGAAAATGATGTTTGTCTTAGAAATTCATCGTCGGGCATTTGCTCCATCAGTAGGAGATATAGCAGGAGTTTAATTATGACTATACGGAGATGGCTCATAGCCATAATTAAAATTTGTCCAATTGCACCATTTAACTTTAGTACAACGTAATATTATCTTTTATTGACATAACTGTTACTCGTTTAAAGAATAACACTTTATTAACGGATTTAAGTTACGAAAAGCAATTTAAATAAAAAGCACCCTAATTTCTATAGCGAAAACGGCTTAAAATTTTCAAACACCTGGGATCTAATAATATCTAAACTAAAATCTCACGAAAAACAATCCGGGAAAATGGAGGACACCAAATCCTTCCGGTTTCAGTCGATACCAACTCCGGGGCAATAAATACAGATAACACACAACCTCTCTGCAGCTGTAAAACTTATTTTGACAATTAACACCTTTTATATTCAGTCTACCGTGACCACGCACGATGTAAAGTACGCGAAACATCGGAAAATATACTTATATAATATATTTAAATTTTGCAAAAATATATAACTTAAATCAGTTAGTAAAGTGTTTTTCTTTAAATTTAGTACAACGGTTTGAGATATGAACATGCACAAAAACCGCAATAATCATATCTTAAGTGACAACAAGAAATTATTGGCAAGTCGTGAAACAATAGTAAAATTATTCTTACTTATGATAATACTGATATAAAGAGTCTACTTTTATAGTGTAGTGTGTGTTATGTCTTCCTTCAGTCATGTCAGACAATACCTGTGGTCAGCAGGGTTACAATATATTCACGTAAACCTTTTGTAGCCTTAAGACATACTCACTCGTTGACATGTGGTAGTACCCTGACTGCATAGTTCGACCACAAACTGTGTTTGAACGCGATTGGTCCACATCACGCCTATGGTGTCTGCGTTAACGAACGCCACTGTCTTTAAGATTGGCCTGTTGATAAATACAATTCTCTTAGAATCATAAAACAACCCAGTCGCGATGCCATGCCAGCTTGCCGAACATATCATCTCGGGTTCGATATTTGTGTGATGAGCATAACTGTTAGCATGACTGTGTTATAAAATGCAGAAAATATATTATGTAAGTAGATATATGTTTATCAATTATGTTATTACCCACAACGTAAGCTTTCATTGATGGGTCTACGGTATATATACCGTAATAATTAATTAAATAATTAAATAATATTAATATTAATTATTATTAAATCAAATTGAACTTTTTGAACTGTCTGTCTCAATCTGTCTCTTTTCATCTCACCGTATAAGCATTATAAGAAAGAGACGAATCAGTTATAATTGCAGATATTTCGTTATGAAATAATGAATCCATAAGAAAATCTATTCCTGGGATAGAGAGATGGACTTAGTTATTGCTCCATAGTCACCAAATAGCAATATTCGAGCACCCCGAAGCATATAGATAAAAAACAGGTATCAAACTAACATCAATAATTCTGTGCTTTTTCAATTTTGAAATTGCTCATCTGGTACTTATCACTTATTTGCGATATTTAAAAAAAATCTATTATATCTAGGGTTACCTGGAAGAAAGATCTTAGCGATAAGACAGTTGCATTCCTTTTAGTTTTGGTAAATTAATGTTAGGAATTTCTCAAATAAATATCAAATTTAAGGAGTAAAACGTTATTGAATGCGTCTGAAAATATATAATTTTAAAAATAGTATAAATGAAAAAACAATGACTCACTCAGTGAGGTCAGAAGGTGCTGTGTAGACGGTTTGAGTTCCATCCTCCAAGTTCCTTAGTGTTACCGACACGGTAGGATTTCTCGTACCAGACTGTAAATACATCAAACAATCTCTAAAATATTATCATATTACATTACGGTTATATGTGAGATATTAGTTTTAAATTACAAATTGATTTAAAATAACTCTAATAAGTATAACACTTTTCACATTCTTTAGTAACTTCATAGTTATGACATGGAATTCTTCTACCACCCTTAAAGTAAAAATCTTTATAACTAACGACTATCAGACTTTATGCTGAGGTTACAGACCTAAAACTGTTGAGTTAGAGCAACAAAAAAATTTCGATTTAAATCATATATGTGAGCTTTATTTTCCCTCTCTTTCAATTATTTTAAAATAATAAAGAATGCAGTCAAAACCTTAACCATGCCAATTTATATTAAATTTATTATCTTTCAGCATAGACTGTATGTGATTTAAGATTCCAAAATTTAAGTAAATTTAGTAACGCGATAAATTTAAACTTCGTTAACGGTTAACGCCAGGGGTAATTAATATCACAGTGCAACTAAACTTTCGTTAAGTACTTTGCCGTGTCGGCGTAAATAAATTAAGTTACAACAATCGTGTTATCAGTGTACAATTGAGTCGTAGCTGATAGTTTTTATGGAATTTAATGGTTAACACAATTATCTATGGAAAAAATCAGATAATAATAAAACTAAACACACCCCATAATGTCATTACAGTGTTGATGGCCACAGAAATGTCCTGGTCCTTATATATTAAAAGCGGATAAGGAGTTACTTTTATAAAGCCGAAAAAATATAACTACGATATTCATTTATATTAAAAAAATGCACAAATTTGAAGCAATTATATTTTTGCTAGTAGTACGATATCAAACATCAATAGAAATCGATACAAAGTAATATTCATTAGAGTAAAAAAACGGATATAGAGCAATAATTTTATGAAATATTCATAGAAGATGTTTTTTTGGCCAATTCAATAAAATAGCTTGCCAAATCGGCTGTCAATCAGTTACACAAAAACCTCGACATGTAACACACAAATAAATATTTACCTTAGGATATCTTATTTCACGATGTTTAGTGTACTGATGTTCAACAGATCCGGGAAGCCCGAAGTTGGGTATTTTCATTATTCTTACATCACTGTCATCGAATGTCGCGTATGCTAATCTGTCGCTGTTTTTGGAAAACCACATGGCGTTATTCGAAGAGAAAACTTCCTCTGTGGATAATTAAAGTGTTCATTAAAATGATATTGCATGTCCAAGTATGTGCATGTGTGAAAGTATGGAGACATCGTGTTTTCGAATCAAAAAACGCTCGGGAACTAATTTAAGAATTTTTTTTTCATATTAAAATCACTTTTAGGTTCCCGGTCTTTGGAAAGACAAAAGAGGCTGAGACAGATCAAGGATACATTGTATGTACTATACAGATGAATTAATAAGTTATCCACCACTAGTTGTTTTTTTTTTGAAGATAATTTCTTATTCTTTATTTTTCTATGATACAAGCATACAAATATACATACAACCTTGAATTTTACCTCTCTACGATCAAACCCTATTTTTTATTTATTAATATTTTTATTGAACTAAAAAAAATGAATGCTAGAAATCACATGTATGACAACACAACGTTTGCCGGGTCAGCTAGTGATATTATATAATTTCGGATCATTTTTGTTCTCATTGTTAAATAAAATGGACTCATCATTTGGTTTTACAATAAATACTTATTGGCAAACTCCATTGAAAACAATTCTCAATTTTATATGGAAATAAAATTCCAGTCCTTTATACCCCATACATCTAAACATGGTGTATATGGGGTAAAAATGTCATGATCAGACTTGTCATCACATCGAAACAATTACTCTAAGATCGGTCCTTAAAACTGCAGTAAGGTTATTTTGTTCGGCTTCAGCTTATATAGCATATAAAATATTTCACCAAATTATATCTAAAGCCTACCTTCATACACCCAATCAGGCACCCCGTTATAAATCACGTTTCGTTCACCATTCGTAGATATTTGTATCGGTTCATTTGTTAAGCTTGATTGGTAGTACACGTTGTTCTCATAGACAAAAGCGAATCCAGGACCTTTACGTGCCCATCTGAAGTTTTGGAGCATCGCATCCCCTTCAGCCACACCTGGTGGCGTGATTCGGTACTCGTCGCTTGATCTAGTATCAATCACCACGTAGTGTGAATAGAAGCTATGTCTGTATTCCTTGAAAATAAAACAAAATTACTCGTTTCACATATCATCGCTCGGTGTCTTGAAGTTAAGAAGGATAACGGATTTTTAAAATTGTTGTATAATTTGAAGTCTTCAATTACAATTACATAAATTTCAAATTTAAAAAATATAAGTGTCTGTTGCTTTTTGGAACGTGAACTATTTTTATGAGAGCTATAGATTTAACGAATTTATTGTATCCAATTGATTGTGTAAATAAATTTGGTTGAGAAAAAAAATTCAAAATGAATTCGGAATCGTTGTTGAGTTTCTCACAAGGTATCAACAACATAATATTAAATTCTTTATATCACATCACAACCTTTATTGGACTAACTAGTTTTATTTTTAACGTTATAAAATTATCTTTGAAAGCCGACATATAAATCTTAATTGGAATATATGTAATTTCCATAACATGGATGTTTTACAGCGACCATTATTAATTATTGTTGATAATTAAGATAATAGTACTAAAGATTATTAAATTATCGTAAACTTACTGTTAATTCGTTAAACGACAGTGCGATGTATCTTTGATCTGCTGACATTTCATTGAACTGATAAGAATTCAATAAGTACTGAAAACAAGAAATAACCCATTTGAAAAATCTTTAAATTTTAAGGATCTATTTTAAAATTTCAGATTACATATTCAATTATAAGATTGTACCTGTGATGTGTTGGATACTACTAAGAGAGTATCATCATCATCAACATTGTATTTGACAAGGTTTCCATCACCGTTACGAAATAGTATGTCACTTCCTGTAACAGAAGCCAATCCATCGTTTTTAGCATATTCCTTCATCGTTCTATTCTGTTGGTTACATGCAATCTAACGGTGTTGATATTTTCGAAACAACTGTTATAAAAATCTTTAATTGTTTGCCTATTATTGGTGCAAGATTCCGCGAAAAATCAACAATACAGTGTTCATTCGAAGAAGCAACATTCTGAGGATGCTTCTCCTGAATCGAGATGCACGTTTTGCCTCGACGCCGGATTTTCAGGGATTTCTCGCAGAGTCTTGCTAATTGGTGTATTAGAACTTTGTACTAGGGACGTCCGCAAAGTAACGCATTCTATAAATTTTATTTCATTATCACGCACGTTAAACTTTCTTATCAAGTATGGATTAATGGAAAATATTAGAATTTTAAATGCTATCAACACAATTAAAATTTAGACAAATAAATTGAAAACATTACATCTGCTCCTTACAACATGATCTAAATTTATCTAAGTGTAGATATTTAAACAGGGACTCAAAGTAGTCATTGGTGTTAAACAAGTGACAAACTAAATAATCTGTTTAGTTAAATTGGGGACTTAAACAAAGTATTACTAAATATCAAAAATATAGTTAATAAAATATTACCAGAAGTCCAAGTTCCGTTGAAACTTGTGGCCGCAAATTGACCGTTTAGTATTGAATCCAAATCTATCTCCTGTGGAGGATTTGGTAATGGTGTTGTTGGTGGTGGTAGTGGGGGCGTCGTAGGAGGATCCGTGGGATCCGGCTCTGATGGTGAAGGCGTTGGAGACACTGGCGTTGGCGACTATTCATAAATATAATATTTAATATTGTCTTTTACTATCATAACGATTACTCATTTAAAGAAAAACAGCGTGCGTGGTCACGAGACGTAAAGCAAAAAAAGCAAGATGTAAACCACGCGAAACATCGGAGAAATTTAAAATAATGTAAATATATTTAAATTTTGCAAAAATACACAACTTAAATCCGTTAATAAAGTGTTTTTCCTTAAATATTGTATTTTATTAACCGGAGTATCTCTCACTGTTACGTACAATAGTTTTTAACGAATGAAACAACTACAATATATTATTTACGCCGTCGTTTCGGATGCTTTGCAACCATGTTCACAAAACGTCTGAATCGCCGTCATAAATAATTTTAATGATAAATCACATTTATATTGGTACTTACACTATTATAAAAAGTACTAAATCATATACGAACAGGAATTTAGGAATTTAATTATACATATATTTTTAAATATAGCATCGTATTATTTGCAATAATAAATTTTATTTAATTGTAAAAAATTTTGACCCGCAAGAGGGTCTCCTATTGTTAATTCGCCCCCCATGGCCACGGCCTCATAAAAATCAGGTTATTTTTAGTTTTTTAGTTTTACTAGCAATAATAACAGGTTCTGGACCACAATCAAAAATAAAAGGTTCGTACCATTACATTAATTTTATTATACATATTATTATAATATTTATATAAATGGTACTAAATATATAAAGTAGGCTATGGTTAACCCATGATGATAGCTTCCTACATACATGCATAAATTTAATGAAAATTCGTCCAACCAATTGCACGTGAAGATTACACACACTCACAAACGTTTGCCTATATAATATAAGTAATTTTACTACCGGTGGTGCAGGCGTAGTTTCGGCGCCTCCAATGTCATTGGAAAACACCACTATGAGAGTGACAACCACCGCGATTGCAGCCACCATCCCGATGAAGCCGATTGTGTATACAAGTTTCTTAGACTTCTTGCCAGCTACCAGGACCTGATAAGGATAAAAATATATCATTAAAAAACGTATAAAATGTGCCTGTACTTCAAATTTTATTATTTTATTTATCTTTACAGAAATACTTCTTATTTAAACTGATTAAATCTTTTGTTATGCTAACAACCGGTTGTACTAGATACGAGTTATACTAGCGTTGGACGACACTGATCTACGACTATTGAGAAGCCAAAACAAACAACTCTTTCTTCTGGCAAACCAAACCTGTTAGTTTGCAGTTTTAAAGCGTTATAATTAAAACTGTCGAAGAGAAATTATTCGAGAAGGTATTTGACATTTTTTTACAGTTTTCTACTGAGACATGAGATGTTTTGGAATAGGGTACCAAAATCTGATCAAGCGATTACATGAGAATTGAATAACACACCTTATCATAGACAAACAGTACTTCAGAAAATCACTGAAACTTAATTCAAGACCTGTCCACCATTTAGTCAATTTCACATTTGACCATGTTCAAGTTGCAATTATGCTTTGAGATACGTATTAGAGTACGGGCTTTAGTTAAAAATATTATTAAAATGGAGCTAATAATGTAAACTGGACTGTCTTAAAACTTACAAGTGCTCTGCAGAAGGTCTCGGTAGATAAACTGAATAATCTGTTTCCTTCTCCAAGATCCACTAAACACTATTTTTACAATAAATTCTAGTAGCAATCAGATTTATCATTTATCTTAAAGGGTTATCAGTACTTGACTTTCAATAGTTAATATCATAAAAATGTAAATAAATACTTTAGTTGGTTTGACGATACTGAAGGAATGTCTGAAGTAATTCTTGTTACTTAATACTACCAGACGATACCCCCTACGGCTACTATTTCCTTCTAATAAAAAAATTGCCTTTCATATAAGTCTTCGTACTTTTGTTTATTCATCTCCAGCTTTAGTTTTATCAAAAATTCTTCGTAAGGAACGCCTAAAACACCAATTCCTGATTTACACTTTATTTTTTAAATGAAAGTAGCAGAGAAATTGAATCTAGAACTAACATGTAGACAGGGTATCGGAAAATATTCCGATAAGCAAGTTAAATTAGATAGAGCATTGCAAAACGTAGAACTTGAGGTATGTCGTCTCCACTACCACCTTACGTAAAATAGATAAAAATACGTATATTTGAGTTTTTTTGTCTTCAGTCTACCGTGACCACGCACGCTGTAAAGTACGCGAAACGTGGGAAAAAGTTTAAATAATGTAATATACTTAAATTGTGTAAAAATACATAATTTAAACTGTTAATGAAGTGTTTTTAACCTGTACATTATGACTTGATTGAACTTACCTGGTCGCTGGTGCCCATTTCCATACTAGATCCCTCCTGAGCCATCTCGGTAACGTTTCACCTGAAACAAAAACAAAATTCAATCAGTTAAAGTGGGCTTACGAGATTTTCTATCGCAAAAGCAATATCAAAACTACATCGATTTAAGGTGTTCTAAACAAATCTTAATAGATTTTACACTGGGTTAATTTTGTTTAATAAAAATTATGACGTTACATGCTTTTCAAAGTTCCGTTCTGAAGCTTAATCACTTAAAAAAATGAAAAATTATAAAATAAAAGTATCGGACATATCGAGGTTCGACGTAAAAGTTTATTTTACAGGCAAGTGGTATGCTGAGTTTCACGTTTAGAACTTAAAATATACCATAAAAGTTAATAGATATATAAATAAAGGATTCTTTAGTGCATAGTCGATATACTTAGAATTTAGACTCGACAATTAAACTGTCTACATAGACCTAACGATAACATTAAAGAATTGTGAATAAATAAGTGTTGCTATCTACTTAACACTTACCATACTTATGTATAATGTCAAATTGTAACGTGTAAATAGAATTTAATATGTTTATAGGATTATGTTAATACATTTCACTTTAGACTTGATAACATTTATTAAGTCCATAGTACAACACCCTAATGGACCAATATGCAAGCAATATTCCGCGAACGCTGTTCGAAGAGGCAACTTCGTGGGGATGCGAGTGCTTGTGGGTTTTTGGTTGGGAGTATTCCTTGCATATTGGTATATTAGGGTTTTTAAATTATTATTACTTTATGTAAACGTTTCATCATGTCGTCTAGTGTCGTATTTACTTCGTAGGAGTATAAATTTATTTTATTTTTATATTATTTTGAGGTCGTTTTTCTTTTGAGTATTAAACCTAAAATTAGAGTGTTTTTTAGATACTTATAATTCCATAATCATGTCGATTATAAATGATAAGCAACAAATTTATTATCATTTTATGATGAGGATAGAATTTAGATCTCTATATTATTATAGTGATGTCTTATTTTGTTATTTTATCTGTTTAGTATAAAGTTTAAATGTTTATTTTTAACTGATAATTAGAAAGTCTAATTTAAAGACGTTGCCTCAGGGCAAATGTGATTTCCTTGAACTCAATAAGATCGTATCTCCCTAATTCAACTTTCGATAAACCTATATTATTGTCACATTTAAAAGCATGATATAAAAATATTATACTAATTTTTCAAGTAAGTTCAAGATTTCATGAACGTATAATGCACTCATCTAAGTATGTATCGTAATAGGTTTAGTGTACCAAACTAGCAGAGGCCACATACAATAGCACATTCTCCATATCACTAATAAGTTGTAAAGATTACATTTAAATTTATCTTTTATCAACAGACGATAAAATAGTGTTATAAAACATTTCGTGATAAATAAACACGTTCTTGCAGTTAACAGTATGGTCATAAGAAATCAGACATTTGAATGTATTCAATTCATTGTTAAATTTTACTTTTGACAAACACAATAATTTCATTAATATTTGCACACGATTAATTTAATTTTTGCGAGTAGTGAATGTAAATATAGAATAATAGTAAAATACAAATTAAAATAATCTAATTTAAAAAACATTGTTTTAATTTGGTAGCATTTTGGTACATGCTAAATTAAGCATTTCGCGACTCCAAATAATGATACTTTGGTTATTTATACCAATTCTATATTATAATCACTTAAGGTCTAATAATGTTAAAACCAAACTTACCCTTCAGTAAAAAAGACTACCAAACCGGCCAAAGGCCGATTTTTCACCAAACTGAGCTCTACGCTGATCATACTGGATATTTAGATTATAGTATCTTTATAGTAGATAATAAATAAATAGCATTTAATCGTGTCGAAGGCAAAGATAATACCGTACTACTTAATCATTTGTGATATGAGAAATATTTTAATTATTTGTTTTTAGGAGAACGACTTCGTTGGCTCGGGCAACTCTAGGGAAGGGCAACGATCGGCCCGTGAAGGTAGCATACTGAGCCAACCAAGTAGTCTGAAGTAAAGAAGAAGCGGTGGAGGTTTCTCATTACGGAGTCTAAGACCCACTCCGATAGCAGAGCCATTGGAGTAAGTAAGGAGTTTTACGTGCGTGAAAAAATTTAATTTACAAATTGATTAGAATAACAAAAAGTGTATCTTATTAATTATAAAACTCGTTTTTAAAATAAGTCTTACCCTGAATAAATAAACATATTTACACCGAAAACCATGAAAGAAAATTGTGTAAATCCAAGGTAGGGAAAATTATTTGAGTTTTCATTTCCGCTGTGATGCCACAAGGATGGAAGTCCGTCCCTTATTACAATTTCCGCTCCGTGATTTTTCCTTCTTACCTCTAAAACCTTATTTTACAACTGATTTCGATATGGAAGAGAAAGCAATTTTAGCTTTTGTGATCAAATATTCAGGAGTCACATTAACCGTTTTAGAATATTGTAACTCAATTCTATTTTTTTTCGACCTTATATGTTAACATATTATTGGTGTAATAAAGGTGTTAGGTGTTAGATAACGTCAAAATTACTTATAACTTAAATGTTCTTTAAAGAATAAATAATATCAACCCACATTTATAGGACACATGTACCACAAAATTACTAATTACCTACTGTAAAACTGTAATTAATCCTATCTAAGGAGATTCGATTACGTTGGAAATTATGCGACATACCTTTAACAAAACGAAAACCTACTAAACATTTATCAATTTTACTAAGCTCTTCAAAAGGACTTGAGAAGTTAAGTTTTATGGCTTACATGGTAAATACTCATCAAGTTCCAAACTTCCAAATAATAAACAACATTATTTGCTGTACGACAATCGTATTTGGTTCAAGGGCACACATTTTGCAGTAACTCTCCAACTGGAATTGATAACTACATCACGTACAACTGTGACGCAACATGGCTAACATTTAATAGTGCCGTAGTTGTAATGCGGTGACGTCACATCCGATGTCAATTAGAAAGCTGTGATATAAGATAGGTGATTAAAATACATGTAACGATAATTATTTACGTATTAGCTAGTATACAATGTTAATTAAACTATTGTTTTTATCAATTGTTAATTTAACAGATATATATGCTGAGATATTAATTTCCTGTAAACAATGGTAGATATCGTCACGTGTCAGCATGTCACCGTTGTCCATATCCAACTTAATTCCGGTTCCGGGTTTTCAGGCCCTAGGGAGTGTGCATTAGTTGTTATTACTTTGTTTCCGTTCACAAATGGATCTCTGGAGAGTGTATACAACACTACTTTGTACTTTTTACTTTTTGTTTATGATTTCTCTATATTTAACAAAAATGGTATTTGCAGTCTCCAGATTTTTACTGCAAATAAGTTTCACAATTAAAAATATTTTCACCACGAATAATTCGATAAGAAATTAAAACTTATCTGGCAAAAGCAATGATCGTCCCAAATGAAATCAGTTCGATGAATCAGGTTATTTTGATTAACGTGATTGGGATCGGAAAGGAGACTGTCCCTTAATTATTCCGAGTAATTTCTAGAGACAGACGTTTGCGTAAATTTTTTGATATATAAATTTGAAAGGACATAATTAAGATTTCAAAAATGTAATATTTATATAGTTATACTAGCTGACCCAGCAAACGTTGTTTTGCCATACATGTGATTTCAATTTTCAATTAATAAATAAAAATAGGGGTTGATATAGAGAATAAAAATAAAAATAAAAAATTCTGTCAAAAAAAATTAAGGGTGGACCACCCTTAACATTTAGGGGAATGAAAAATAAATCTTGTCCGATTCTCCGACCTCCCCAATATGCACACAAAGTTTCATGAGAATCGGTCGAGCCGTTTCGGAGGAGTTCAAGTTCGAACCCCGTGACACGAGAATTTTATATATTAATTAAAATATTGTCAGTAACGTAACAATGAATTTCTTTCATTAAATACACAGCTGCTTTCATACATAGGTATTGAATGACTTATTTAAATTATTTACTTTTTACGATAGTCGACTTAAGACTTGGTATTTTTTTTGTAATACAAAATGTTAATTGTGCTTTCTGCTATTAAAATATTATTAATCGGATCTTTCAATACACAATAATATAATATCGAGAAAAATACTATTTATTTTGTTTTAGAAAACAGTTATCGGTAACTTTATGAATTGACAGAACCCTGAATTGCCTTGTGATGACCTCAGTCAAGCACTTTATAATAATGGAGTTAATTGCTTTAATTACAGCTACAGTGTCGAGATTATCCTGGAGTTGTAATATTGAAAAGATTATCTTCTTATGAACAAAGAAAATCTCTGAATATGCACTAATGAGAGAATATTACCCTAACTAAAAATTGTAATTAAGTAATTGATATTACATATTATTGTTATTACTATTTTTATTCACAGAATACGAAGTGTTTGGGTGTATTTTTCGGACGATCCCCTACATGAGCGATGGCGGTTGTCAATAATTTAAGAAGTTCCCGACTTTTTACCCGACGTCGCGTCGCGTTGGTCGGAATAGTTCCTCGGTCGCAACCGCAACTTCCTCCAACCAGCTTGGATTTTCCCATACATAATAGATGTAACAAATTGTATTGGTCAAGACACAAAACGTGCTCTATCTAAGCGATTTTCCATATTTTTACAGTCAATGTCAACTATATGTTACTAATATGAAAATGTTGTTTTCCAATGATAAAAATTACTCCCACTATTAAAGAAATATCTTAAAACATCTTTTTTATGCGTGACATATTTATGTCAATATAATTTTATGGAGACTCTTTATGTAGACAGTACCGGCGATCCCAGAGATCTCACTCAGCGTATAAGCCACGCAATACATTGAGGAAAGAAAAGGAAAGAGAAAAAACCCAAGATTGTTAAAACAATAAAATAGAAAAGAAATATTACATTTGAATTTGGAATCTGTCATTTGTATATGATTGTTCTTGATTTTTCTTATGTTGGCGCCAATACATCTTTTATTTTATCATTTAATTTATCTACTATATAATAATTATTTTTGCGATAGTCGTTAAGATGAATGTGTACCGGGCTGTTAATGGGTACAATGAAACCTATTAATACTCCTTTGTTTGTGACAGAAAAAGATCTGGCTGTCCATGTAATGTCCGAAAGAATTCGAAGAAATCCTATCTGAATGGAAAAGATTATATCTCGGGAGATGGAGATAGAGCCATTTGTGTATTAAATTAACACATTATTAAAAAAACAACGTTATTTACAAAAAAAAAATCTTAGTTTTGTTTCAGTTTTTATTTTCGGTTTTGTTTTTTATTATAATTTTTGTGTAGGCTTTACTAAGACTACTCGTAGGTTTTAATTTTTTTCTTTGACTCTTCTTTTGTTATTATAATAAGGCTATCTAAAAATTGTATACAATAAAGAGTTTATAAATAAGTAAATAATGATCGAATGATTAAAATACCACTACAATTTGTCAAACATCAAACGAGGCTCTTGGGGTTTGCCTGAAGCGCTTGGTTATCATTGAATGACTTTCCACGATATTAAAAACATTTTGTACGAAATATTAATTGTTACTGTATGTATATAATTTATTTAATAATAATAATTAATTGATATTTTGTTTGAAATGAGTCGCATATGATACATTGTTTGAATTAAGAATAACATCACTTAGCGTTTATAATATTGATTTTTTTCGTCTACATTGATATTTCAATTAAAATGAAAACTCGAACTAAATAAAAAAAACTCTTAGGGTAAACTCATAAAAAATATTACAATTCACTTGTTTCAGAAAAACAGGTTACAAAACGTTTCTTTAAATAATTACTATCGTATGTTTACTAGATAAAAACAACATCGAATGTAATTTAATTTTTTAAATGTCTTTTAATGTCACTTAAGCAGCAGTGGTTTCAAGTAACACTTTTGCTGAAGTTTTCACTCCCTTTTCACAAAAATGTAGTTTTGTGACTCCTTTCGGAGTACTTGAGCAGCTTCTTTAGTACTGTGAGCTTACACTTTATCATGGTTACGGTCTTCAATCGTGAATATTTGGAAAAGGAAAATTTGTATATTTCAATGCGTATTCGACAAAAGGCATTTTGATCAATCCACTCTCTTTTATAGCATGATTTAGACCGGCAGCCATCTCTTCCGGTCTTCGAAACATTGTTATATCTGTTGATATTATACGAACTATATTCGAACACAACTGATACTAGCTGTTAAAATGTCCGAAATAATGGCTCCTTACTCAGTTTGAGGAACGCGATCAGTGCTTTTAGTTTTAACACCCCATTCCATATTGTAATTTGATAATGATCACGAAAACATAAGTGAAATAGCGCAAAATTGAAAGAAGTATTTAAAAAAATGTACGTGTTCCAAATTCAAAATAATTAAAGAGATAAGAAAAGTAAGTTTCGATGTAACAGTGTTTATGGCCTGAATATTTATTATTGAAATAAAAATCAAAACATAAAAAGACAATTTTCAAGCTTGGAAAGGTAGAGAAATCGATATGAAGAAGACCAACGCATATTAAAAGCCAAAAGGTAATAAAAAATGTATAGTAAATTCAAAATTGTTTCAAATAAGATTTTAAACAAATTTACCTGTCGTTGTTTATTTTTTTCTTTGTGTACGCGACCAGAATCGAGACTGAAATATTTGGTCTCGCTGTATTTGACACCGCAAAGTGATGTCAAACATGTCATGAGCAAAGTTAGAACAAATATATGATAAAAATACCTTAAACCCAAAGCCGCACAAAGAAACAATTTGAAGTTTTTTTATATTTTGTTAAAGAAGTCTGAGGGGAAATCATATGATTTTACTATTGTAATGTCTACCTATTCGCTACTGATGTTGTGTGATGTTATTTTTATATCGTTTGGTGACATTTTCGATGTAATAGGTTATATGGGCATAGCTATGTTATTTATGCTAAGCATTATGCTAAGTCTCTTGATAATGTTACATTTGTATCAATACTAAAACTTCATAAAACCGAATCGAGGTAACTTACTTATACAATAATAGCTCTTGATTGTAGGTACTCGAACGAGTCCTTATGAATTCATAAAAATCAATTCATTCATCATGATTCGTATTCAAAGGTTTTCCATTGCATAAGAAATAAAATGGCGCGTATTGCGTCCAAACAATGGTGATATAGCATGTAAACAATCAAAAATTACGATTTCAATTGTCTGCAAGAACTTTATATGCCAATTGTTTAAAACGTATTGTATGTACAAAAGTGTAGATAGACACAGAAATGTGTCAGGCACTAGAGTTTTCCATATGTAAGTAAGTTAACTTATTTAACTTTAAGACCTTAAACTACGTATATGTACGCTTTATAGTTGGGGAAGTTAAGATTGCATTTTGGGATTTATTTTTTTATTTTATAAACTTTATTTATTTTATGAATCATCCTATTAACCATTAATAATTCTAATTTTCGCTTATTTCGCTGATTTCTAAGAATATCATGAAGATAAATGCTACAAGGTGTTTGATAATAATAACGATACTTTCATTTATTCATTTATCCTCCTCAGAGTTAGTAATGGGGAATATATTTTTTAATAAAACTTATTTAAATTAACTTAACAACGCAACGTTTTCAGTGTTTTTTGGAAATCTAATGAATAAAAAAAATATTGAAAAGAATATCATCAAAAAATTAAAGACATTTATTATTTTAATCTTAAATGCATAAAATATTAAGATCCAATAATACATACATAATATAACTTAAAATCGTATTCCAATGAAAAATTTATTTTGTCAGTAATGGTGATGTCATCGCTATAGCAATTTAATTATTTTTTCTCTTAGAAACATATCATCTAATTTACATGTGTATTTGTTTAATATTCGTGCGCGGTTAAAATAAACAGTGTAGCGAATGAAAACGAAATATTATAGTGAATATTTTCAATTAACCTACTCAGGCAACTTCGTCCGTCTGGAATTCACACGTTTGGTTAACAAAATTAACAATTCCGTTATCTGAATAATAATGTAAAAATATAATATATTTTATTTTAAATCTTGCTATACAATAAACAATTATTAATTTTTGAAAGCCGGTAGGTAACAAACATATTTCCACAGGTTCAAGTTTCGTTTCTATCTTTGCAGGTATTATGTCTGGGAATACTCGACCAAATTTAACAAATGACGTGTCCTATTCACTTTTTATCACAGGTCCGTCATACACAATTGATACTATATCAAATACGCTATTCCAGAAACCTACTAAACTGTAAATATTTTAACTACTCCTGTCGGAAAGTAAAGTATATAAAATGTTCACTGTAAGTCAAATTTTACAACAACAACTACAACTTCTATATCTACAGTCATATTAATGTATATATTAAGACTTACCGTCAATGGAAGTTATCCAAAATATTTGGTAAATAGTCACCAAAATAAGTTTTATATCGTGCGACACTTTTCATTGCTATTACATCACATAAAATTTAAGCCGGCATAACTCGACACTATAATTATTTCTTCCGCTCGTCCATTTGTAAACAAATAAATCGCGAAACGTGTGCGGTAACTTACCGCCAAACGAAGACTGCGCGAACGTAACGTAACGTAAGAAACAGTATGAAAGTTTATTGTTATCAAAACCCGACTACGTTCGCGTAAAAGTCCCTTAAACCACTTATCGTTTCGATTTTAAGAATATAAACTACCATCTCTGTTTAAAAGTGAGTTTTTAAATTTATCACGGCTGAGGCATTTTAAAGTACCTGAGACGTTCTTGATAACACAATCACTAAAAAGCAAAGAAGTACGACGTGAGATTGGAAAACTCCAACAAAAAATTGTATGGCGTTAAAAATGCTTTTGCGAAGCATTGTCTATGTTTTCCCAAGTATCGAACAGGTTGAGGTACCTACCTAATACTATTTAATATCATTGCAGTAATGATTTATGTAATGAACGTTGTGAGTCTGTAGAGTTTGCACTGTGTATTTTGATTGATGTATATTAGAAGGCTAATTATTCGTTTTAAACAGTATACACCTACAATGAACTCAAACCGCTAACATGCAAATTAGTTGGTAATAAATAAACGATTCTGTAGTTTGCGTAACGAGAATCTAGGCTGTCAAAATGAAAGGGATATCATTGAAACAGTAAAGCTAAATGTGCCACAGAATAAAATCCTTACTCCTATTTATAAAACTTAGTGTCAACTTCCTACCATCCTCCTTTCCTTGGATCTCTGTGGGGTGTCGAAGCTTGCTCATCTTTAGAAAATATAATTAGGGCTTCGAGTCATCCACTGCTACAATCATTCATCTAGGGACCAGTATTGCTATCTTTACCTGTAATATAAAAACAAATTACGAAATTTATCATTGAATTTTGACTAAATTAAGAAGGAAGATTATTCGTATACCCTAGAACCCTTAATAAAAATATTGCTCTTGATATCTTTGTACAGTTGCCACTATTGATAGCGCGCTAAATTACAGCGAGCTGTGTAAATCCCCGATTCCGGTTTTCGGGGATAAACCGACACGTCACGGCTAGGGCGTTATCAGAACGCTGGCTTTTAATTGACTTTAATTGTCATGTAGGGAATTATAGCTCAGTTTAACTGCTAGCATAATTACTGTATATCAGTTTAAACTTTCGGGATGTGAATATAAAAAGAGAATATTAGAAGTTTTGATTAAATGTGTATACTGCAGAATAAATCTCCTATAAATACATAAATTACAGTTTAAGTTTATTTCATAGACATCCAGTGATTATGTAGCTATGTAAAAGACGGTTTCTTAAAATATTCATAGTTTGCTAACGAACGGAACCGCAGCAGTGCAGGACCACGTTTATGGTTCAAGGTGAACTTAATTAAGTCGAGAAGAATCATTTATGACTTTGAAATCAAGAAGATTTTATGCTCTCCCTTTATTCCGAAATTTATCCACAAGTCAGCTTTAGAGAAATAAAATTTTCAGTATATAATAAGAACTTTGATATTAAATACCTAATACGTAACTGTTTTTGAATTCTATTACGTGGAATGTTTATTATCTACAAATTCATTGCTCTAAAGAGTATGAAATAATAATTTCTGTATTTATTGTTCTTGTTTATGGATGAAATTTAAATGTATTCCGTGTTAATATGTTTATTGATGGCATACTATGTATTTAATAGAAGTAAAAAAAAGTAAGTATAAATTCTGTATATTTCCGAATATGTGAATAAGTAGTTGTGATATTTTCATCGATTTACCTTAAAAACAAATATCCAAAAATATATCATTTCTGGATATCAATTGATAAATCATGGTTTTATAAATTACTTTTACTGGGCAATGCCTATTTTAAAACATCAAAAAAACATCACTGTGCACCCGTTACACACGATGTTTTTTTTAATAACGTTTTTTTTAGGTCACAATCTGGACCAAAACGTATTAGAATACTAATAGGTAAATTAATTTATTATTAATTTATAAGAGTATCGGTTGAGTATTATTTTAATCGAAATCCATTTCAGTAATCGCTATATTGATAAAGCATCGACTTTCTTACGTTATTTACTTGTATATCTGGTAAGGGGTGGTCAATATTTCTGTTTCTGACTTCAGCCAGTATCCAGCATAGATGTTATGATATTACAAAACCCGTACTATGAAATCATTATTCTTCTAAGAAATGTGACGATCCTCCAGAACGGTCTAGATCGGAGCTGCACCTATAGAAAAATAAACGTAGGTACAAAGATGAAGTTTAGTTTTTAAAGCCGTAAAATCATCAAAATTTCAGAAGCAAGTCATACCTTTGTATGGTAAAACGTTTGTATAACAACATGCACATCAGTGAACGTTGTAGATAGCAAAACATAGCCCTAATGCCTTGAGTAATATAAAATTGTCCATACTGACCACATGTTTCATAATTGCTGTATAATTTACGATTTACCTTTACAGACTTGAACCTTTTGTTTCATAAGTGTACGGTGAGATAACACAACAATAACTCAAGAAGCGGGTCAAGAAGCCACGTGAAGACGACATACATATATATTATTTACTAAATATCTTAGAGTAACCAATGAGTTTGGATTATTATTATTTTTTTATTAAATTTTTAGTATTTACCTTAATATGTTAATTACTTAATTAACAATAATGAATATGTAAAGATAATTTAACATTACCAGTAACAGCCGTGTAGCGACCTCAAACTTTGTTACCGTTCCCTTCAGTCTAGCAAAACTTTCAAATACCAGTAATACTTAATTCCATTGTTTGAAACACCCGTTTAAGGGCGGTATTTATTTGTCAGTTGTCACTACTCAAACGCCAGTTTAGGCTTTAAATCAGATGTTTATTCTAAGCTTTTTCAAAAAAAAAAATATTCATTTGTTGATACGTAACGTACGTTAAATTTGAAGCATTGCAACAAATCAATAAAAACTCAACCAAGAAAATGCTGTTTATGGTGTAATTTCAATTGGATGACCCGATTAGTTAATATTATAATATTATTTGATAATACCACCTACAATTTTTATATATTCAAAGCCTATATTATTTTTATCGATAATTGAATATTGTCAAATTATTTGTTTTTCATAAGAACCGTATTCTTTGTTATTAGTTATTGGTGGTGTGGAGGTGGTTTGCGATATTTTATTTAAGTAAAAACGGCAAATAATAATTAGTGTAAATGTTGGAAGGAACGCGACAATTATTTTGAAGTTTCAGAAAATTTACTTATTTGCTTTATAATTAATAACGTATTTATTATTAACTTGAAATAAAACTCAAAGTAACTGGTAAAGAAGACTCGACCAATATCCCAATAGAAAAATTACATAATAATAAAAGTCATACATATGATAAGGCTGTATATAGTGGTCAACTACCGACCAAAGGAAATGCTTTACGGATTGTGACAATTAAGTAAAACAGTGTTATTTAAAATGGCGCTTGGAGTTTCATTAATTAAAAAATGAAAACTGTGTCCAACAAAATGTTCACCAAAGTAACTGCAACTGACCACCAAAAAAAAAACAAGAAGATTGAATATAATGTCACAACTAACTATCGGTATTTTAGTCTTTTTTATTATTTATTTACACGAATTCTGTTGTTTTGGAACACAATTCCTTAACTGTGCTACCACTAATCATCGAAATATTTTACCCTTAATTAGTGAAACATCCACAATCATTAGTGATGTTGATTGCTTAATGAAGGAATTTGTTAACGTCTGTATAATATAGTTTTCATATATATTTCTAAAAACTGTTTCGAGGATTAATGAATAAAATATTTTAATTAATTCAAATAAATTTTCTCTTTAAATTTGGAAATGTGAAATAAATTAAAAATTAAATATTATAACTATTATGTTCTAAATCAATGAGTCAAATATTATGTATAATATAAATGAATATATCACAAAATGCACAATTTTAAAAAATTGTACAAATTATTGTACAATTTTAATAAAACATAATATCAAACATAACATTTTTTCGGTTACTGATATCTTTACACAAATACAAATTCATGATTATACGTATACAGCGCCGCAGTTGGTTGTCAATTTGTAGGCGGTATCACATTATTTCCTAAGTACGCTCCATCATTGTTTTATTTAATCTATAAAATTTGGAAGAAAATTTTGAGATGTCCTTTTTTTAAATAAAATCTCATCTTTTCAAATGAAAATAAACACGATTATAAGACTTATATTCAGAAATATTATGGGTGAATTAATAAAAAAATATATATTACTTTAGCAGAAGGGTTAACTATATACTACGATGTAGAGACTTATGGCTGTCTGTAGTTTATCTGTGACACATATGACATAAATGTCCTCTGCTCTGTTCAGCCCAATGCAATCGGATATTCAAAAAGGTTTTTTGTGTTATGAGTTATGATTTAGCTCAAGTGATTTTCTTAACCAATGGGACATACCTACCAGAAGTAAAAAATTAACTTAAGTAGATATAATGCCATCAGTAGTTGCAGATCGTCCACGTGACTGTACTTCTTGCAGAATAGTTGGTGCTGTTGGTTTAATCGGCATCGGAGGTTATTTAGCTAATGTCGCTTGGCAAAACAAAACAACAGCTGGAAAAATTGCTACATCCACTTTTTCACTTGGTAAGTATATACAAATCATCTGGCTAGCCTGGAGCGGAGCTCTGTTAGAGTCAAATCTGTTTCTTATGTATTCTTATAAAATTAAAATTAAATAAATTACAGTTTAGAGATCTATTTAAAATCCATTAACCCATGCACTGATTTTTGCACTGGAATGAAGAAAAACTAACTATGAACAATGGGTATGCGCTCTGTCTCTATGGGTTTTAAATGACATAACAAAATAAATAAATCATTAAGAGCTTGTGTGGGCTGGAGTTTATGTTGCTTAATTAAAATCAATAAGATAATTAATATTATGAGATATGTCACAATTTTACTTTTTGCATATTTAAAAAATTAATATATAAAAGTATTAATTTGTGCATATATGCTTGGCACAGCATATATCTTATATGTAAGCCATTATAGACAAAATATTGAACCATAACTGGAAAAAAAACTTATTTCAAATACAGATTTAGTAGAAATTAATAAATTAATTCCCTATTGAAAATACATACATGTATCAATTCTGGTTATATTAAATACTACTAATGTGTATTTGTACTTAATTGCGTGTATGCATTTTCAGATCAATATATAATTATTGTGTTTTTTTAAATTAACATATATAGTAAAACAGGAACATTGATGCAAAATTATTTCTTTCTTACAGCATTTGTGACGCTGGGTATTGCAAGATATAGACAAGAATATCCTTTTAACAAAAAAGAGGATAATAAAAATGTTTAAGAATAATGAAAGTTTGTAATAAGATGTGTAAAGGTGAATTTTTCAACTAGGTGTGGATTGCCAATAAGTGCAGAAATGTGGTCCCAAACATAATAACTAAAATTGCACCATTGGACTTATAAAAATGCTTGCCGTGAATCAAAGCCTATGTTTTTGAAAAAAATAAACACCACATTTATTATTCTATAGTGTCATTAAAATGGAACAAATACTGGAATGTAATGGCTTACAAAACTTAAGGTAATTCTTAAACAAAATGAATTAAGAACACTCTATACCTTCAGTTATCTATAAAGGTATTACTAATGTGTAGTCTGAAAAAATATTGCAAATCTGAGAATAGAATAATATAAATATTAAAGTTAAACTATTTCCTTTATTTATTAAATTTGTTGTTATGCCATTTCTTTTCAGAATTCATTTCTTCTAAGTGACACTAGGATATTGTATACATAATGTTTATTATTTTACACAATTATTATTAATATAAAATGTATTTAAAAACAATGTGATTTTAAAACTATTCCTGGCAGACTGATGATTGATCATAAATTTAATGTAGTTGTTATCAAAATTGGGCCTGAGAGCCCTTTGAGCACTTTTTGATATTCGTTATTGTTTCCAATTTGGCCATCGACTCCCAGTTATAAATTCACGAAATGTTATTTTATTTTGTAAATACTGTTATAATAAAGTGTAGATATTAGAATTTGATTTTATTTAATGCAGCGCCATCTATTTTAAAAAGGTTGTACTAGGCTGAGTTAAATCATGGCTGAATATGTGAGGGAACCTAACAACCCTATGTAGCCCTCAGCCCTACAGTTGAAACCCTAACAAAAATAGTACAGACCTAAGGTAACAGACGGAGCTCTACGGGTAGAATCTGCAGTTGAAGGTGGTGGGAATTTCTCAAAGCTATCATCGGGCAACCTGACCACGCTAATAAAGAACTTGAACGTAGGCCACTGCGAGAATGCGAGAAATGAACAAGCCAAAGCAATAAAATCTGATTCATTAAACTCAACATACACTTTAAATATATATCACATCTATACATAGAAAGTATTACTGAGTTGGTGTATCGCGCAACTTCAGCTATAAGATTTAGAACAATCGTGTCAGCGGTTGTTCAATGTTCCATGAAATCTGAACAATGATGATTTTTTTTTAGTTAAATAACAAAATACATTTTGCTATACTGATTTTCTGGACAGAATTAATTATACTATTTCACTGTATACATTTAAGTTAACAATATTACTACGATATAAAAACAAGAATTTAATAATAATAACAGGACATGAACGATACAACTGCAAGATATTAAAAATTAATCATAACTTTATTCCAATAAATATAACGCGTTCATAAAGTTCATCCATTAATTTTTGTATAATCTATTACTTGTCAATTAAATAAGTCTTTTTTAAGGTATTATCTATTACGTTATTAATAATGACAGTATTTTGATACTGTTCACCATATACTTAAAATTTGATATCTGTAGGTAATATGATTTCGATAATTATTTAATTTGCATTATTTATACTATTAAATACTTTTATACAAGGACATTTGCTTAAATAAATCATTTGTTTAACTAGAAAATAAAGCTTGTTATTGGGTATATTATACGTGACATAAGTAATTTCGAAGTGTACCACAGTTTCGTTTTCATTAAAACGTTATTAACGTTTCGTTGAAGTTATTTTACATAACCTCGAGATTGCGGTGTAATATTTTTTCAGACTCTTAATTTTTCTAATAAACTTTATCGTTAACAGTAAGTAAAATTGAAACTAAGTTTAGTCGAGATTATCTTTTGTTAATCTTGTTCATATACAATTTTAGTAAATTAAAGGTTATTTAAACGATGTGCTTTTTATATGTTAACGAAGGTAACAAAATTTTAAACAATATGATATATTTAGAGGCTTTACTGTAAAGGTATACGCATGAGCACTTATTGCCTACTGAATCTAAAAAGGGTTTTTAAAATAAGAGATTCGCAAACCTTAAGGTAATAAACAAACCGTGTATGTACAAAACTCGTTTGGGTTGAATCTCCAGATACTATGTTCTGAAAGGTGAAACAAAATAGCTTCCAGTTTTTAGGCACACAATGGTACTTATGTACTAAAAAGACAGCGCAGGGCCTACACTTTTGATGCGTTTCTAGCGTCAAATATATCTGCTAAGTAAAGGTTCAGAGTAATAAACTGAAAATCAACTGAACAACAATGAACTCATCCCTACAAGCTTTTAGTTGACGTCCACGCTAACGTAACTAAATGAATGGTATTACTCGATTAGATCGACGCAATAATGTCAATATCGGAGCAGATCACAGCCACAGTGTGTTGCATCACAGTATTATTATTGTTACTAGTATATGGGTGTAATCAAAGGATGATGTAAAAAGAAATGGTATTAGGTCCATATCCAACGCCCTCTGAGGTTAAGTATTAGTTCCTATTTAGTATCTATCAGTCTAATTGCGTTCTTAGGTTGTATAATGCGACTTCTTCTGTAATACATGCAATGTGTGCATTGGATTATGAATCACATTAATTAACAAAAAACAGGGTTTTGAATAGGGTCAATATTTAACATTAAGTATCCATGTAGATAACACTTATTGGGACGTATAAGAAAGGTTTTTAAGAACCTTATGAACATTGCAATTAAACGTTCTATAAAACATCGAATTGATAGTCTTCATATAGAAATCTGTAATAAATATAGTTACAAATATACATTGTTTAATACGGCTTCATGAAGTGACACTATACAAAATCATAGAAGACTGAGGACAGTGGCCTTTAATCAAACGAGTTATGGATTGAAGTTACTGCCTTGATTATATTCACTGTGTCACAGCGAAGTAAACAAGTCGCGGTAATGATAAGACGTCGCCGCGCAGAGCAGACGCGCGCCCAGCCGCCCTTTCAACCTCCCGTGCAGCCGCCCAACCTTAAAAGTAAAGCATCAGGGAAAACAACATACCAAATGGGTAAGAATTAGAATTTTCCTAAACACAACTTTAAATTATCATTGCTTCCGTATTGAACGATTTAGATGGTACCATATGGAACAGTTTTCCGAAATGTTTGTTAAGTGCATTTCTATATGGATTTATAAAAAAATGCTTGCTAGTGTACCAGGCTATTTTAATACTAAAGCAATACTCGTGTTGCTATGGTATTTATTAGTTATTGTGTCTTCTCTTAAAATCTAGACCTAAACGTCCCATTTTCTACATGAGTATGTTTTTACAATCTGTTAATGTTTGCGTAGCAATTAAGCAAATCAAACAACCGTCTAAAATTGCTTTTTACAACATTTCACGCCGTATTTATGATGTCTACGATCTACATAATGTAATGACAAAGCGACTTAATACCTCTTGCTCAAATTACTTTCATTGGTAAATCTTTAAAGTGATTATCTAGTTTCATATTAAAAACATAAGGTTGTTTTTTTTAATTCTATGCGCACTGTGGCTAACCTAAGCAACAATCAACGTGGTTTATCGTAGCAGTACACGATCGATGTTGTTCTATAGTATATTTTTGTTATCTTTAGATAAGCTGTGGGCAGGGAACGTGTTCAGCGAGGCACCTTGGGACGATACTGACTACGTAATGGATGAATATCATAAAGATTGGAAAGGGGCCTCCAGAAATTTTATAAACAATGTTTTGGAACCTGAAGCACGGACGGCCCCTGAAGGTATAGGTAATGTTTGGAGTGGAGTGTTGGGAGCTGCGTTGGGCGCCGGAACTGTTCTAATAATTGCCATTTTGCTGTTTCTATTTCGACGCCCGAAGAAACAAGATAAACTTTCGCTAGCGCCCATGGAGGTTGGTCAAAATGTGAGTACAATTTTTATTAATATATATTTCTAAATTACCTGCGATACATAGAGACAAAAATCAGAATTAATTCAAAAGTACGCAGATAAGGCCCAAAAATTAGCATATACATAGTTGTGGGTCTCGTTTAACCATAGACTCTGCATGTCCACGAGTCTACTTCTAGGTAACAATTTTTCAGAATGTAATTATTGCACCAGGTTACAGTGCTTATGGTGAATTATAATATTATTTTACTTAAAATTTTATGTGTAATACCTTTATTTAATATTACATAAATAAATAAAATCTTTTACATAATATAATTTAGCAGTAACTGAAAACAAAAAGCTAAACCGCGAAAGTAATATAATTTTATGTTGATAAGGAAATAATTTTTCCTTATAAAATTACAAAGTCGAAACAAAGTTAATATGACCTCGAGCCCACGACTGTATCCTTACAAATGCCAACATTTTCCTTTTCGCTTGAAAAGCCGGAGCCGATAATATTAATTTGAATAAAATCTTTATCTTGGATCATTAAAATATCATAGTCAAAATACTGAAATAATGTGTTTACCTTTTCCCGAGAAGAATACACGAATAATCAGCTTCATAGAATAGCACTTTTTTACTAAGCTCATACTGTATATTTACAATAATTAAGGATTTTTTTAACATTATCAATGGAACAACCTCGTGGTTTCAAACTGCTCGAAGTTGTATCAATATGAAAGCGTCATAATATTTGTAAGCATATTATTCTAACTAGACCTTTTATAAAAACTAAGGAGTGATTGTTAAAATCTATCTGATGAAATTTCGGTCATATTTCCCAAAGGAACATGGCCGTGCGACATAATAACCAACTTCCACAATTCAGTTACGAATAACTTATTCCTGCTTTTAACTCGTTTAAGATTAGGATAATTCGTCTTAATGTTTAGTAGATTTCGTAAACTGGTGAAATTAATAAACTAACTAAATATATTATATTTCCTAGTGAAAATCATTGCAACATCATGAGGTATAAGTTCGACTTCTTCAAAATATGTTCTTTCCGAATGCAGTTTTCAGAAAAAATGGCTTCGAGTGTCCATATAATGTTTAAATGTAAGTCGGTCCATTTTTAACAAACGATTTATTCGAATTAACGTATCGATCAATGTTCACTGGTATGTTGTTTAGAAACTCTTATCAAGTCGGTTAAAAATATAATTATAGACCCGAAATACTCTAGGGGAGCCAGGAATGTGTGTGTTTATTCAATTTGTTTCCTGTCTCATTGAGTGAGGTTCCACATGAAATTAAAAATAAGGATTTTGACGTTAAATTAACGAATCATAATATATATAACTACATAAAAATTAAGTAAAGAAGTCGTTTTGAAACAGAATGTTGTTTAACAACTCCATCTGGACTGATCTTTATAAGAGGCGTCAAGTAATCCAATCAAACGAACCAACCCATTGACCATCTGTCCGATGAGTCTGAATTGATTTTATTGCCAAAGTCATATCTAAGTATGCAAAATACAAGCAATAAATAAAAAAAATCAATGTTGTGTAATAAATTATCGTTGTGTAAAGCGACATCTTTAGGAACATACTGAAGAAAAGATTTGCGCTACGAACAAAGGTTGTTCTTTTTACAAAATTAACCCAGAGTTACAAAGTTAGACACAAACCTCGTTAAGGTTTTCGTCACAGATGGCACTACAACATTTACCTTAAAAATATATTTTTATAAATTGGAAATCAAAATATTTTTATTCCTACATTTCTCTCTTATTATAAATTACACTGTTTTTGAGATAAGATTTTCAAATACATGAAGTGAAACTACCAATATTAAGACAGGCTCTCTTTAACTTAATCATTACATTTATATTTAACTTCTTATTCGCTTGAAAATGTTTTCTTAAGTCCCATATTCGGATCGATAGATGGCTCTGCACGACACGATCTGCTTAGCTCGGCTATAATAGGTACAAATTATTAGCAAATAATACAGGATTACCAAAGACTAAAGAGTATATATAAACTTATGATTACAACTTTTACCTTAAATTCTGATAACTTACTTGCAGTATATAATTAATATTGAAGGAAACAGTGCGAGATGTGATAAGTAGCTACCTTGTTTGACATGTGTGGCTAGGCCTTGGTTTTTGGTTGTCTTCGAAAGAATGTACTGAGGCATGCATGGTTCACAAGTTCGTACATGCTGGAGAATGATAAATTTTTATCGAACATGTACCTACCTAGTTATGTACGTGCATACTCACGCTAAGCTTAAAACGTGTGAAATCTTTGTTTGAAAAATACAACACCCCTGGCGGTTGCGAGAAATTCTAAGTATGTTTTTGTTTTACCCATGCTTCAGTATCATTTTCAATACAAAAATATTAAAATAAAACAAACGAAGACTTCAGCTTAGTTAATTAGTTAGTATATACGTTGTTCGCGTTTATTAAATCATGTTTTCCCTTTTCTTTTATCTACACATCTTAACGAGGATTTTTTCGATGGAAAAGGTAACATTTCTGTCACCAAAATGGCGGACAATAACTATTCAAGTAATAAAACTAACACAACAACATTTATATTGTTGTGAATGCAGAGTAAATACTGTCTAGGGATCTGTCTGTCTGCTGATAATCTCACGTCTCTAAAGTATTAAAGATATGCTTTTGTTTGATGAAAATGAGCTAGCTTTCAGCTTTCAAAGCCAGATATAACAATTTCAAAAGCTAATGCACCGCACACCACTGTATCAACGAAGTTACTTATATTAATAATTATTTAAAACATAGTTTTTTAACATGACTAAGACTTTCATTGATACAGAGTTTTAGATTTAACGTATTATAAATTAGTGTTAAGACTTTGACTTAAGGATAACCTTTAAGCCTCGAATGTTGTAATACTTATTTACCAGATAGAAATTGCAAACATTAGCCATTAATAATTATTAAATTGCTTTGGTAATTTGAATCATTTGGAAGCGAGGCACGAGGGGTAGGGGAGGCGTTCGTGCGTCACCCTGATCGATGCAGCACTTGTTGCCGCGTTCAACAGGCTCCAAATATCTATAATAACCAAGGACCTCCAAATCTCAGGGGTAAGTTGACCTTATTCATAGCAATAACGTGATACATTGTCGCGTTATTCGAGTAATCGAAAATGTTTACTACTTCTGCATTTCAATGTCGAGCTATTTTACATAAGAAAGACATTTTTATTACGTATCCTTTGTTATGTTAAAATGAAAACGTACATTATAGTTTATACTTCAGCACTAGATGATCACTGTGGCTTCGTCCGCGTTATTAATTATATTAAAGAGATCGACGCTGTTACATATTATAAATACATATATTATGTGTCGTATGTAATAAGTGTAATAAATAGAAGCTATAAAAGTATATATCTTCAGTTAGCAATCAATTTATTACTACCAAATGTACATTTGAAATAAATTATCAAAATTTATGGTAGTTATGGTTCTTTATTTTGGCTATAAGTAATAATAGTGTGTGTGGATTACACATAATATAAAATATAGATATAATCTCATATATAATGTGGCGGGTTTATTATAGGACTAGCGGTTTTTGCAGAGCACGCCGATTTTTGAGTATCTTACGTGATATTTTAAACAATTCACATATATCTATATAATAATTTGTAGCCTATATGTTCTGATGAGCTACGTTGTTGTAAAGTTTCATTAAAATCCATTCAGCAGTTTTAACGCGAAAGAGTAACAATAATCCATCCATCCCAAACTTTCGCGTTTATTTTAATGATTACGTAGTTATCTATATTCAATTTAAAAAGTTCAAAGTTCATCTGCGGCTTTGCTCTATTAGTATCTAGGAATCGTTGATCTCTGTTGTTCTATATGCGTTAGGTTTTTATTATACTATAATTTATAACATGCTAATTTAATCTGCACGATAACTCGAAACAGATCTTTAATGAATACTCCCGAAAATATAGATAAAGGAATTATGCCATCGTGGACTTCTTTTATTAACTCTTATCTACAGTGCTTCCAGAGACGATAAAGTTAATTTTCAGTGACATAAGTTTCTAAATGTGTTAAGATTATACATAAAATAATTATATAATTGTGAAATAATACGATTAATATGAACATGGCGTAGGACAGCATACAATTTATTTGAGTAGGTTAGTAAAATCCACCTAAAATGTGTGTGCCACTTTAGTACTTTTCTTTTTTGACCTTGTATATATGCTTATAGTACTAATAGAGTGCCTAGATTCATTTTGTTTCAGTAACTTTTATTAGAAAAACTCTGTACACAGAAATTGTGAAAGAATCTATCTTAGTATTAAATATAAATTCATTCATATTATTATATATTTATTTTTTATTTCTAGACAGGTAATCGTGGATTTTTTGAATTATATCTAGTTATAAGTTGTTTTCTCATTTACCTTAATTTATTTATATACATATAATATTCACGTAAAACAATGATACATTCAACGTTGAATGTACAATCTAATCACGACCCAATGAAATTCCTTATTTTTAAATTAAAATAATTACTTAAAACGGATCCTTTTTAAAAATAGCCGTAACGACCAATAAAAGATTTAGAGATTTTCCGTTCATATAAAACCAAAAGTATAAAACGTAACGAGAAGAGACCGTAAAATAAAACCGTTCAAATCTATAAAGTTGTGGTTATAAAACTAGAAGCATAAAGCTGTCATTATGCAAAAGTACGCTGAAAGTTTCTGAGATGGGTTTTGTAATAAGCTTCGCTTCAGTGAATTGAACTTATCGCGATTAGGTGAGCTAATCATTGGCGTTATGTGTTGAAATTCGGATCATTTAGTTACGCTACAAACGAGCTAATCAACCTTCCTCCTCTTTAACAGTAGCAAAAACCAATTGCTACCATTATACAGTTAGCGAATGGTGGACAGTTATTGAATGAGTATTACAAATAAATCCTAAATCCAACTGTTCCCCAATTTAAAGATTTGAGAAAAAAGAAAGGCCGAGATATAAGATAAAGAGCCTTAAATATAATTGTATAGAATAAGTCAGCTCGATACTGACTAAAATACTGCAATAGAAAATTTGGAAACCCATCTGATATACATATACAGTTATTTTTTGATATGACACATGTAAAAATAAAGATATATTTGCTTAGACCTATACTTATTTCACTTACACGATGAGATTTATTTATCAACCATTTCTTCAGAAGCCCATCCATATTTGATGTCAATATCTATCTTCCTCTAGCTCATCAATCAAGAGCAACTTGTCTCTGGATCTGTGTACATTACTCTATGTCGTGTTACTGTAATTCTGATATCCTTCTTGTACAATAGTTTATCACGTTTTACAAGTAAGTGCATTGTGTAGTTGACTACTGATTTATAACAAGTTTAAATCGAAATGGATCAAGCAAAAGAATTATTTACACTTTAGACTTGTTCAAATCTCAAGGTTTATGTTAATTACTGCCTAGGATTATCTTAAGAATTCAATTAGTTTAAACAATTTCGTCATGGTTGTGTGTGTTTTTTCTTTACAAAGTTATTATTTGGAAAATAATTATCATTATACATTTTTTGAACATTGTCCTCAATACGAAATAAATCTAATTTTAATTATATGCCACGCGTTGTACGCATTAAAACGTCAAAGTGAGAATTAAACTTACTAGGTAAATATAAACTGTTGTTAATATTTTATATATTTATTTATTTTATGAAATTTTAAAAAAAGAAAGCCATTTAAAGATTTCCTTTCTCTCTATTTGCTAGCTTGTTATATGCAGTGCAATTCAGAACACAGTTAAAACTAAAACCTAAAGCCATATTTAAAATCTCACATTATCATTCGAGAAAAGTAAATTCATCAATGTAGAAAGAAAGCCAAGGCCCATAGTTTCTAGCACTTGGTATATTTCATTATTTAGATTTCGTTTACATTATAGCTGTAATCCCGTAGTAAAATCTGAAAGCTTAGCGATAATTGCGCCGTACCTAAACATCAAATATCAAAGTTCATGCAGCCGCAGCATTATGTATTTATTAATTGTGTCCTTCCAACGGTTAAATGGTAAGTCGTAATTATATAATTTGCAAAATTTATTGGTGTACTTTATTAGAGTAACTCAATACTGTCAATTTTTCTGGAAGACTTTTCAGTTTTCACGTTTTCTCATAAATTTCGACGTTCTGATTTATTAATTTGTATAATCGTATTTAGAAAAACGCGATACTTACAATTACTTACTCGTACCAAACGACTTTTGTTTGTTGATTTTATTTTTGTTTTAGTGGTTATTTTTTAATAGCGATTCTATTCTGTTACTTAAAAATGACTTTGTATTCCACCAAAAACCCATACAATTTTTCATACCGATAACCATAATATTAATTCTATGTATCAATAAAATTTAAGAACTCATTTACTGAAGTTTTTTCACATGTTTTGTGTGCGTCGGATGTGAGTTTTATAAAACTTTCCGAAAATAAAAATAAATAAATGTCGTACAAATAGCTAGATTTATTCTAAATGATATAGTATTTAGATAAGTGACAGTCTTCGCCACTTATAAAATCTGTATAGCCACAAAACAAATAATGTGTGGATCACTTGCACCATTTGACAAGAACAAAGATAAACAACAAAGAAAATACTTTCCAAGACATCGAATCGAGTTCTCGACTTGTAGTCAATAAGGATTTAACAATCTGAGGTTTTATCATTAAACTTGCTCAAATAGTTTCAAGGTACGAGCTAAGTAAAGGGCTGAAATGGATTTTATTAGCTGACATCGCTATAATGTAAAGGCTTTAGCGAAATTTAATGGAATTGAAAATAATTTAAGGTGCCAGTAAAGAGGTGTTTAAATTTTGACATCAGCTTAAAACAGATGAATGCACAGACAGACAGAAATGCATTGAGATCAGTGTCACATATCACGTAACATTTATAATACGCTAAATAGTTTGGTTGAACGTGCTAATCTCAGAAACTTTTCGAATTCAAGTATTTTGTGTTGGGTAATTCATTTATGTAGTTCCTCACCATCAACTTCACCATGCGGAAAAGTAGTATTAAAGCACCGCTGTCCCATCTTCTATATATATTTATCGATTGTAATATAAATCGTAATTGTATGTATAATACATTATTTATTTATTTTTCTTTGATTTTGTTTTATGTCCTCTTATATAACCTGCCTGTTAACGAGCCCTTATTGCGGTCCTTGCATTCAGGCCTAGTATATTTACTGTATTTTATGTACTTCTTGACGACGAACAAAGTCGTGAGCATCTACTAGTATGCTATAAAGAGCATAGGGAAACGACGCTTGAGTAGTAAATGTTGTGCACACAAGGGAGTCTAGTGCAAACAAAGGCAGTTTCCATACATAACATAGGTATACGAAAGTTCGTCATACCATCATTTACTGCGAGTGAAAAGTTACTAATGGGGCATAGGACAAACACAGTTTAGCATCTGTATGATTGATCATGCCGATTTTGTGGACAGTACGACGAGAAAAATATTCATTTCCCGTTTTCAACTTTACGATATGTCTAGTGACTAATTAGTGCTTTAAGCATAAATCTTACATTAATGGAAATTTCGGTTAAATGATCTCGTTATATTATTTTTATGATAACTATGCACTGTCCATTTTGTATTGATGTTTTTCTTAATGCACTTGTAATGTCCTAAACATTACAAATAGTTAAAACATAGGTTATTAATGTATTAGTTTTCACCTATAAAAATGAATGATAAAATCGTGATTTAAAAATAAAATTGCTGTGATCTAAGGAAAACACATAATAAACAAATAATATTTATTATCCCTAATAACTTTACTAGCACGAAGCGTTTCGATTTGACGTTATATTAAAAGTTTCAAAACTATACAAACTAAAAGTGCGTTTGTACGTCAATTCAGATCGTCCGAAGTTTATACTTTTAAAATTGTTCAATGTTATAAAAATTGCAGATTTATATGTTACCGTATCTTTTCATGAACAATTTGTTGTGTTAATACACGGCAATAGGATTTATATAATCTTTAGTTTGTATAGAAAATATCGCATATTCATAGGTTGTATTGAAGTTCCTCTTAACACAAATTTCTCTATTTAAAATAAGTCATAGAATATTTTGTGTAAAGCTATCTGAAAAGAACTTTCTCGTGAATATATGAATCACACTGAATACTTTCAGTATGATTTTACTATCTCACCGCCGACATGAGTACGTCTTATAAAAGGTGTTTGTATTCCCGAGGCGCTCTGTATGACCTTCCGAACCTGTTGCTTAGAAAGATGACGTGAACCGCCCGCCCTAGCATCTTAGAACCGAGGCCATACTTGGGATGCTTGCTATACGCCTCGCCATTTATACTTCAAGTAAATTTTAGATACAATTAAATTTTTTTGTTGTAAAATACATAATATGACTACCTTTAGATATAATCAAAAAAATACCTGAAACATCTTATGTATATAAGGTCTAAATTCACATCGACAGGTTTTTCAGGCAACTTTGTCAAGGACGAATGCACTCAAATGAAAGTGCACAATTAAATCCGAAGTATTGCCAGCGACCTGGAACAATTATACGGCTGGCCACATTCGAAACTAAATTTATAGCGAAATACAAGGCACAGTTAATATTTCCCACAGTGATTCTCCTCATATCGTCCTTAGTCAATGATAAATACCCCGCCCATTTATGTAGTAACATCTTTACTCATATCGTACTGAATATACATGAAATACGATCTTAAGCACTTGAATTACTGCTTGTTCTACCCTGTGGCCGGGGAAGGTCGAAGGGAGGCAAGTCAGGAGAGCCCCGGGCGTCACGTCAGTTTGCGCGAGCCGCGGTGCACACCGCGCGGCTTCGCTCCAGTGTTAGACATAGTGCTTTAAATCTTCCAATTCCGTGCTCAATATATCTATTGGTAGTATAAATATATCTAAAAATCATATTTTTTATGAAATTTCGTATTACACCGGTGCAAAGCTAAAATACGTAGTAGCCTCAAGAAATAATCTCGATTTAAAAAAGATTGCAATCAACGTTCACAATTGGATTTAAGTCCAGCAAATTGCCAAGAGCTTATTTAAATAAATTCGCTATCTGGCGATTTAATCTTAAAGGTTCTGCGCGCAACAGTTAGCCCATACTGGCCCAGCCTCTAAGATATACGCCCCGTTTTTCACCTCGCTGAATGTTTAGTGTCTTTAACAGTTCGACGAAAACACACGCCTGCTTCTTCTGGAAATCGTATAGAGCGCAATTTGTAATTAAATACATATGCGTCTTTTATGCAGTAAGCAAGTCAATTTAAACATAAATATAAATAACCAAAAAGCCCATATTTTTCTTCTATTCTCTGTCTAATATTAAGTTTTAATACTTTACCTATTTTCGAAGGTATATTTAGTGAAACATACACCATTTCCATTAATTTCTAAAGCTTTTAAAACTTAGTCAATTTCTAATTATTTTCCGATCGAAAGTTTTAATTACAATTGGTATACTTTTTTGGTATACTGATTACAAACAAACGCCTACATCTAACAGACACTAGACATCGTAAATCGTAGTAAGTACGGCGCCCACGCAACGTCTGTGACCCGGGGTATCTGTCTAGCGAGTTTGAAGTCTAATCCCGTTCATTTCTAAGATATTTAAGTGAATACTTACAGGGGTGTCATCAAATTATATCGAAATCAAGTTTTATGCTGACTTTGCATTCTTTTAATTTAAATACAGGTAATACGGACCTGGACAAAGGAACTAATGGTATTACTTGCTATGTGTCGTGTAGAGAAAGATATAAGTTCTCAACCGATTGAGCTAAATTTTTTATAATTGGATTTTAATAGATGGACGAGACATCATTCTAAATCTTACGTGGCATAAAACCCCTCAGTGTTTTAGTAGGTTAAATATAAAGTAATATAGAGTATTTGAAAAAAAAGTGTACTATAATGATCGGGATTACTGTAATAAACCCAAAAATAAACCTTATATTTGCTTAGGCCGAAGTTATTTCAGGCAGGCCATTGTCGACTTTCATATTTTGAAAACGTATGCGGTTCTTTTGTTTGCGATATGAGAAAAACGGGATTATATTCAAATTGTGTCATTTGCAGTAAAGGACGTACCTGAGTTTTAATTAATACACTTTAATATTTATTTTTCAACCATACAGTATATTTATTCACGAGATCAATAAAATATCGGAAGGAAGCGACATAGGATCAGAATGAAACAAAAGTCATTCCCGAAGTCTATATTGAGCTTAAGATGCTGTTGACTAATTATAACAAAATCAGGCCCATCTTTTGACTCTCCTTTTGCGTTATAATAATTTTTTAGCCATGGTCCTTACGATGGACTTCCATGATAACGTGGTATGAACATGCTCAATATTGAAATCGATTAATAGCGATTGAAGTTGAAGAAGATTGAGTCCTTTGATGATGCGCAGAAGCATTATCAACTTAATTGTTTGAATTGCTTATTTGTAAAATAATTAACTTTACATTCTTATACTACTACATACGTATTCATTACATTAAAACATGTACCTAGAAATAACTGTACAACTATAATAAAGGAGTGAAATTAGATGAATATTTTTTTATGAATAATGCCTAGTTATAAATCACATAGACGCCTAAGCATGTTTAAATGAATGAAATATTTTTTAGAACACAAATTTATTATATATGTTTAAATATATACAGGAATATTGACTTTATAAAGTAGTATTCGTATTTAGACTAAATAATGTTTTTGGTCCTAGCATCAGGCAGACTCTATGGCGCTGTTGGGCCTATCCAAACCTATTATTAGGTTATTCAGCATTCTTTATTACCTTGCTGGTTCGAAAATATCAAATAACATTTTGGGTCATAAATTTTTATAGGCTTTGTGTATTATATTTATTAACGAAACTCGACAAAACTTAATACAATCAAAGCTAGAATTCACTTTTTTTTAATTCTGTCTCCTTGTGAATGTAAAATAAGTTATTTATTAACCTCCAAGTAATATCTACTTCTGTATTGACAGTAATTTTTCATTTATGGGTTATATAACTTAAATGCAGAATAGGGCAAAATAAGAATAGCCCGCAAACAAACGAACCCTGAAGCTTAAAAGTTTTGGAAGTCTTAATAAAATGCTAAATTCCGCTTAAGCCAATCGTAAGTCATTTATAATAACAGTCAGACCGAGATAGGGATAAAGAAAGAGTAGTTAATCGAATAATTTATATTAATTTAAGGAATTCGTATTTCAAAGTCATCGAAAAATTTTTTATTCAAGGCTCAATCTATGCCTTCATGTAATGAAGACTGCGACTGCTGACAGTATCAAAACTTAAATTTAGTATCTTTTAAAATTTCATATACTTGAAGTTCACAAAATTTAATAGTTTAAATACTCAATTAGCAGGAACTTAAGATTCATCGTAGCTCAAATACAATAAATTGTTGCGCCATTCTATTAAGAGAATCGCTGTACATAAATCTACGAACAGAATTCAATAATATAAAATCTAAAATAAAATTTTAAACTAATGACAAAATTTTATAGCGAACGTTTTTTGATACGTAAGAACGGAAAGGGTTTGTTAAATATTTCTATCACCATTTATTATTCGTAAGCCGGGTCGGATAGACATAATATACCAATAATGTTTTAGCATATTCAGGAACAATCTAACAACGAATACCGACCTAAATAGTATTTTCGGATCAGTGATTAGTGAAAAAAAGCAATAATGAATTAACTGTTAATAAGACAACGGTAAAGATGAGCGGTTTGGGCCCTCAAAGTGTGTGGGCAGCCCAGAAACGGCTGGAGTCGTGGGCTCGGGCAGCCAGGGAGCGGACATCCAGTGCCAGCAGTGGGCAGAGTCATAACTCGACTGACAGCTACGGTGATGACAAGTCACATGGAAGCCCGAGTGTATGTATAACACCGAAACGTACTTGTTTTAAGAATTGGAAGTTTTTAATAACATGCCCATCGAAGGAACATCTGATATTGACAACCGCGATCCATTGACACCTACAAAGACTCACTTTACTTGTACAAATTACTTTTTAATAGTTCAACTTCATATGTGAAATATATCATTTTGTGAGTCTTAAATCATCCATCACACTGTGGGGTTGGTGGGGTGTTATGGGAACTAGGGTTTATTGATAATGTCTGTGATAAAATTTTAAATTATTAAATTATTATCAACATTAAGTAACAAACTGTAAATCCACAAAGTCATTCTGTTCTGTCGTATTATGTTTTTATATTACGACAGAACAGAATGACTATTATATTAGTTATCGAAATATATAGTCGTTCAAAAATACTTATTCATTCTCGCTAACTGCTAGCTGAATATGCAGAATTGAAAGATTTTTATTTATTTTATATTTCTATAACAATAGTTTAAATAAAGAGAGTCCTCTCTTTTACAGCCTGAAGTCCCAGTAAAGCTGGATATTAGAGTTAACCCGTGTGGAACAACAGATTTCACCCAGTAACATGCATTTAGTACCAACGTGATGCAAACGCTGTTCCGAGTGTCACTGAGTTAGCGAGTAGCGACACGTCAACGTTGGCTTGCTTGGTGCTAGTATAATCACTGTGTGGCTACGCACAAGACCGTGACAATGATTAAAGGAGTGATAGCTTCTATAGGCCTGCATTGCCATAAAAAATAATTAATTACATTTAATTTGACATGAAGCAAACTAAGGCTAAAATAACTATTTACCTACCACTATATCAATAGGTATTTTATAGACACAAATAAATAAAAAAATTATAGATTCCCAAGGGAATTTTATTGTTGAGAAACAAATTTGTCGACTTGTTTTTACTATTTTATACTCAGGAAAACAACATCGACTACTTTTGCTGATTAGTAACTTTTTAAAGCTTTCGGTTCACTGAATCCTAGAAATTGTTACTCTGAACTTTCTCCTCGTTCGCAGTCACCGTGATCATTTCATCCCTTAACAATTAAAGTATCCTAAACAGAATGTTATAGCATTAAGCAATTTTCCATTATATAATATAGCTATCAGATATGAGTCAGAAATCAAATTTGTAATGATGACATAAAATTCGAAGTTTTAATCGTATTGTAAGGTGTGATTACGAGAGGAGTAATAACACCAAGACTTGCTTTAAGACTAACTTTATTATAGTAATGATTTTGTTTATATAATGATCTTATAATCTATTTCTTATACTACTACACCACCCATCCAAAGGAAAAAAAAAAAAATGTTATATTGTTACATTTTTTTTTTTTACAAAAATAATCTCTATTATATTGCTTATATTCTAGCATAACATAAGTAATATAATATATTTATAATATAATGATTATAATAACACAATAAAATTACATGAACATATGTATGATTACAAAATTATTTAATATAAAGTTTTGTGCGGTTTTTATGCACTAATTCATTTTTACCATTTTTTAAGATTTTAACGTTTGGTGGTATATCTTTAACAACTCGATATGGACCTGAGTATAAAGAACTTAATTTATTTCCTGATTCATTTTTTAATAAAATTAAATCATTTACCTTATAACTTATTGGGTTAGTATACTTATCATAAACTATTTTCCTTTTTTCTTTTGATTTTACTAAATTATTCCTTGCCTCTTTGTGAGACATTTGTAAACGATATTGCAGTTCACATGGATAGTTATTATAACTATAAAGAGGATCTAAATCTAATGTTAAATTACTAGGAAGTACACATTTCTTTCCAAAAACTAATTCATAAGGTGTAAAATTAGTCTCTGTATGAACTGTAGTGTTAAATGCGAATGACCAAAATGGAAGCCATCTACTCCATGTCTCAGGATGATTATCAGTTTGTAACCTAAGAAAAGCATTTAAATTCTTATGAGACACTTCCAACGCTCCTAGAGATTGGTGATGATAAGCAGTCGAATTTAACTGCTTAATTTCGAGTAATTTACATACCTCTTGAAATGTTGAAGCAATGAACTCTTTCCCTCTATCTGTAGTTACTACTTTTGGTACTCCATATCTAAGTATAAAATTATTAACAAAACTTTTTGCTACTTCTTCTGCTGTTTTAGAAATCAAGGGATAAGCTTCGACATACTTAGTGAGTTCGCACTGTAACGTCAGAGCATATGAATAATTATTATTGTCTACTTCAAATGGACCTACTAGATCTAAATAAACCTTTTCAAATGCTGAATAAGCTGTCGTTGTTATATTCATTGGTTCTTTGATCGGTAACGAATGTTTCTCACGCTGACATTTATCACAACGCCTAACATAATCTCTAACATCATTGTCTAATCCGGGCCAATAATAATACTTTTTGATATTATTGGTCATCCTTCTCATGCCTGCATGGCCACTACTAGGCAAAAGATGGAAATCATTTAAAATAACTCTTCTATCATCTTTATTGTAAATAGTTTTCACGTTATTTAATATACACACACGAGGACCGGTGTAATTATTTATAGACTTAATCTCTTCAACTAATTTCTTTATAAATTCTTTATTATCCTCTTTTTTAATTATACAAACTTCGTCGACGTTAATTGATTTACAAAAATGATCTAGTTCTCTCACAAATTCGCAACGCGTTCTTCGTGAGTCAGAGCATAGATATTTAATATAAATTATCTTTTTATTTTCATCATAACATAATGTTTTACTTTCTTTAGTTATGTTCCCTAACAGTCTACTCTTCTTTAACTTATCATTATTTATCACACTTAACTCAACTGAATCTGCAGGTTTGACTTGAGTACTTACAACTTTCGGTTGCGCAGGCCTCAAGTTTGTATGTACTATATCCAACGCTGAAGAATCACGTTCATTAATCTTTCTTGACTGAGCTCGAGTCATTACATTTACTATATTCTCATTCAATTCTTTTAATTCCTTTGACGATATTCTAGATAAAGCATCTGCTGCTGAGTTACTTGAACCTTTAACATACTCTACATCAAAGTTATATTCCTCTAAAATCAATCTAAACTTCATAAGTCTGCTGGATGGATCTTTCATACCAAACAGATATATTAACGGTCTATGATCCGTTTTGATTTTAAAATATTGACCATACAAATAAGGTCGAAAATGTTTCACTGCCCAAACGATTGCCAACAATTCTTTTTCTATAACAGGATAGTTTGATTCGGCCTTATTCAGAGTTCTACTAGTATAAGCTACAGGTCTGCCATTTTTATTTGATAAAATTGCACCAATTGCTTTATTAGATGCATCAGTTTCTAGTATAAAATGATTTTGTTCTGAAAAATCTGGATAATCAAGTACAGGGGATGAAGTAACAATATTTTTAAGTGTTTCAAAAGATTCTTGACATTTTTCACTCCAAAAGAAATTTGAATTTTTTCTACAAAGTTCATTTAAAGGTTGAGCTATCTCAGCAAATTTTGGAATAAACTTTCTATAGTAATTTACGAATGCGACGAATCTTTTTACTTCATCAGCATTTTGCGGACATGGGTAATTTCTAACCGTACTAATTTTATCAGGATCCGGCATTATACCTTTATTTGATATTAAATGACCCAAATATAAAATTTGTTTCTTTAAAAATGAGCATTTCGATGGATTTAATTTCAAATTAACTTTTCTAAGTCTTCCAAATACATCCTGTAGATTTTTATTGTGATTTTCTAAGTTTCTACCAAAAACAATAACGTCATCAAGGTAAATTAAACATTTTTCGTTATTTAAACCTGACATAGCCAAATTCATCATTCTAGAGAATGAACTTGGACTTGTCTTCAATCCCATTGGCATTCTTGTCATCTGATATTGACCGGAATTGAAAGCTGTGTATTTTCTACTATTTTTATCTAAATTTACGTTATAATAACCTTGATATAAATCTAAATGTGTAAAATAAACACATCCAGACAGTGATTCTAAGATCTCTGTTATATCTGGGAGCGGATACTTATCATCTTCTATGCGGTCATTTAATTTTCGGTAATCTACCACTAAACGCCACTTTTTATTTCCTGTTTCATCAACTTTTTTAGGAACTAATAATATTGGACTCGACCATTCGCTTTTACTGGGTTCTATAATACCTTCCTTAAGCATGTTACTAATTTGTTGTTTTATTTCGTCTTTTTGGCTAATAGGCAATCGGTAAGGCTTTGAAAACACTGGAGTACTATTCGGTTTTAATGAAATACTATGAGTATAAATATTAGTTGTTTTTAATTTATCTCCTGGCAAATAAAAAATATCTGCGTATTTCGCACAAATACTTTGAATACTTTGATATTCTATTTTATTCAATTCATTGATATTTAATTGAGAAAACAAATTTTTTACTCTTTCCGAATTATTTTCATTTTTATTAAAACTGCAAACATTGTAATCCCTAAGGTCATGTATTGTAGGATTTATTTTAGACAAACTAACTGGTCTTTCCGTCACATTCAAAATTTTTATCGGTATTCTTCCACTAACTGGACTCACGACAGAACTAGCTAAATAGACACCTTCCTGTATTTCTTCTGAACAAACAATGCAATCCGTTTTAAATTCAGTTTCAATATAATGTATGGATTCACATCTTGGTGGAATCTCTAAAATGTTTACGTTATAATTATTAGTGATAGGTATTGAAATATTTTGATTTTCTTCTAACTTTAATAATAAAATATTTTTTTCAAAATCTAAGCATGCACCAAATCTTTTTAAGAAATCTCGACCTAAAATACCGTTCCCTAAAATTGGTAACGAATTAAAAACAAAAAACTTATGATTTATTACACTACCATTAAAATACAATGGAATGTAAACATAGCCCATAGTTTGTACTTCTCCACCTAGTCCGTTTATAATTACACACTCATTATGGAATGCAATACCTAATTTGGCAATGTGTTTATATGATATAGCACTTAGCGATGCGCCCGAGTCGACTAAAAATGAATAAGTTTTATTACACGGTGAAATTAATATATGAACAAAACAATTACTATTATTGCTAGCTAATATTGACATTTTTTCTTTATTCACGAAAAAACTGATCTAATCGAGGTTGATCTAACTTTTCATTAATAACATTTACATTATTTCTGCGAATCGAGGAATTTCCGCGATAATTATGGAACTTACCTCGATTATTATTGAAGTAACGGGTACCTTGTCCACGTGACGATGACTGTGGGTATGTGGTCATCGGTTGCGAATTTCCTTGACTCCTGTACTGTCCACGATATGAAGAAAACCGGTAATTTCTTCCTCCACGTAGAGACCTAGACTTATTATTAAAATTCCTATAATTGCAGAAATTTCTTTTGTACATACCCAGCACCTCACCTGCGGCTGACGTAGTTTCCTCATCCTGGGCTGCTTGTATAGCATCTTTCAGGGAATCATAATTTCTGGCTGAAATTATTGTACTGAGCCTACGATTTCTCAAACCATCGGAAAACTGTTTAATCGCTTGTTTTTCGTTAATTGGTTGTAAAATATTATAACAGTTCGAATTTCCATTAGCTTGTGATATCGTAAGGTCTACAAATAATTCCGTTATTTGCTTTCCAAAATCTGAAATAGACATTTCGTTTTGCCTGGTGTTTTGTAATTTTTTTTGTATTGCAGTTGCACCCTTTTTTGGTAATAATTCCTTAATCATGTCACTTATTAAATCCTCCACTGTTAAATAATCGTCTCGTAGACGCAACTTAGCAGATTGAGACAATCTACTTTTTAAAACAAATTTAATTAAATTTTTTTTACACTCGGGTTTCGTTAACAAAGAATCGTAATATTGAATATTATCTAACAACTGCTTAATACTTGTCTCATCATTAGACATAACGGGTAATAAAGTCAAAGCCGTTTTTAAGTCAAAAGTATCCATATTGCTGTTATTCTCAACTTCAACACTTTTAGACTGACACAAACTTAAAATATCCTTATATAATGAATCAAAATTTTTAATATAATTATCATAAAAAGAAATATCTTCCTCTTTAATTATTCCTTTCTTTACGTTTTCTCTAAAATTTATCAACCAATTAGAATATTCGCTATAAATATCATTTGTCTCCTTAAGCTTAATATTTAATATATTTCCTACGCGTCTATTTGGTCCGATTTTTATTAAATATGTCCTAATTTCTTTTAATTTCTCATATATTTTTTCCAAAGAAATATTCATAACTTACCAGTTTACCACCAAAACGTAGATTATATTTTAGCATTACTTGTACAACATATCAAGTACACATTAATATAAAACACTCAATATAATAATAACAGTATTCATATCTTAAAGTTCAATAATGAATTCAATTAAAGTCTGTACATTCGGCTGCGACGCGAAAAATAATCAGATATAATATACGACTAACGAATAAGCACTTTTTTTTCACTTAACACTTTTACATATATTTTCTCACTACACTTACACTTTTGAAAAATAGGCTTTAGGTTGATTGGGCTGCTCCTCCAAAGCTGCGACTGGTTGCTGTTGTTTGAAAAAAGACCTCCGGAAATTATTTCTTGTTATTTCTGAGGTGATCCAACCCATGTGGCACCGTCGGTACATCCGGAACACATAATATAGGCACCCCATACATATCGCCAACACGATGATCGACAATAAAATATTTGTTGTTGTCAAATGCAATTTAAATTGATTGATATCAGCCAAGTTACTGCCCACTGCGTTTTGAATAACGACCGTCTCCTCCTTAGATTGTTGTTTGCCCATTTTTTTTATATAAACGAGATTGAAGCAATAAGTACAGCACGTCGTAACTCGAACAAACAATATTACCCATTATTTTAATTATTAATTTAGTTGCTAGTTGCACTGCATAGAATGTTCCATCCCAAATATGGAGAGTCTCAAATTCGCGCCGAGTAATCCGATGGCAGGGTCGCCATGTAAGGTGTGATTACGAGAGGAGTAATAACACCAAGACTTGCTTTAAGACTAACTTTATTATAGTAATGATTTTGTTTATATAATGATCTTATAATCTATTTCTTATACTACTACAGTATTCAATATATGCATAAAGCATAGATAATTACCTAAGACCACGAGTTTCTGTCATATCCCAAAACAATGATTTTCTGCTAGCGTTAGGCGATTGGGATGAATATCGTAATTTCGACCGGATCACGTTCCCAAAACGGAAGTTAGCTAAGGGCTGTATTGAGCGTTCCATTAATCTATAAATCTGCGTAGAGGTTTAAAATTATGCTCGTGTCATCTGCAAGGTTTTGTTTATAGTTAGGTTGTTAAAACTGTGAAGCTTTCTTGTAAATTTATCTTCCTTCTTAGACATGGGTAATGTCTGGATAAAATAGATTCAATAATTGTTTTTAAGAATATGACTGTGAATAATTATAATACAGCGGTAAAACGATCGATTTGTTCCTTTCTGAAACTATAGTGCTGTAAACAGGTGTATCCTTGATGCTAATAAAAAGATAAACATCCTAAATTAAAATAGGTGGAATTGCGCGAGGATGGAAATAATCTCAACATTGAGATAAATCCACCTACAAAGAACTGAACTTAAAAAAGATTTTTTTCATGATACAAATCTATCCTCCTAATCGCATTCGCATCGCAGCCATTACTTTATTTTTGTCAAAATACCTCAACATCTAACATTTTGTTCACAGGAAATGCTGATACCGAAGGAGCATTGTCGCATTCAACCGCTAAGTGAAACGCGAACTGCTACGTCACTTCCGCATGCGAGACTCGCTCGCACGCCCTCTATTTCCTCACAGAGCAGCTTGGATAGTGGCACCTCTAGGGCTACTGTAAGTCTTATACAAATATCAATTTAAAAACATAATGAAAAGCAGACAAATGTTGTTATTTCTACTATATTATTATAAAAAATTTTGTTCATAGTTCCTAGAGTATACTCGTATATGCATTTAAGCATATAAATTATAACGATATTGAAGCGCACCTGACCTAGGAGAATTTGTATAATCTGTAAACTTCCGCGCGAAAAAAGAAATAAAATGTAACCTTCAAAGGCTTTTTCCATTGCCAATATACCAATCTTGAGGAGGATTTACCAAGACTGATTACCAGTCAAAAATTGAAATTAAATCACTTCCTTTAATTTGTTATAAAATTGCAATTTCACCTCCTAGTGTCAAGATAATTCGTACTCTTCTGTGCTCGAACTAATTTCATCTATGACAAAAGCGTCAAGCCCTCCCATATTTGAAACACCAAATTATTCTGAAATTTAAAATACACGACTAAAACAAAAATAAATATAAAAGGAAAAGTTCTCTTTAACAATTTAAACACATTTACAATTGGATTATCCATTGAAAGTACAGACTTTTAGCGATTACAAATCGCGAAGTTTTCAATTGAAAACAAACCTCTATGGTTAAAAGAGATTATCTAAGTTTTACATGTTATTAATTGTAGTGGTTATCGCCAACAAATCCATAAATTATGGGAGACTTTTTCATTTCTATCATAATTATTTTTAATAACTAAAATAGGTGTTTGGAAAAGTCATTAACAAAATATTAATATATATTTCGTCCACATATATAATATTATTGGGTTAAATCAAGTAACAGATCGAGCAATCAATGAATTGAACATGCAGGAATTTAATACATACAGAGAATTCATAATATGAAATCCCAAAAACAGTTCAGCCTGTGGCAACAATGACGCGTTATATTATAAAACATTTAAGTCTGTTTTAACGGCTATATCGATTGGAACCCGTTTGTTACTTCAAGTTTAATAAGATTTTTTTTGTATTATTTGATAATGTATTATGCTCACCGAAGTATCGGGCATAATAAGGGGCTGGTATAAAAATAATAATAATGTTCTGTTGATTAGTAGGTATTACTAAAATCATAATTTTTATGTAGTCTCTTGAGAATGTATGTATGAATGTAGGTGAAATTTATTATGATGAGGGAAAGTTGGCCTATGTACTTTTAGTAGTAAATAACGTTATAATAAACACACTTAATATAAATAACGTAAGTAGTGATTAAATTAATAATAATAAACAACAAACCGAATCTGCTAGGCAGGGTTTGGGACCAAAAGTAGGATGCTTTTCACTGGCCTATCCGTCCATTTCCTTATCTTAATTTGCTCTGTCACGGCAATAAAATCCATATCCAGTGATGTATGTCGTACATTGCATTAAATAAATTATTTTATATAATTTATTTAATGCTCATTCTGATTTATTCAAATAATCTTTTGAAATTTACACTTGTTAAAAAAAATATTGTCTTTTGAATCTCACAACACTAATTAAATTTAATTAAAAAAACCATGTTATTTAATTCAGTAAACGTACTTGTAATTATGAGATCTTGCTTTATTAACATTTGTTAAAAAAAAAAATTTTAATTGTAACTGTGCGAATCGAAGACGAAGTACCTGTTATTAAGACAGAAAAGATGAGAAATTATTTTGTCACATTGATCACAGTTTCATTGAAAGTTTGCTAGTGATGAAAAAGAAACCGTGATGCTAATACATTCGAAACAAAAGTATAATAAATTTGCGATAAAATTGAAAACTTTGTGCCTGTATTTTATAAATAAAAATATTGTCAAGTGATTTCTTTGATCTCTGATGCCACGTCTTTTGAATCGTGATAGCAAGTCGACGCGCCACGTTGACTGCACTCAGTGCACATTCTCAACGAAATAAGACTCGCTTCGATGCACAAACATAAAGATATTGAAATTGCTATAAGCTCTTTATACTTGTGATTTATTTTATATAATATTATTAATTAGAATTATAATGATAATTTAAGTCAGCTGTTATTCTAACAGCTATCTAAAATCTCTATCAAAATTTTAATTATGTATTTTCGTTATACATTGAATATTTTTTAGTTGCACTATATGCAGATACGTGATTAATAAATATTATTATCTTAATTTTTGAGCATTCGAGGTTGTACTATTTAATTCCTTAAAATTATTAATGAAACATCAGTTATTTCAATATCAAACCCGCTTGAGAGATTATAGATTTTCTTGTTAAGTTATTTTAGTTTAAACTATACTCAAAACTACCCCTGACGCCTTCACCTACCATTTCGCCAAAAAAACATCTACTAATAGTGTAGCGACTGATTGCAAGATAATTAATTAGAAAAAAATATATTTTAGCTCAACGAAATTAACCCAGAGTACGCATGCAACACCTAATTGCTCATGTGAATATTTATATACTGTTGTAGTTGTAATGAGAGTATTTATTTACTTTCAGAGTCACCGAGGCTCTTCGCCAGCGATTCGTACATTTGCCCCCGATGGGCGAACCCTTGAGGCTGGTATAAGCGTGCCAAGATCACCGTCGCCTCTCAGAGCGGCGTCTCTTGATGTTAGAGCTGCACCAATGGCCCACGGCTCACTCGCATCTCTGGCTGATTCTCCAGCACCACCGAGCCCCAGGCATGTTGTCCCACCAAGATGTTTGTCACCACTGCTTATGCCACCCAGGTATGCCGCCCGCCTCAGGCATGTAAAGAAATAAATTATAATCGTTAAGTTTCCACTAGCATGACACTTTAAATTATAATTTCGCTTTCATTCAACATCGTCAGATAAGTTAAAATTAATAGAATATTTTTACATTTTCTTAATTTCCTTAAATTATATTTTTAATTATGATATGTGTTTGGTTTATTTATTTTTTTATTTCACGTAATGAAATAGCCTAGATCATCTCGAAAATGTAATTAAATAAAAGTTAAAAAACTAACATTTTCAAATTTTTTCTATTTGTATAACTTACTACTAAATTAAATTTGTTTAAAAACACCGTGTTAGCACGTTGAATAATTATAATTGATTGAAATTTCAAAACTTATAGTTTCATTAAAAAGTGCATTCATTATGTATATTTTAGAGCAAAACATGCAATGATAACCATCCGTACGGCCTTAAACATTCGAATTTAAATATTAGCAGCTAATATTAGCAAAGTAAGTCCATAATGTAATACTACATAATGTAATGTTTGTATATAATATCATTATATTATATATTTCATTAAAGTTTCACGCATATCAAAAGAAATTCTAGTTCAATATGACAAGGTTTCACGAAACTATTAATTTGCTATTTGTTTACCCTAAAAACACGATCGATTCGTTATGAAATAGTTCGTAGCTCGTACGTCACATGCTACAATGTTACGAATTTCATAGAAAGTCTGAAGTGTTCGAACCATTGACGGTCCATGATATAAATTACATATACAAAATCTTTCAAGCTTTTAACCGTGAGCGTTTGAATTGTACGAACTTTTCGGATATTACACAAAAGGTCCATAGAATCAATCTGGAAGAAGCGTGCCATCCTAAGCGCCGGGTTTCCACGCAAATTGAAGCAAACTCAATTTACCTCCCCTCCTATAGGACATAATATCATGTTTATACAGTGACTCTGAACATTTATAAATATCAATACACTTTACTCAAAGATATGCAAAATAGCGTTGCAAAGAAACATGATAATTTGAACAAAACAAAGTGTTTTCGATTAAGAACGATACAGTAGGTATTAAGTAACTACTTAAGACGTACGCCACGTTAATATTTAAAGCAAACTCCTTTTGTACAGACATTGACCTGTAACAAAGCTCTCTAAGTCGTCACTGTATGTATATTACTTTGTCTGGTAATACGAAATCTTCGGAATGTCTTCAGATACAATATAATATTATAGCATTATATTACATTCTCCAGAACATTCTCCAATACTTACAACAATCATGAGACACTACTGTCGATATTTTTATCCATTGTATACAATCGACGTGGTTTAATCCCATGATTGCTTTTCGAAATAAAACTATTTCAAAAATACCTTAATTAAAAAAAAAAATTGGAAATCAACGAGCGGTGTTATTGTGACACAAACGATTTACTCGTAGATACATGCACCATTTTTTTTAAAGGTACCAATTAATATTTAACTTCCATAAGTTTTTATCATCTTTTATTGGATTTTCATATTTAATGGTGTATTGTTTCCTTAGCGGAACCAGAAAAGTAGGTTTTAATATGAACTTTTTCACCACCCACCACAATATTATTAGAATATATGCTCTAAGTATATGCGCTTTCAAAATCAAACCAAAAAAATCAACCAATAATATCGGCTGCATTTAAACAAAAGTAACTAAATAAAATTATTTTATGTACTTCTCTAGAATACCGAGAACGTTCAATAAATAAAATTTTATTATTCAAAGACAATTTCAAACTATTTAGTAGTTTAATAAAACTCGCAATTGGTCGATTAAAAATTCACTAGCGTACTCGTAGCGTATATCATTAATGAGAAAGCGCTCTAGTCGATTCATAAGTTATTTAAGCGCTCAGGCATAACTGTCAACAGTCCACGTACCTATACTGAATTATTTAATACCCAAGAGGACGATATGACGTAATAAAATTGAAATTGGATTGCAACTATTTACGTCTTCGTCCGTCGTGGAACTCACACACATAGTAAGGAAAATGAACAATTTAACAGAACTTTATAAAATATCGTTGTATAAAACTGGAGATTTCTCCTACTGAAGCTTATATAATACAACTTATATCAAATTATTTTATTATTTATTAAGACTTAAAATAAGATTTGAAATGTATATACCGATTTGTACCTAATGTCTGGTGTAGTGATCTTTACCAGCACATGGAAGCTTTCCTACTACTAATATTTAGCTTTACTCTCATGTATTCCAGACAACCCTTTATCCCAGACATTATAATTAAATAGGAGTCTGAAATAGCTTACTATACTCTTACTACATTTCGTCTGAGAGATTTAGTTACTATAAAATTATTGTATCGTACTCTAAGAGCAACCACCGTCCCGTAGGTCCAGTAAACGGATTAAATATTCAAATAGTAATTCCACATCGCTACTACTGCTTGATGTTTTCGGTAGCGTCTATAATATTTGTAAATATACTTATTTATGGCTTAATTATTTTTGTTTTGCCATAACATTTATGAAGTTTTTGACTAAAGACTTACTCTTCAATACTTATAATTATATAGCTTACAACGTTTATAAATTTACTAATATTAAAAACAATTCAAGAGATAAAACCCTTAATATTTTTTCAGAAGAATAGACAGAAGCAACTCCTTAGTGGAAAGTAGCAGTGGTGCCGGGCCACTTAGTCCAGGTGGTGGGGCAACTATCAGTTCGCTTGGGGCCTTACAACCAGACTTGTACACAAAGAGAGAGGCCCCGTTGGTGATCGAATTAGAGGGGCCTGGACCATCACTCGGCAGAATCCATTTGAGACTGAAATACGACTTTGATCGGTCTGATTTGGAAGTCCATCTTATCGAAGGTAAAATTGTGTACTTATAGGTATTAGATTTTATTAACAAGTATAGTATTTTCCTTCTATTAATGGTAGTATTAATTTTATGATCCTCCTGGAGGGATGTTTATAATAATTATGTAAAATATATGATCCTATGATTTCAGCACATGATTTAGCGGGCTATGAAGCTGGAGGTTTCAATGATCCTTACGTGCGTGTCAGTCTCATACCCGAAGTAGATACTCGGGTACGTCAGACTCCAGTGCACAGAAATGAAGCCAACCCGTTTTTCGATCAGCACTTCAAGTTTCCCGTATCACACGATGACCTCAGTGATAAGACACTTCTCCTACAAGTTTTTGATTATGATAGGTAGGTATACACATTAATTTGGAGCACGTTCAATTGCCTGAGTACTTTTAAGCAAAAAGGAATTACGTACTTAAAGCCATTTTATTTATATGAAAAATAATATTTTGTTGCTAGAATTGTAACCTTCGCATAAGCTCTTTAAGCATAGGTAATATGAACACAAAAGTTGAAAAAGTTTTACACACAAATAATCATAATCACAAAAACATTAATTACCTATAATTAATATACCTTCAGATTTTCAAGGAACGAAGTCATGGGTTCAGCAAAAATGCCGCTATCAAAAGTGGAAGTGGCAGGCGGAGCTGAAGTCTGGGCTGAACTCTCCCGAGAGAGAAGACCGCCGGAAGAGTTGCAAGAACTATTGTTATCCTTGTCTTACTTGCCTTCTGCTGAGCGGCTAACTGTCGTGGTCCTGAAAGCACGTAATCTTCTCCCACCGCAAGAAGGAAAAGATGCTTTGGGTATTATACTACTGAATAACAAACAGTAATATTACTTTATAGATCCTTTTCATCTGAATCAATCTTCATTTGAATTAGTTTTTATGTCACCTTCGGTGACGTCATTAAATAAACCTTATCAGTTTTGCAGCTTATTCGAATATAACAGTAGTTTAGGAACACTTGCACTTAAAGGTCCTTAATTTTCAGATGTTTACGTGAAAGTCTACCTCTTGGTGAATGGGAAAAGAGTGAAGAAGAAGAAAACGAACAGAAAAGAGATAAACAATCCTGTTTGGAATGAAGCGCTATCCTTCAGTCTCTCGTCTTCCAACCTGCAGGAAGCCTCAGTTGAAGTAATTGTCTTACAATTCAAATTATTACCTATAGTTACTGTCAAACTTCTAAATATATGCCTAAACAAATATCACCAATTATTTCTAAAATTTGCAGAATTCAATACAAAAGAAATCCTGAATTTCAGATCTGTGTGGTAACTGGTGGCAGCAACAATTTAGTTGTCGGCTGGTGCTGCGTGGGCGCAGCTGAACCAGCCGCTGAAGGGCGCCACTGGGCACAGATGGCGCAAGAGACGCGCAAAGCTGTTGCCATGTGGCATACGCTTAGATAAATAACTCGACAGTGTTAATGTGACCTCCTTTGTGAGAATTTGTTCGGAAATTATTATAAAAATGTTTGGTTTCGAAAATGTATAAAAAAATAGTTAAAACCGACCAAAATACATAAGAATACATGGCGTAATTTAAGATCACAGTAACTAAATTTGGACAGATAATAGTATTGTTTAGGCCGATCAAAAAGATCAAACAAATTATATATAATTACTTTCATGTATAACCAAAAAAAAAGTGTAATAACTTATATTTGTTATAAAAAAATAAGTTATTGGTCGAGGTCACAAACACGCGAAGACTATGTAAAGACGTTATATCGTCGTAGTAAAGTGTTTGAAGAATATTGCATCTTCCTGTAACGTAATTACCAGTGTGTATCTCCTCTTTACTGTGGGCTATTTATAATTAGCTGGTAAAAGTAAAATTATCTCGCAGATATAAACGAGAATTTAAATTATGCGATGTTGTTTGAGCTTTTGAGACACCAATAAATCTTATGAATTTATAGAGTTTTATATGAAATATTTATTGTATAAAATTGAAGTTTTAAACCATTGCAAATATTTCTATGCCCACAGTCCTGTCCTATCACGATGTGTGTATTATTGTCTAGTCAGTGATCCTTTAAGATTTCTATAAATATATCGAATTTGTTTCCAGAATACGTATTTTTGTCTTAATGTGTATCAATGTGATGGAATATTTTACGTGATCTTTCATTTACAATATCTGAATAAAATATCTGTTTTTAAATGTGTTTTTCTTGTATGGGACATGGAAATGAAACACGTTTTACAATATGTCTTTTATTGATGCTCACTTTTTTACATTATATACATTTTTATAAAAACTATATTTTAAATAGAAAAGATAAGAATAATAAGAATAGAATTTGATTCACAACAGTTTACCATTGGGTGACGTCCACTCGCAGGATTATCACAACTTATCACTAAAAACTTAACTCGTAACTTACCGCAACCGACGAGCGACCCAGCGCGATCACTCCAACTAGAAATTGCGTATTAAATATTATAATAGATAAATATATTTTATAAAAGTAAATAACAGCTTTAACAAAAATATTAAAAATGATAGTAGAAAATTAAAACAAAAGAGATAAGCGTCAAAGAAAATTTCAGGCTTTGAAAACAATTACTGTTATGTTCATAAATTTTGAAAAAGGAGGCAAGATTTATTTGCAATTTTATATTGAATAGCTGACGACGGAAATATTATAACTAAGATAGTCAATTACTATAAAGCACAGTGTTGAATTGAACAAAAACTGATTCCTTGACAAATTCACAAGACCCCAAGCATGCATAAAAATTGAAACAAATCTAAAATACTTTACACTCGTGCGAAGACTCCATTGGCAGTTGAAGATGGCACAGTTACTAAGGAACATGGAAAAAGGTAAAGGTTTTTTGTTTTTTTCTACGTGAGTGTTTGTGAGTTTTTTTGTTATGTCATTGTGTCTGTAAGTGTAGGAATTTGCAATCAGTGTCTCGGCAACTGCCGCCAACTTCGTATGGGCACAGGAAAGCATTGACGTCCTCTTTCCAACTGAAACATCAATATTTTAGAATAATTTAAGCTTTGCACTTCTGTGGATAGTTTAAATGCATACTTACATCGCTGCCTCCATATAATGCGATGTTCGTACGCAAATGCCATCCACGGATTTGGTCATTGCATATTTTCTTAAATTTCTACGGCTAAGAGATGGAAATAGTTAAATGTCATGCAATTATCTTACATTTTATATTGAAAGAAACTTACTCTGTTCGTCCCAACGCATTTAGTGGAGAAATGTAATCATCTGAACAATTTTCATTTTTATCATCGGTTCTCTCTTTGTCTTCTAGTACTTTTCTCAGATTTGTTTCCTTACATTCACTTATAGGACTCTCATTAATAGCGACTGTCCTTTCAGCTGTCTTTGGCACTTTTACAACTTTCTTATTACTATCAACGTCCACTTCAACTGACAATTTTGATGTATCAAACCCCGGATCTGACCCTTTGCTTAAGTTGTTAACTAGACTGACTTTCACAGATTTTAATATATTTGAATTTTGATGATCTTTAATGATGGGTTCGTTCTCTTTTTGCTTCTTAACTGCAGTATTTTGAGTATTTAGGTTATTTGAAGTGGAATGTGTAGTAGGTGAACTGAAATATATAAGAAATAATATTAATACTGAGTTTTTTTACAACTTAATTTATAGAATACAACCATATAGCTAATAGTGGCAGTACTAGAGTGAAACAAATATACAAATATAAAATTTGCTGAACAAATACTGTTATAATAATGGCAAAATCCTAAATCTAGAAGTTTCCATAAAATAACCAAAATTCATCAAATCTTCTAAATATTTTAGAAAATTTAGTACTTAAAATCAAACCTCTTCAATAACATTTGATGTTGTAGCCTTATTCTGTCTAATCCAATCTGAACCGTTTTTTGTTGTTTCTTATTTAATGTAATTGCTGTTGTAATATTTCTTAATTCATTGGAAACAATTTTATATCTCTGTGATAATTTCTTAGATTCTTCCTTGAGTTTTAACATTTTCGCAGATTCTTCAGCAATAATTTTTCTGGAAGATAATATTTCGCAGATTAATTATAATTCATAGTCAATTATAAAAACTAAACACATCATCTACCTTGACTTAGCAATTTTTTCTTCTAGTTTTTTTTCCATCAACTCTTTCTCATTTGATGAAATATTTCTTGGTTTTAACATATCTCTTTCATTCTTTTTATTTAAATTATTATTTAACATTATCTGTCTAGCTTGTTTTAACTTCTCCAGTTCTCTCATTCTCTTAACAAGGTTTTTATATTCCATTTGTTCAGATTTAGGTAAATGATTCATAACCTGAAAAACATTTGTAAATCAATGTGTTACATATAAGACTAAAAGAGATTTGACTTGCAAAGATATTACAACCTTTGGAACAAACTTATTCGGTGGTTTCACAGGCACTGGCGGTTGAACAACATCAGGTAGAGTGGTCTTTTCAACTTGCATTCTAGTAGATTTCAAGAATTGATCAAGTTTAAGTTGAAATTCTGTTTGTTCAACTAATTTCTTATGCATTTTGGTCAAGTTTTTAGTTGCCTCATGCTCTGCTTCCGAGTCTGAATCACCAAGCTGTATAATAAACTTTTTTTCTTGTACTTGAGATTTAGGTTCTACATGGTTAGTTTTGGGCTCCTCCATTGGTATTACTTTATTCAAAATATTTATATCAGCAAAAATTGGTAAGTTTTTACTTAATGATGTTAATAGTTTTGCTCTTAATAAATCTTCATCTTCATCTAATTCTTCTTTATTTGTTGATATTTTTTTTTCATTGTGTTCATTTGGTTTATCATTTAAATTATTTTCTTGTACAACAGAATAATCATTTTGGTATTTTTCTTTTTCTTCCGCATCCGAACCTATATCCATATCAACATTTTCAACATCAGTTGTGTTGCCGTTATTTTCTGGTTTGTCATGCAAGTCTTCATTTACTATTGTGGATTGAGACATTCGTTTTTGTAATTTTTGTTTTTTTTTCATTTCTATTGCTTTCTTTAACAAAGCTGATCTTAGACAAATAAGCCTCAATTCTTCAGTGTCACTGTCTTCATCTTCTGAGTTATGCTTATTATTAGGCAAATTAACATGTTCTTCCGGTAGAACAGGGTTTTGCTTTGATGATTTAGTTTCTAAGGCATGCTGTCTCAACAACTCTAAGTCTTCATCTGAACAATCTCCGCTATCATATTTTTTTGTATCACTTTTATCTATACCATCAACAGTATCATGTATTTCAATATCAAACACATTTTGAATGTCATGATCAGGCGGTACTTTAATTAAATCTATTGTCTTCATTTCATCAGTTAATTTGACTTCATTTTCAATTGTTTTTTTATAAGCAGGAATCGACTTAACTGAATCAAAACTTGCAATAGTAGTTGTACCAGTTAATATAGTGTTTTGTGTTATAATTGTGCTATCTGGTTTAGGGTGTAGCATTTTAGCAAGTCTTTCTTTGAGAGAAGAAGTATCAATTTTCTTAGTGCTAAAAGACACAGCATCGGCAAGTTTTTGACGCTTATTTTTGTATTCTTCATCATTGGAATCCTCACTAGAATCACTAACAACAGCCATTTTTGAAGGCTTTTTAACATTGTTGTTGCTCTTTTTGCTACCTCTTGTTGAAATCCCTTTAACATTGGCCTTAAGTTTCTTTGTTCTCTTATGTAGTCTATCATTTTTTATCACTCTGTAAATTTGTGGCTGGGAAAAGTCTTTCTTTCCCTGAATACAAAAGTTTGGTGACAAAATATCCTTATTTTTGCTAGATTCACCTGAAAAGTTAACTTACAAAATAACACTACTTTTTGTATTTATTAATGAAAAATAATAATATACCTTAAAATAATTACTAAATAAATTACCTCCCGCCTATATAGATCCTATTAGAAGCTACTTATATTGTCATAAGAGCTGAAGAGTCACGTCATTTTGATACCCACCATACTTACTATTTTAATTTTAAAATCATAATCAACTGACCTGATCTAATAGAGCACCTTTTAGCCTCTTTACGCTCAAGGACGTTGTTGTAGTTTTCGAGGATTTCTAAACGCTGGCGCAACAGAAACTCTTCCTCAGACGAAATATCTGATAAATAATCAAGTTCATCAACAATTTCACCCTCTTCTCTCTCAGAATCCATACTCCCTAAACAAGCCATCAGTGCATTATCAGTTATGACAATTTCAATATCAATATAAATTGTAATCCTAAGAAATTAAAATTACTAGTAAGTAATATTCTCGTTTAGATATTATAATAATATCGTCACGTTACTCAACACGACAAAGCGATTCCTTAATAATAAAGTATAGAATGATAAGACTTAGAATATTTTTCTACTTTCTACATCTATGGTTCAGTGATGCCAACTCAGGTTGAATTTTTTACTTGTATTAATATCAATGTTTTTAACGTATCGAATAAAAACACATTGATATAAATTCCTTGCTATTTTTTTAAATAACAAGAAGATCTCCTCATTACAACCAATCCCAAAACAGTGAATGATCCATCAAATTAACGCCACAATGTCATTACCATTTTGTTCCATAAAAAAATTGAATCCATTATCAACAGCGATCATATCAGCGAGCAAATCAGCGTTATCATAAATCAACATTATGATTTTCACTGTAGTCAGCAATAAACGTGAGGCACTGGTGGTTGGTGGCTGGCACCCGGGAAATCTTATTTCTAAACTTGCACCTTGTTTACCGTGCTACCGTGAAATCACACGATTTGATTTGCAGCTTCTTAGCCGATCAAATTTTACTCCAATTTAAACCTATAAGACACACATTTGCGCACTAACCAAAAAAATATTCCTTTGTCCTATCACCATTATTCAAAGTCACTCCTCTAAAAGTCTTACACAGTATCGGAATACTCAAGTTTCGCAATCTCGAGAAATTTTCCGTTCATCTGGAAGGCAAAGCTAAATTAATTAAAGCAAAAAACTTGATAGAGTGTGATTACTTTTAAATCCACGCCATCTGATAAGTCATTTAATAGCGTCCAACGCAGGGTGGTTCAAATCGTCGACGACGCTCTTTGAATTGTTTGGATTGATAAAAGCGGGTGAATTCCATCACCAGACGTCGAAGTAAATTGGTAAATTCCAATATTATTCCATTAAATTTTATATGTGAACCGCCTGTTTGGTTACCTTTTATTTTGATTCATAAAAAGAATTGCATTTTTCTTGACCATTAGTTGAACCTACCTTTAAATTAATTATTAATTAGTAATTGCCGTAATCTATTTGGTAAAATTTATAATAGCCGGAAATTTTAAAAATTAAAATCATCAATGTAAGTCATAAAAGATTACATAAATTATAGACAAATTTTAAAAAGGATGGTGAGGAGGATCATAAATAATTAATGTAAATAAAAGATTTTTGTACAGTTTGCCGGTAGGATAGGACTGTATAGTGTAAGTATATTTATATGTAAAATGTCACGAGTCTGTGTATAGTGACTGTTATGTAATTAATTTGACTCCACTAAGATGACTATATATCTGAGAATCTAACAACCCTACGAATCCGTAAGCTTACAGTTGCAATGTGGTGGCATTTTCTCAAAGCTCTCACCATGGAAAGGACTTGAAGGAGGCCACTTTGAGAAGACTGCGAGAATTGAAGAAATCAAAGCAATATTCAAATCTGATTTAACAATAAAATATCTAAATACTTATTACATATTTAGGGGTACATACATATACATAAATATACACTACACATATATACATAAATAAATGTAAGATTATTTAAATGATCTGTCTGTGTATCACTCATTCAAATTCATCAAAAAAATTATTAAGATCAATCGCATTAATAATTCATTCATTGATTGATTGATGTCTGAACAACTATTCTTCATATTAAATATTCAATCCCTTTTTCATATTAAATAATTTGAAAACGGGATTGATAGAATATTCCATAATTTTTCCTAAATCTTTTTATAAAAAAGTGGTCATACTGAATATTGAATACATTCAGTGTGACCAGAAAGTCCATATTTGATATTTGACTTAAACCGGTTGTCAGTGACAGATTTGATAACAAATGATAATTGACAATATTTTCAACTATCAAGTAGAGTCCGTTTCACGAAAGAAGTCCCGCGGTCATTATTGGAACTAAAGTTGACAGGTCGGCCATTTTGTCGTTCGTCAATGTTATCAAGTTCATTTGTTATTGTAGATTTTTGTGAGATTTTAATTAGCTTAGTCCATCATAAAGACTATTGACAATGCCAATAGTTGTAAAAAGTTCGGCTCGAGAAATGATATTGAAGGTGAAAGAATTCTGTGAAGCGGAACAAAAGAATCAAGGTGTATTAATACCAATAAATAATGTTCGGAAGAGAGTAGCCGCCATAACAGGTACTTTTTAGTGTTACCAGATAATATTTTTTGCTGCATTAAATGGGATTTTATGAATTATGATATAAATTCTAACTAGGTAACTGAAATTATAATACATTTTACATAATAAATAAGTATTATAAATTATATATTACATAGTTATATACTATATAAGTTTACAGTACTTTAATAGTTCATTATTTCATTGCAGGTGTATCAGAGAAAACTGTATCAAGAATTACAAAAGAAGGTGTAACAGCGGCGAGTACCCTTCAATGTCAAATATAAAGAGTAGTATGCAGGGATGGCTCCGAAAAAAGGGTATTTATTTTGAAAACACCTGGAGAAAAACTATGCTGTTTGAGCTAATTAAACAAAATAAAGGTCCACCGGAGTTCGCAGTGGATAAATTATTAATAGCTCATGGACACGAAGTATTAAGGTTGCCACCTTACCATTTCGACCTCAACCCAATTGAAAAAATTTGGAGCCTTGTCAAAAGAAAAGTGGCAGATAAGAATGTGGCACAAGATCCAAAAGGCATTGAAAAATTGACTCAAGAGGCCTTTGAGTCTATTAGGCCGGAAGATTGGACAGCTCAGTGCACGCATGTTGAACATTTGGAGGAGGAATATTTAAAAGATGACGGCCTTATGGATGAAGAGATGGACCGAATAAATATATCTACGGCTAGTGATAGTGAAACAGAATCTGATTCTGTTTCCATTCACTCTTCAGATAGTGACGTTTCGATGACCGCTGATCACAGCTATTCAATAAAACTCTGAATAAAACTCTTTAACGCTTTTCTTTACCATATTTTCTCATCTTTTACTCTGTAAGTAGGTAGAACTTCGCTTTAGTTACGAAATAAATACATAGTTTTTACATTAAGAAAAATGGTTTAAAATGAATATTTAAAATGTATTTCTTTTTTAATACAATTTAAGAGCTTATATTGTTTCATCGAGTATTTGATGAACTACATAATATGTAAAATAGGTAAATTTTTTACTCATAATTGGCAACATTATGACGCGCGACTGCAGCGCTGCGTCTGGGGGACTTCTTTCGTGAAAAGGACTTTATTTATTATTTCCGAAAAAAGAATGAAGAGTACCTCTTGTTTGAAAATAATGAACGTGCATTGAACTATGAGTTTATTTCCAGTCTTGTGGTAATCAAATTGTTGCTGATAACAAATCTTGAAATTAGTTCTTGTTTTAACTTTAAACATGTAGTTTATATATTTTAAAACAATTTTAATTAACTACGACAAATTCTCTCCCCTCAAATATTTCTTCTTTGCACTTTTGAAGTCTACTATAAAAATAAGAGCTTTACTCAGCTTCGACAATCGGATTTTAACCTCGTTTTCTATAACAAATAATTATGGATGAAGAAGAGGACTTTAAGTTTGCGGCCTGTACCTACTTTGCAAGGAATCACCCAGGCGAAACCTGTGGTAGCAATGGATTACCGCTAACGCCAAGTTCTGTAACAATATTGGGAAGAGCTCAGCGGTTATTGACCATTGAACATAAAAATCTTTGCACTTATCTCGATATAATCCGGGGCAAGCATGGTATGTTTTGTCTAAGATGCTTACTTTTGAATTCAAATTAGTATGCCAATATATGTTTCTACAATGTTTTGATATATTAAATCCTATATTAATATAATAATATATTATTTTAATATATAGTATAAATGTACCAAGTCTCTCTCTCTCTCTCTGTAAAGAAAAGTAATAACTAAAGTATGATGTAGCATCACATTATTATTATAGTATTATTATAATAGTATTTGTTCACTGGTCATCCATTGGACCTATATGTGATTTACTTCTTTAATTATAAAATGAATTTTATAAGTTTAAATTCTCATTGTTTTTTTCCAGAAAGGATAATTGTTGTTGCTGAAGTAATTGGAAAATCATTAGCAGAACATACATCAAAATTTTCAAATCAGGAAATTATAAGTATAGGAGTACAAATAGCTAATGCTATGTGCTACCTTCATCAGCAAGGAATAACTCATCGGTCACTTGCTGATGATAATATTTTAATTGATAGCTGTGGTAGAGTAAAATTGTTCAACTATGGCCTGTACTATATGACTGATGGTGGGAAAGAAGTGACATTTCCACTGGGGTAATTTTTTATATCTTAAAGCTTACTTTGCTTGTGATTCATGACTATATTTTCAAAATAATTGATGGAGTATGAAAAATAAATCAATTTAAGTTTTTCTATTAGTATATTGTCAACTACACAAGGAAAAAAGATGAACTACTAAAATTAAATTGAGTACAGGTACATGTATAATCAGTAAAGTAGGAATATTTTCAGGCTCCCACGCTACCTAAGTCCAGAAACCATACTACATGGGGGTGGACCATCAGCTGATATATGGAGCTTTGGTATAATTCTTTTGGAACTGTGTATTGGTAAATTATGGAGTACTTTGAAGCCTGGTCCAATTCTAAGACGGATACTTACACTAGTACATGCTAATAGTCCAACAGAGAGGATTGCAAGAGAACATGACTGCTATGATATATACAAGGTAAATATGTACATTATTTGTTAAGTGTGAAAAGTAGAAAGCTAATGTCATAATTACCATGTTATATAGCACTACTTTTAAAGTAACCCAATTAAATAATAAATTAATTAACCAAATTTTAATATTTCACAGGCTCTGCCAGAAAATATAAGAAACATTATTGAGAAATGCTTAACAATAAATACAAGTGAAAGATCAACATTTTCTGAAATCCTGGAAGATTTAAAGAAAATTAATGATCAAAAACCTATAGATCTTAAGAGACCTAGGGGCTTATTAGGATGCAAGTTACAATATTTGTACCATTGGTGGCAATTAGCAGGTGGTGATATTATTTCAGAGCTGAAAAGAAATGGATTAATCAAAAATTGTCCTCCAATTTTGTCTATGCCAATGTAAGTTTTATTATCTTAAATCTAAATACCTTAAATAGAGAACCCTCCTATTGAATGTAAGTATTTATGATATAACTTGGTATTGTCTGATTCTAGTTTGTTGTTGTTACAGTGTTAACATTTGTGTGATGTAGCAAATATATACAGTATAAGTAATATCAATGTTAAGCCTACTAAGTCTCATGAAAAAATCACACTATTTGCTTATTTTATGAATTACAATGCAATCATTATCATTTTACAGCTAAACGTTATCAAATGTCTCTGACATGTGCTTCATACTTGTTGTATTATTAATAAATCTACATACCTACAATAAAATATTTTTTATATGATGATTCTTTTAAGATCTTTAAATAAGATAAAAGTTATGCGAGCCTGGAAATCATACAAGTTTAAATATGGTGTGTTTGTTATTGTGATGTATTTGCAGTGCGATACTACTAGATGGCTGCACAATTGGAGGCAAGAAAAATGCTCTCTTTGATAGACGGATAGCGAAATACAGTTTGCGAATATTAAAGAATCGGTTAGCACATATATTGCCTCATGAGTTTTACCCACTAATGCATGAGAAGCGGAAAGAATGCGATGCTGTATCTTTGCCAAAGATTATTCGGGAACGAGATACTGAGTATCAGTTTCATAGATTACTTTGGTTTCAAAGGCTTCTTCATGTAAGTATTTTACTTAACCAACTTTGAATGTAAGATGGTATATATAGATTTTTATCATCAATGGTTCTAATTAGAATTTTAATTTGTCTTTTTATATATTTGAAAAAATGACAATTTGTTTAACTGTATAATTATAAAACTAAAGGGCTTAAGTTGACTTCTAATGAAGTAATGTAATGTAAAGGAAGAAAGACTTCTTGAGTTAACTTCTATGATTATTATTGGACTCATTATATTCCTGCTGAATATCTCACAAGATATAGAGTAATAATAAATGTCACACATCTCACAGCTGGGGACTGTTTACACAATTGATAAACAAATACTTTTTATTTTTCTAAATATATTATTAACATCATACATATGCTCATCACACAAATGTATTGAGAAACGATAATAAACGATAATATTCCATGGTATATTTCATTGTGCGATCTGGATAGGTACTCAATAATAATTATTTAATATTAAGTGGGTCATTGATATAATTGATATTGATTGGTTATAGGGCTACCCTTACACATCTCAATATATAAGGGCACAAGCTGAAATCGACATACCTCCGTTGGTCCGAGGGGATGTTTGGGCAGCTTTGTTAGGCGTAGTTGGAGATATTGAAGATCAATACGAAAGAATTGATAAGGAGACTCCTACGCCTACTGATAGACAGGTGAATCTCAATAATATATGTATTTTATTATAATTATTAAGTAAATAGCAAAATTGTTGTTTGGTCAGCGCTATTCATAACATCTTATATATAAAATTCTCGTGTCACAGTTTTCGTTCCCATACTCCTCCGAAACGGCTTGACCGATTCTCATGAAACTTTGTGAGCGTATTGAGTAGGTCTGAGAATCGGCTATCATCTATTATTCATCCCCCTAAATGTCAGGGGTAGTCCACCCCTAAATTTTTATTTTTTTGGACAAAATTTTTAGTTTCTATTTTACTATGATACAGCATACAAAAATACATACAACCCTACATTATTAACCCCTATTTTTTATTTATAAATTGTTAATTAAAATCATCATGAATGGCAAAACAACATTGCTGGGTCAGCTAGTTTAAGTATTTACTATATCCTTACACCTACTTACCTTACCTACATTATTGTGTCCTCTGCGCGCTGTTTATGATTTATGTATTTTTAATCGCGTAAATATTTAACAGTTAACTTATCTTAATGTTCCGTTGTCATGACTATAAATAATTTTTATCTGTGAAACTAATTTAGGATATACATTTTTTGTAATTTTATGGAAATAACAAAAAAAATTACGGTAATGGTTCTAGTGCAAACTTATTGGCAATTGTCTCATAAAAACAATATGTTTTTGTTTAGTAATTGTATGTATGCTAGGTCTACATATGGGAGTTTCTTTTCTGTGGTCATGTAACTAAAATACTACCATCAGAAATTAATAATAAACAAAGTACTTAGTACATATATGCGAAAAAAAAATCTATATCCTAGCTATTTTTCTAAGCTAGAAAGTTTTTTTCTATCTAATCCTTACCTTGGTTTCACTGAGACGACTACAGAGACGTCACATTCTAGAATTAGGAGATTGACTCAATGTCCCAGTACCTAAGTGTGTAATAATCTTCATCTGACAAAAAATCCTTTTAATATAGTAAAACTATATCATAAGGCTCTAGTTAGAACACTAAGCGTTACTCCTGTACCATTCCAAAATTCCTTCCTTGTATAACAATGTTTTTGCACAAGACCGCGTCGTCTACTTTTAGATTGACGTGGACATACCACGCTGCCACCAATACTGCTGGTTGTTATGTGGTCGCGCCGGACATCGAACCCTGAAGCGGCTGTTGAAAGCCTGGCTGTTGACCAACCCACAGTATGTTTACTGGCAAGGATTGGATTCACTCACCGCACCGTTCCTATACTTGAACTTTTGCAATGAAGGCAAGCGCTAAGAATATTTTTACTTCTCATTAAAACTTTCGTGTATGCTAACGTAAATTTATTGAATTATTTACGTTACACTTTATTTTGATAAGAGCAGTGAGTGGCTATTTGTATATGCTATAAATGTATTGTTATTAATTTTCTTCAAAAGATTTTACATTAAATTCCAAATACGACTTAGGGACCTTCAAGAAAAGAGCGTATAAGCATTTTTAAGGCCAGCAACGCACTGGTGACGCCTCTGTGTGTCCATGGGCGGAGGTATCACTTAACATCACGTCTGCCCGTTAGCCCCCTGTTTTATAATAACAAACAAATTGTTAGCTCTAAAATTTTCACATATATCAATGATACACTTTAAGAAGGGGTTTATATTTAATTACCGAATTATTCGCTTGCTTTTAAAATATCACTAACAGTTGTATAAGTTCAATTTTTATTTCTTAAGAACGTTAATTTCTAAACCAAGAGCAACCCCTGTTGAATAAATTAATATATAATTAGAAATAAGTATATATAAAAAATTATTTCCTTTCCAGCCCGGGCGTTCGCCTGTCTATCGGCATTCGTTCCGAAATTTTTGCACAAGTTCTTCCTCAAGGACAATAGTGCAGTTATAAAGGAGTACTTGGCCAAGTTCTGGCAGATTACGACGTTTCACGAACCGGAACTGGCTGCCCATCTACACGATATCAATTTTGTGCCAGAGCTCTTCGCTATTCCATGGTTCCTGACGATGTTTTCTCGTAAGTAATTTTATACTCAATAACAAATCAAAGTAAGACCGTTTGTTTGTCGATTATATGGTTTACGAAAGGATGCGTTTGATTTTTCGTTGATGGTCTTTAACTCTTCACTCAGAGTTACGTGTATGTGGGGTTACTGTACAAATTCTTGAAGGTATATTGGAGAAAAAACACTTGCAATATTCATAAACGTTTCGTATTAAAGTATCAGCTTCTTCAATACCAATAGTATTTGTATTTTCATAATAAAAAAAATTAAATAAAATAAATAAGAAAACTAGAGAGCTCTTTTATAATCATCCACAAAGCGTTCTGATCTTAAGTGTCGGTTAAGAAGATTCACATGTTGTTTCATATACTACTGTTCATATAGTTACATTTAAACGACAATTTGTTTAGAATTTCATTCACCGAAGACGAAATAAAAAGACGGCTTCATAGATACATGTTATTTAATTATAGTTAATTAAAATTACCGTTTATTGGTATTATTAGCTCTTAATTAAATATATTTAATATAGTAAAGTTTACTATATTTATTTTATTTTAGTTTTAATATAGTAAGTTTAATATATTAAATATATTTAATAGAGTAGATTAGGGAGCACAGAGAATATTTTTTTATCTTTTACAATAAGTTATCACTAAAATCTATGCCTCGAAATTGTTCTAAAATGTTTTTTTTTCAATCTCTTATGTTTACTATCGTTGCCACCAAGACCATTAACAGATAGGCCCCTGATCAAAGATAGTATGACGTAAAAAACGCCTTAGCCGGGGGTAATTCGTTTGAATAGCATAATTTTTCCACAGACGTATTCCCCCTCCACAAAATCGTGCACCTTTGGGATGCCTTGTTAGTGGAAGGCCCGCAACTACCACTATTCATGGGTGTTGGGATATTAAGGCAGTTGAGAGACACTCTGCTCGACTCAGGATTTAACGAATGCATTTTGCTATTCTCAGATCTTCCTGAGATCGATATAGGGGAGTGTGTTAAGGTGAGTTTTTAATACTTTATCGCCGAATACATTCTATGTACGTACAGGTTAAATTTGACGTGATTAACACTTGATATAAGTTATTAAGAATTAAATGTCCAAAAATTATTTTACAAAATTAAAATTTATAGTTAAATATTATAGTTATTTAATTTGAAGAATGCGTAATGTGCGTATCAATTTGCTAGTACGATTTATGTAATAATCACGAGAAAACTAGTTTAAATATATAATTCTTAATAAAAAAATATATATTTATTATTAAGAATATATGTATCATTTTTATTGTTTGCCATATTATAACCCCTGTGTTACAACGAAACTTACACTTGGTCCAAAATTAACTAGTTAATCTTGCTTTAGAGATGCCATGACATCATCGGACGATCTCGCGGGAAAAAATTAACATTTCAAACTTCAATAAATAATGATCGCAATTCCATATTCTATATATTTCAGTAATCTTTTATTCGTAATGATTTCCGATTTTAACGTTTATGTAATCTTTTCAGTCCTACTTATCAGTTTACGCGTTAATTTTAAAGTATTAATCATTGTATTAATGAAACACACTTAAATGTATATTATCATATATCTTGATAAGCTAACGTCCTAAAGTGAAAGCCGACAAATAATCTTATTGAATTATTTAAAACATTGATAAATTAATAAATGTAACCAACTAACTAACGTTTGATAAAACTTGTAAATTGGGTTTATTATATGTTATTTAACTCTTTTAGCATAATAGTTTTAATTCTATTTGGTTTGGTTTAGACACATTATATTTATGATTTACAACACCTGTTAAATGTCTTGTTAATCTAGATATGTTAGGCGGGCTAAAGCACACAAGTATAGTGAATGTGAAACAATATGAATACAATTTTCCTAGTATCATACGTCACGCTGTCGGTACATGGGTTACTTTAGCATTCTGTGCAATATTACATACACTAATCTGTGGTTGTTTTCTAGACAGAGACAATTTAGGCGGGAAAACGTGACATTGATTCACGGACCGTAATTGTTAGGGATACTTACGAATCAACATAATAATGTAGTTGTTTTACTTCAATAGAATAAATAAAAATAAAATTGCAGACACAAACCAAATATTTTAGAATAAATACCTATATAAGAGAGATTAAATATGTGCAGAAAAACAGTTGTAACCTGTAATGCTGAATTCAAACGGTATCACCAAAATCTCTTAAAAAAGACAACAAAAACACCATATATCATGACACAATCACATTTATCAAGTTATAATTAAATTATAAAACTTTCTCGATGTTTCGCTATCTTATCAATTTTGGCAAATAAAAGACATTCATTCGTGACGTAGACTATAGAGTAGTATTTATTGGCAATATGCAGAAATAATTTTGATATTTATGTATACTTGTGTATACATAAACATCAAAATTATAGTTAAGCAATCATTACTTACAAATATTTTGTTTATATAATGTATGTTACTTATGGATATGATTTCTTCATAAGGTATTTTTTCAGCGAATGCATTGTTTTATACTTATAAGATATAAAATTACTTATTAAAACAAACTAATTCTCTATATACTTAAATATTATGATCGAAGGTAAGGCAACATTGGCGAACTATCGTGTAGGTTCTGTTTGCCATTTAATACGGGCTATAAAATATAAAAAAATATAGTCTTTCTACATATCTTAGCATTTCCGATCATTTTGTTCTAGGTCAAGATAATTCTTCCACTTTGCATACAAACATTTTACACCACTTTGCTGGTACTTTTATTTTGCTCAAAACTAGAATTGATAATTACTCAGCCAATCCAACGAAATATGGGAGGTTGCTATCTGACTCTTCCAGTCTAAGTTTTCGCTAAAAAAAATACACACACATTCGGTCATCACACTATGGTCAGATCAGTCAACAACCTCCACAAATTAGAAGTCAATGAACCGTCTAGTAATTCAGTTATCGCCTCGTAAACTTGTATTTGCAATTGTTGAACGTAATTTGAATTCTAATGGTTATGTACGACGGTAACAGGGTCTTAGATATGAATTGTGAACTACTTCGTGTGTTGTTGTAAATGTTAGAAGTTTTTATAAAAATCCCACTTATGTAAGATTAAAATAAAGATATTCTGGCCAAATGAATTCGCACTTCAAAATGTTTTCATTTCAAGTGTTAACAAAACATAAACCCAAGGTTTAAGAATGACTATGACTAACACTGCTTATATTAAGGATGATCATTCAATTGTATTTATAATTTGTAACTTGTTGGTTGAGAATGTATTTTTTTTAAAGTAGTTTTAAGTTCACAATATTTGTATTTTTAGGCCTCAATAGAAATGAGCCGAAGCACGCCGTGCAGTATCAGCTACAGAAGATTTGCCAACCAACCGGAAGTGAAGGATCCTATGGTAAGACAAAATGGTTTTGATATAAAAATATTGGATGAATGTATATAAAAGAGAAGGGTGAAAAAAAGAGAGCATACTCCTGCCTTAAGGCAACCGGTGATAACATAGAATAAGATTTTTTAATTTAGTTACTTCGTCAGTGAGGCGTTGACTTTTTAAAAATAAAGCAAATAATTTATGACTTAGTTTTACTGTAATATTACTCCCAAGGATTTAAAAAAAAGTGCGTATGCGTAAATATATGATATGTGATTTCTAATATGATATAATATATTACAACAGGAAAGTATTACTAATTAATGACTCACGCATTTAAATAAAATACTTTGTTACGTATTAAAGCGATTTATATTTATTAAGTAGTAGCTGACCCGGCAAATGTTGTTTTGCCATGAATGTGATTTCTAGCAATCATTTTTTTCAATAAAAATAATTATCAGCTTTAAATGTGCGGGGATATGTTTATAATCGAAAGCGTTTTAAACAATAAGAGTATGCTTTATTTATGTAGGTTAATAAATTAATCTTTATATGACACATTTGTCCGTTCACCATAGCAGTGCCCTCTATAGATTATTCATGTTGGCCGTTCGCTGAAAAGTATCTGAAACATCGGCATTAATAATAGCAAAAATCGCGTTGTAATCCGTCACAAAGCATTTTATTTAAATATATTTTCGTTTTCATTTCTCTTTAATCTGGAATCTAGATTGTCTGTTCTATGTAAGCGTTTAAATGTGTGCCAGTAGGTAGAAGTTGCACTAAAATGGCAAGGCCAAATTCACTGATAGATTATGCGTACTACATGTATTCTGTTGCAAAAGTCATTGCTGTTGCACTAATTTCGTACAAATCTTAAATGTTGGGGATTTTTAATAAGATCTTTCGAAAATGAGCTTTAATTATAGGTGATGGTTTTTAGATATCTATATAGATAGACCGGAAATCTGTTTTTAGACATCTATGTCTAAAAATATTTATGTAACTTTTTTTTTTTGAATGGATAGAAAAATTTCGATTTTTTTTTTGTTGTGTTTAATATTGTCACGAAACGTACAGCATGTGTAGAACATTAGAAAATGTGAAAATAACCTATACAATATTCATTTTATATCAGTGTAATTTAATTACCATCGACATTAATTGTCAGTGGTTTGCAGCAAATGTCAGTGATTGACAGGATGCGCTGACATTCTTCAAATATTGTTAATAGCATAATAAATAAAGAATGGTCATATCATAGAGTATAACAGTAGTTCTAAATTTGAAACAAAATAATACAACTTAAAAATAATGGAATCATCTAAATTTTTATATGTATCTTATTAGAAATACTAACCTATTTAGGTAAGTTTCTGAAGATACTGGCAGCGTTCCCCCTATTATAAATAATATAAAATGATATACCATATCGGACACATGTATGTACTTTTTATTTGATACAGTTCCTCATAAATTTATAATACTTTAATGTGATTTAACAGAATATATTTTAAATACGGCATTGAACTTTACAAGAATAGATCTACGAGGAAACCAGTTTAATTATAACAGCGGTTAATGTATTTTATTGTTATTGGCGCGCTTTATAATCAATATGGAATGTCATTAGATGACAGACCGCAGTGAACGAAATTGATGGTTCGTCTTGCTAATAGTCACATTTAATAGCCACTGCCTTTACCGTTATAGTTTTGGTTACCATAGCAACGGAAACGCTTGCTACGTATCTTACTTTTCGATATCGGTGTAAAAGTATTATTATTATGAGTTAGATTGTTTTTTTACAAGCCAAACGTTTATTAAAAAAATGACGAAATATTCGGACGTATTATAAACAGCATTTTTTTTAACACAGCTATAAAATATTCTTAGCTAATTTACCTACCTGTAGATTATATAGTATCGGTTATCACAGCTAACATTATTTTTAAGTATTTTTTAGATTTTCACATATCGTGTCTTGAGAACGTTTTCATTTATTTTGTTTAAAATTTGCTCTTCCCTCTACAGATAATTTGGTTGGTGCGACACTGTAGAACTACACAAAGTAGTTCTACAGTGTCGCTCACGGAACGATGTTTATTTGTACGAAAAACAACGTGCTCAATTCCTGTCAAGAAATATTAATTATTCAAAAATGATGCTGTTTAATTTTCATCTAAATCCTGGGTCCTGTGAGCATTTTGATATACATTCGTTTCGGATTTGCCCATCCACGACATGTTGAAAAATACACCTGTATATTTCTAGGATGTAGTAGAAGTGCCTTTGGAGGTGTTGCTAGCTGAAATTTGTCCGCGCATCAGTTTAACAGATTTCTTCTCGCTCACCTGTCAGGAGAAATGCTGCGTGGTGGACATAAGATCAAATTTACTGTAAGTAATTAATTAATAGAATCAGGCGTTACTTTGCGGAAATCCATAGTACGAAACCCCAATAGACCAATATACAAGCAAAACTCCGCGAAAACCCCAGGCATTATCAGGATATTGCCTCATCGAACGCTGTTCGTAGAGGCAATATCCTGATGATGCTCCGGTTTCGGAGCGAAACGTGCGCCGAGTGGCTGCGTCTATTGGGTTTTTTTACTGTAAGTGTTATTTGCAGTACCGCTTCCTCATTCATTGTCTTGTTCATTTGTTTTCTTAAACGTTACAATCATATTGTGGTATAAAATATATAATGATCTTGATACTTTGATTATTCTGAAATTTCTTGGACGTAATATTTTGGCTAGCTTTGTAAAGGCAACGTTGCGATTACTATAATAAGATTGTAGTGACTCAACCTTCAAAGATACTTGCACGAACCGGAAGCTCTGGAAAAGGAGCAATATTTCCTGTTTTTAATCAATATTCTGAGTCAAATGAAAGTATTATTATTATATTGTTATGTATTGTATTGTATTGTAACACAAAAATGTTTGAAGCACTTAAGAAAGACACACATGTTGATGTAAGTATTAAAAAACAAAAAAAAAATACATTCAAAGGCTTATTTGTGATGATTTTTTTCAGATACAGTAAGATATTAAAATATATATTATACGTTTTACTTTTTCACGTCAGGTCTAACATCTAAATCGCGCCTTCGCGAACTATGCACCATCTAAATTGTCTTCCGCTTTTTACGTTATTATACCTTTGGCACCACTTTTGTTGTTGGCATCCTTTGTTCCTTACCATGTAGCTAATATTAAATATTGCCCATCAATTTACATTCTTCTCCTAGTTACGAGAAGAGCTGTATAGAGGGCAGTATAAACGTGCCCTACAGTGGAGTTCAACTGGGACAGCATGAGCTGAGAGCACTAGGCTTGCATCAATACAGAGTGCTCAATGACGTCATCGCGCAGAAGAAAACTGTCATCGTTGCCTCGGCTGAAGACGAAACTGCACAATTGGTGAGACCCATACGAAAAATAAATTTTGATTTTACCTTTGAATTGAATAAAAATTGCTTCATTTTTCACATTATATTAGATCATAATTGATTGAATGAAAGAATAGAAGCTAACGAATAATTTGTAATTTTTATAAGGTAGTAAAAAATTTGCATTACCAATAAACTATAAAGCACAGTTTAATGTCGACACGAAGCGCTTTCAGGAACTACTAGATAAAATCTTGTGTTAGATTCCATTCTTATAGTCTATCCATTGAGATAATATTGACCCCCTAAAGTTCCTAAGATAAGGGATGTATGAAGAATTTAAGATTTTAACGACCCTCTTGAGGGTGATACTAGTGAACATCTAGTTCACATACATTTGTTTCCTTAATAAGTAAAAACTTTAATTGCAGTTCAGCGAATACTTGGTGAAATGCAAGGTTCCCAGAGTGTGCATACTTCACGGCGGAGTGTCTGCTTTGCAGTCGCACGTGCCCTCTCTGTTCACGGTGCCGCCTAAACGAAATGGTTCCAAATAGTAATAGTAAAGTTATCAATTCTCTCACTGCTAAGGAGTCTTTTCTATCTCCACTGAAAAACAAATGATATACTTAATCTAGTTGGAGTATGTTGAAAATTTATTCAATTTTGTTTGTCAATACTTGTTACCCATTAGTCCTTTAGAAGAAATTTGGAGTATACACGACACTTAATGGGCGATAGATTTATGTTGAGATAGTACTAGCCACTATCATATAACGACAGCAAATATTAGTTTGTTTTGTTTCACCAGTAGGTTGCGTTAATGGCCAAAAATTTGATGTTCATTTACCTACAATGGATTAAAATTTGTGATCACGGTACTAACAAGTAACTATTATAAATTATTATTTATTGTGTACTGTATATACTATGGTTTTAGTGTCTATAAATTTGACAGATCATGATACAAAAAAAAATATGTTAGCATATGCCACCAACAATACATTTCAGATTACAGAACTCTTCATTAACATTATTCCAAAGTGCTCTGACCGCTTCCAGCACGTTCCAGAGCATTTATTTTATATTGATAGACAATGTTTAATTTCCATTTAAATATTTGTTTTAATTTATATGACAAATTTATCTACTTATTATTGATATAATATAAAAAAGCTAAAGATACTCTGCTGGTAGAATTAAGATTAAGAAACGAATTATATTCACCATACATAAATATCGATAAGTCCTATATTGTATAAACATCTTATTTTAACCTAATGTATATTATATTATTAATTATAGCAATAAAATAATATATATTTATTTTTAGTTTTATTTACACAAAATAAGACAGATAATTTACACAGGACCTTACATTTTTATAATAAAAGTTACATTTCCGACTAATATTTTGTATGATTAATTTATTACTTATCTCATGCCTTTTACAAAGTTTTCTTAATAACTCCGTAAATGTTAGATAAAGTGCCAATCCTCCATTCTTTGGACTGATGACTCCCGCATTAAGACTCCTAAAGCAACAAATACAAAAATATGTATGAATCAACAAGCCAAAGCAAATATTTTCATACAATCGGGCATCCCCGAGTCCTACGTTCTGTAGTTTTTACCCCCGTATGAATGAACGCGAGCGGGGAGCCGCGCCCGCGACCATTCGCTCGTCAGCCGCGCTCGAGATAACGTGTCTGCGCCGCTCGAACATACGCTCGCGATAAGTGAAATTCATTCTCACAAACAAGCAACAAATGGCCAACAGTGAAACGTAAACAAGTGATACAGTGAAGTTTATTACTTTCCGAGTTTCCCTCGAGAAACGATTGAACTGCTGGTGGAAGTTTGTGAAGTGTGAGTCGGCGGCTTGAAACCTGGCCCCGACATGGAGAGTTGCTACTTCGATATCTCCAACGACCTAAAGGATGTCTGGGACGCGGACATCGACCCGGTGAGTACCTTCCTATCTTATCTAAGATGTGAAGGCAGGTGCCGCAGGAGACGCCAAAGAAAAAATTTTTTTAAACTAAAACAATGCTCCAAACTTGAACCCAGGCAGAATCGAATAAAATTAAACGTGATTCGTACATTGACCTGAATTAGTATAAATTACGAAATACATTTATTTTGCATAGTAGATAATTCACTTATAAGTTGTTGGTCTTATTACTCAACGATTGTAGTGCTATAAATTGTTTATCAACATTCAGAATGTACATACGTACAAGTACATGCTACAAACAGAATTTACACTGTTAAAGAAAGCGGTTCACTATTACCCTACCCGCATTGAAAAGTTATTTGACAGTTACGAACTTTTAAAGGTACAAATATGAGTTACAGTTGCGCATACCGTAGAAATTCGAATAAACTTCAACAAGTATTACATGTAACGATGGATATATGACAAATCTTGATACTTGATCGTTGAAACCGCGTGTAATATTATTTTTATTTATGTTATTAATTATATTCAGTGTTAATTTTATTGATAGCTAAACTGATGCCTATCAGCCTATCTTATCGTCCCGACTTTGAAGGTAATTTTAACACTTGTAATACGAAAATTAAATTTCGATGTTATAAAACTAATGCAAGTAATATAAGTGTTGCATAGATTGTGATTGCTATTAAAAATAATTGAAATGTTACTCAATAAAAAATTGTTTTCATTATTATCATATGCCTCATAAAGGTACTTTTCTTTTTTGTAGAGATTAACTCGTGACCTTCACTAAAAGTATTTGGTCCTTTATGACGAAGGTATAATATTATTTTGATAGCAGGATGATCGCCTCTGGCTTGGTTCGGTTCCAACGGTACAAAATCCTATTTAATAATATCAATGAAACATATAATAACGGGACCTTAAATATCTCTTCGCCATACTTGATGATTTATAGTAAATTTATTAAAGTACTGAGAAATGGTCTACCAATCCATCTAGGTATATATTATATATACTAGAGATATCAAGATAGTATTTGTGGTGCTATCAATCAGAACACTGTTTAATCATAGGTGTACAACCGGTTACTCATCCGCTCTTAAAACTCGCTTAAGTTAATTTGATCTTCCCTTAGGAATGTGGTTTCAAAGTGCTCTGCATACAAGGGATATTTCGAAAAAATTACGTTTGAATAAACATATCAAATGACTTTATTGATCCTGTTTACGTCAAAATCCGGTACCACGTTTGACTCCAGCGGAAAAATAAATGTCTGGGTTTAGGCACAGACCACTTAAACAATCAATAATTAAAAAGTAAATAGAAATATTTAAAATGTGTGGTTTTATTAAGTTAAAACTACTTTTGTTTTATAATTGTGTAAATTTTAGAATAAGGAAGCATTATAGAAATACTCCAGGCCATCGTCAATGTAGGATTTTGTTGAAAACCTGCGTTTCTATAGTTCCAGTTTTGGAGTTGTTGAAGTTTTGTTTACCATGTACAAAATTTGGGGAAGAGTTCATTGAGTCCGCTATTAGGGAGCACCTGTTACCGGTTCTTGGATATGCCTGACGTCACCGGTATAACCCAGTCAAATAAAATAGTGAGTTTCGCAGAGTGATTTCTTACTTGCGTAGTAATTTCTATTTGGTCATATAACATGGTCTCAAACGGTACCGAGGTGCGACGACCGTACGTTGAACCAAGATCACTTAGATTTATTATATTTATTAACATGTAAACTATATACTTAATTTACAAGCCTTTGACGTTCAATTTGCGGGGTAAATTGATTCCGCTCCTGGGGGAGAGTAGTGTGTCGTCCGAGGCTAATATGAAAAATGTATCGAAGCAGTGCTTTTTAACAAGTTTGTAACTAGCTTACGCTTCGATAGTCAAATTATACAGCCTATCTTATAATCTGTTTATATTGAGTTTATGTATTGAATTTACCACTCGTAAGAATTTGTGTATATTTAATAGATTCGTAAATTTACAAATGCTTATTATAAAAAAGATATCGGTTACTTGTGTAAACCAAAGACAATATTAATTTGACAATATTAGCTTGTCATTGCGTTTTACCATAATGAACGCGAAAATTAATTACTTTTACTTATTGATTTATTCAAATGTTTAATATTCACAGTAGTTAGAATGGGGAGCAAAAAGTGTCATTTTATCTGTTATGAAGGTAAAAAAGTTTTTTTAATTTTATTGAAATTCTCTTGAAATATTCTTTATATGATACCTTTTATACTATTAATTCCTGTAGTCATTCAAACTGATTAAACTCGGTTTAAGTAAGGAATTGTTATACATTAAGACATTTGGCTAAGCGAAATATGTAATAATACTTAGATTTAGTTGGCCTTTCTTCCGGTATTCAAGTATTTCCTATAGTTATCGTAACATAATTGGAGCGTTCTCATTGGATTGCAATAATGGTAATTGAATTTTCTTTTCGTGTACCTCTATAAGGCTTTACTTCGTAGATTATGATTTTTTATATCTTTGGAATAATAATAACAATTTATCTCAAAAGAGTTACAAAATGTATATAATGCTTCAATTTGGTGGAGTCTATACTCATCTCGTTTTATTTATCACAGCGTAAACAAAATTTGACAGAAAGGTACAAAACAACCGCTTTTATGTGTGGGCAAGTTAATCGGGTAATTCTGTCCGCTATTAATGTATGAATTAAAATTACAAATTCTAAATTCAAATATACTCACACTTTATCTTTAAATGCAGTATTTATGGTAAGATTAACCGAAATGTTTTTTTCGTTTAACCTTTTAACTATATACGAATGACATTACATATCACGATTTTGTTTGTTTTATTTAACAATGTGAATATTACATAAGTAATAAATATGTATAATCGTCCATTGCGTCATTCACGATGTATTGATGTAGTTACAAAAACAAATGTGTTGATACAAGTGCTGTGAGACATTGTTGCCGAACGGGACATCCAGTTTACAAATTCAACATAATTTTATCTTATTTGCATTGATAATCCTATAAATTAAAGCTACTATTATTATTGTCAAATAAAATATCTACACTAATTATTATTCATATTACGATTTAAAATCTGGATAACTATATATAATATATATAATACATCCCCGTAATCCCACAGTTCTTGGCATCAGGATTTTTTTGCAATTGTAAGATTTTTTATTGATTTGCTGAAATTGATCATAATTCTTATTTCAAAATCGGCGAGTTGGACTCTCGAAGTACAAGTGTGAGTCGGAAGTCGATGATTTCCGTCCGTACCATTATTTTAGTAAAACAATCATAGTTTTTGAATTGGAATTTCCTTCATATTTACTTGAGTATTAGTTATAGCTGCAATAGAAAAATAATTGATTCCAAGACAGACAGACAGCGAATTAAGTAATGAGGCCCCCTTTTTATCCTGGGTACGGAACTCTGGAAAGCAAAGCTTTGCTACAGTACATTTTTTTAAGAGCACTTTCTTAATCTGTTATGTTGAATATTATGAAAAACGTTCGTCGGAACAAAATACTACAATGCTATCTTGTATACATTTATCTCTTTATTATCTGGTATTAAGATATCCAAAATTACAATTTGATACTACCGTTACAATTGATAATCTCGCAGTTCTTTTACAGGACGAAATGTGTAATAATTTTCCTGTCTCTGAACGTGACCTCTGTCAAGTCATATTTCCCAGGGTAATAAACTCCTGTGGCCCGAACTGACTGAACACACTTTTCTTTCTCATCCACTAAACCGCCATGTTACGTAATTAAAAACCAGAACTGATTAAAAACAAGTATTTGACCTTAAGATGTCTTCAAATCAAATTCAAATCGTATCAACTGACATTTAGAAATTATACATATAATGAATAATGTATCCAGAGCAAGTTTCTTTTTAAAGCGTTCCAACCCCGGCTCTCGTTTCGTTTCACGTGAAAGGCGCGGGACAGTGTTGCTACTTTACATTCCTCTCACCGACGCCACGAATTTAGAGACTAAATAATTGTCATTCTTCATTAGCACTGTCTAGCGGCACATTTTTCTCGACACGGCTAATGACACATTGCACACCTATTTGGGTTACCTTAACTGTTTTAGAACTATCACGAAACATTGGTGATCTTATTGGAATATCTTATATTCGATCATACTACGAAGAACGGCGTAAATATTTTTCTATCCGCCAAATTTGAAAGTTTACCTTTAAATTTATATATTGGACCTAAAAATTTAAATTTCATAAGATATTGAAAATGTATGTCTATACAGGTACAAAATAGCTAAAAACAAAGAACGAAGTAGGACCTAAATGTATTAACGTTAGAAAGTGATACCTTCTTAGTACCTACTACTAGCTACTACGAATTACGCTTTGTCACCGCCAATTTAATTGAAAAATTGTCTTCCAACAACCGCAAGCTTGGCGTTACTTGTTGCTTGTACAAATTGAAATTCTCTGATGGAATTTCATACTGTTTTGTAACGTTTTATAATACTTTTGTTATACGACAAACATAATTTTGTCGTACAGTTTTTATTACATATGCCAATATCGACGCCCACATGTATGTAATCTTTGAAGTGTTCCATTGATTGTTTAATCTTGTTGACATGTTTCCTTTGAAGGTATTGCTACGGAAAAATGTGTGATGTATTTATAAATACTTGACTGAGATAATTGTGGAAAAACTGAAATGATAGTTATCAACAAATATCAAATAATATCAACGCATTACATATTTGAAGTTATATTAAGGCTATAGGAACACCTATTTAAAGATTTAATTTGTACCTGGGAAGCTTTCCATTACTTCAATAAATCAGACACTGCGAGATAAATCACTATATTTACTAATAATGAGGTGTTTATAAAGATAATAAAATAAATTTATATTAATGTTTCGGACAATCACGAATTTATCAACTGAGTGTTATCTATACACTAGTAGATACTAGAAATTTCGAAAAAAGAATTGTTTCTCCCAAAGATTGACTAAAAGGTTAACCATGACTAAATGCAAGAGGGGATACGCACATAAACTTAGTATGACAAAAGAGGAAACCTTCCAATCCTTAAACAAGTAATATTTCATTAACATATATATCAATGAACAATACACTAACTTATTACCTCTGTAATAAAGCAACAATAATTAGTGATTACTTATCAACAAATTACACAACTATTGCGGTGAAGTTATTTTCTCCTACGACCTCTGATAATCGAGATCCATGACCTTTGGATAAAAAGAAATAAAGGTGATTTATACCGTTTGAAGGTCATTGAATATAAAATGAGGCCCCACCTAGACCCAGTCGTAATAATGACAATATTATTTTTTAAAGTGATCGCGGATGTGGGCTTCTATTTTCTTCGATAATAGAGCCAAGTTGTTTCTAATGAAGTCGAAGTCTAATAGTTTTTTAAATTTACCGAGCACGTCTAAATATTTTTTTAATGTGCTTAATTTGAATCAAATAAAAATGGACTGATAAATTACGTAAAGATGTTAAATTTGAACGATAGCTTTATTTTATAAGACATCATATATCTATAGACAGTCCAATGTTAAGTGGTAAATCACTATGCGTATTGTGTATTGTAATTAGTCAACTGGCTAGAGTAAAGATACTACTATGAGTCCATAATTGAGTAGGTAGATTAAGTACTATCGCTTTATATTTAAATTATAATTGTTTTATTATTCATTGAAGGTTAAATTAAGTTTTTGCTTTTCTATATTTACTACTAGTAATAGGTATCCCAGGTTAGCGATGGCATAGCTCACTTTCAGTTCGAAACATCTCATCCGGGGCAAGGTAGACGAAAATAATGGACTTATTTACTAACCCAAACAGCGTTATTAAACATTTGGTATAAAATTTAAATGCTATAACTAAAGCCAAAATAGGGTTACAATATATAAAAAGACTATATAGGAATACAAAAAGAAGAAAAGAAGAACAAAAACATGGAAGCGAAGTGTCATGAGTGTGTGTAGTGTGAATGTGAAAGTGGGGTGATTGTGTGCCCAAATTAAGCATTAATTTTTTTTTTACTTTTGTCTACTCATTTAGTACTCGTAGGTATACTTCAAGGAGGAAGGTAGGTAGACGTGGAAAATTGCAATCTAATAGTTTTCAAGTACGAGTTTTTCTCCGTCATTTCCTCTTGGCCTAACATATGATTACACCTATGCTACCAATATATATTTTGTATGAAGATTGTTTGTTTTTACATTATTGTGTCGACATACTGATTGCTTAAGCTTGTAAAATAATTATCTCATCATATTCAGATGATCTGCTAAAACGTATACATTCTTACGTACATATTCTAACAAAAATGTTCTATTTGTCAAAGTATGTTCCTTCCTAGTTCCACATGTCATCCAGTGATTTATAAATTAGAAATCAACTATGAAGTTAATGTGCATAAACGTATTGGTCAAAACTACTTTCTATCGTCAGTCTCCCAGCACACGAGCGTTATCATTTCGAGAATTCCGGCTCTAGACAACTCTGTAACAAGTAAAAGTATAGAATGCTTGCTATTCCATTCGCTACAAATGCGAATATTATTTTTATACATTTTATACATAACATTTTAGCTTTAAGCTCTCAATAGTTGATATATTATTATTTCTTATAAACTTTTATATCGAATGTAAACTAGATTTTATTTACAGCTATGTCTACTGAAAAATCAACTCTAGATACCACTAAAATTGGTACCAATTTTAGTGGTATCTAGAATTGATTTACCTACGCAGAAATTATCGCGAAATTTCTCTGAATGTCAAAATTCTTACTCATTTATTTCACACAATAATAATTTTTGTTTTGTCATATGTGAATAAATTGCAATATAACTTATCGTATTTAATCGTTTAAAGACAATATTTTACTGGTATTTATACAGGTGTATCCAACGGTAGACGGTTAAGTAGGCTATAGTTTTATGCTCGGCTTAGTATGTTCAAGTAATTCTTGAAGGCGTGCTTCGGAAGGACCTAAGTTTGAAGTAGTTTCTGTAAGCAATTAAGAAAAACCTTTCTGTGTCTAATTACTGCAGTTACGCAACAAACATAGTATAAATTACTTGCATTCCACGTGCTGCTTATCAGCACAGCCTTGTGATCGCTTCGATACGTTTCCATAAAAATTTTCACATAAATTTTCGCTTTCAAATGCGAAACGAACATATAAGTTGCCAAGGTGAATACTCAATTTTATTGCATTTTTTGTTAACATAGAAAACACTAGAGAACTAGTTTGATAACAGTTGTGCACACATGCGTTGGAAGGTCACATTAGTTTGGAATTACTTAAATTCTAAAAAAACACATTGTTTTACACCGTATCTAAAATGATATATTTTAGTAATTAATTTCCAGTATTGTTCGGAATTTCTTTGACTTACCAATTGTTATAATTCATTTTGAAAATAATGTAATAATAACATCACGATAACACTGCGTCTTTGTTTCGTGTAAGTTACGTTTGATTTGGCTACGGATTTTATTTCGAAATAACACCTCATTTTAAGATTATAAAACATTTAAGTATAATGCAATTCTTATAAAATGCATCATTTAGTGCTTTCAAGATTCAATTTATGTACATTTTACAGTTTTGGGTGTGTAAGTTATTTCATTTTTATGTTTATTAAAGAAGTATAAAAGTATATAATTTGATTTACGGCGTACTGCGCATTTTAATATTTTTACGGATATAAATGCGAATCTATTACAGTATTTACATAACTCGACGTTTTGTCGATTGTGGTTTTCAACAGCACGGATCGCTGGCAGGCTGTGTTATTTCTCGGCTTTAGAATCTTATTTCCCCACAGCTTGGAGACTAGCACATTGCATACTGTAGGAATGAGGGAAACCCTACAACGTGGACGGGTCTTCAACCGTGGCAAGATCTACATTAATTATGTAAAACGATTTGCTAAAGCATTTTTAAAATCTTGTTATAAAATATTTTTAACTATCACTAATTGAGTTTTAAAAACAAGTAAAGTCTAGAATAGTGAATAAAACAAATATAAAACGGAAGTCAGGTATTTCCGGAGATGTGTGACAATTTATAATGTAATTAGGTTTTCCCTCGAAAGATAACAGATGAAGATAAAATCATATTATATTTGTTAAAGATATGAAACTGCATTAATTCTTACATAATATAATATAAAACTGCGGTTATTCTTATAACATAAAATGTATCCGCTTTTTTGTTACAATTAAGTTTAGTACTATTATTTTAAAACGCCTTAATCAGCGGAGTGTATTAAATATTATAATGTATACGCTAATGCATTTAACAAAAATTAAATAGTATGTAACAGCCCCGCCATTTTGCGTCCCCGAAGTATGTCTGAAATTATTCCTTGCTAATACGTATTACGCTTTACGTAGTATGCTTTAGACATTTAACAAAATACTTTAAAACCAATTTAATACCATGTTAGATAAGCATTATCGGATATCATATCAACAATAAATAAATTACCTCTTCGGGTAATCACCCATTACGAAAAAACCTTGAATTATCGTAAAATGATAATAATTGATCATTAAGTCTTTATACATAACGTGTGTATTATTAATTTCTCTTTTTTTACAATTCGCAATTAACTCACAATACATTAAAATTATCTGTACATTGAAGATGCTATCCAAGGTATTTATTTACATTAAATTACTATTTTTGATAACAGTAACCACGTCTATACTATTTTTTACTACATACATGTTGAAACTACTTCAGCGATTGATTATTAAAATCATAAGGCAGCTGTTGAAGTAACAAGATTATGAAGCGAATAATGTGAATATGAAAATCGATTTCCCGGAATCGATTGTAGTCTAGAAATCAGGCTCCAAATGCCAGTGCAATAGCAACGCATGAATGCATGCGACATAGTAGAGTAAATGTATGGTATGCCAAAACGATTTCCAATTATTTAAACTACTTTTGGTTTGATGTTTAGTGTACGAATGTAGTACATATCTTAATATTTTATTTTCAATTTTATATCATTGCATACTAATAGATTTTTACTAGAGGAGGATTTTTGGTAGTTTTTGTGACTCTAATCTTATAAGAATACTTTATATACTTATATAGATCGTGTACACATATTTTCGCTTTCGATTCGCCAACCTCCTGTATTTAGTGTATCCCGTAATATATTTCATGATTCATAATTGAAATTGAAAGAGATTTTAATGATTCATGAACAACGGTACGATTTGTGCGGGAGGAAGTGTCAGGTGCGAGCGCAGCTACAGATAAATAATAATTTACGTTTTAAAAAGCGACGATAGCGTTTCTGTCAGTTCATTAAACTGGAAAATATTTTATTTTCAAAATTACGTTCAGTGAAAGTCTCTCGCTTTTATGGCAAATGCGGAATATGTGGGTAAGTAGTTTTCAAAATGTCTTAGAATATATAAAACCTTTCAAACGAACTGATATACAATGAAATACAATTACCAATTGTATATAATGTTAATTTTAATATTCATGAATACCTAAGATTCCACGAAAAACATTAACTTAAAAATGCAATTGACGTCAACAGGAAAATTTATCAATACATGTTAGGTACGAGAAATGACAGGGTTTGTACAACAATTGTGATTACGTCTACTTTTAACACAATAATACACGGAGAGTATTTTTTTAAAGTATACACTTATTTTTGAACAAATATTCCGGTTTTAGCCTTCACTGTATGTAACGAGCACCTTAGATTTGTTGTCGTCGTGTGAGCTAAACGATTTATGCACAGACGGGATTCGAACGCAGGGTTGAGTCGCACGCTAATGCCACTAGGCCAACACTGTTGTATCTATCTCAAAATACGTTAATAATCATGAATATCTTTGTTTGCAGCGTATCTTTGTCATGTATCAGTTTTATAAGTAAAAGGTTTTGATTTAAAAAAAACCTGTACAATAAGTAAAATACAGACAGTATCTCTTCTTAGAAATGTGAGCACAAGTTGATAAACGAGAAAAGAAACAATGCTTTTGAAAGAGTGTAATTAGCTAAGTTTTAATGGATACTTTTCAATTCGTATGGATTTTTTAGTCTGACAAATTGCTCAATTGGAAATTTTAAATTACGGCTTCACTTTCAAAGTATTTTTATTTTAAAACGACTGTTTTATACTTATTTTATGAGTAACGGGAGACTTAGCACTAGTAATTTAGTCGACTTTTATTTGTAATAATTAAAATTCATAGTATTATTGATTTGATGTAGTTTCCAAACAAGCACCAAACACTTATATAACATTTTTTTCTGAATTTTCTATATAACAATAGCAAATAAGGTGTATGTTTTGAAGCGAATCTTGAAGCTGTGTGCAGCACAAAACAATGGAAACCAACACAGGTCGTGTTGGTTTCCAAATTCGAATGGGAAATTAGAAACCATTGTTCAAATATAACTTATATTATCAACTATACATTTGTTTCTCCTTAACAATAAAGATCCAACTGACTCATGTCTAAAACAGAGGCCATAACACGGACGTTGAAACGGCATGACATAATTTTGTTGGTCACCGCTGCGCCGTGCGCTCCGCTTAAGATCTAGGCCGAGGAACGTAATCGGTCAGAATTACCTCACTAATCTATATATGCTCCAATATTGAAAGGGACTAATCAATTGGTACAATTTAACAAAAGCTATCGTTTATAAACTTCATACTTCTTTATAGTAGTTTTACTTGAAAAACAGCCAGGCTTAAACCTTTAGTTGAGATTGAGTGAGATCTTTATACATACAAAGGCTAACTAGCAATCTTTAGATTAATATAATTCACATTATATCAAATTTCATTTACTTTATGTCAATAAGATTTATGTATTACTTAAAGACATATTTTATGTTTATTACCCATCATATTTGACTGATAAATAATAGTTGTTAAGAATTACCCGTGTGAGTTCTCAAATACGATAAAAAACAGCTAGTTATATAAACAGTTTTAACAATGTGTAGAACTCGCGTCGTGGGAGAATGTACCTGCCACTTTCTGGTCCAGGTAACTGGCCCAAACTCCGTTAGTTTAAACAACCTTCACTTAAGTTCGTACCAAATCATATATTTTATGACTCTTTAATAATAAGTGTTTTAATTTACTTTCCAATTACTTTAAAACTAGTAACGTCAGTGGTAATGTTAGCCCTTACTGTACAAAGTTCGTAACTAGTCACCTTGTTATGAATATATTTGTATTAACAACAGGGTTCAATTACAAATATTATTAATATGATCAAAAAAACAATTTATTCCTACAAAACGATTCATTTTGTGTTATTTACCCTTTTATTTTTTAACGTCGATCGAATTTACTCGAGAGGAACCGGGATTCGGTTGGTTTCATGTTTCAACAGCTCACAACTTCGTCAAAATGTAGACATATTGTGATGGTAAATAGGGATCGATTTATTTACTCCTCAATAAGGATAGACGAAATACTATTTATAATTTATAGTTGCTGTGAGCGGCGCTTTTGATATTGTCAGCAAAGTTATGTATGTACGCAGCATCGTAGAAATATAACAGTAGTCGGTGACCAAAAAATAACGTGCATTGATCCAGCAACAGTTCATTGACTTTATTATTACAGCATGATAGTTTTTTGTGCAGATAGCAAATTAAGTTTATAAAGAGTATTATTTGCTTTTTTTTTTAAATCAAACCTTCATACTCATAGTTCTTTTGTTATACGAATTTCGTATTTTGATGATACTGGTATGATTCACCAATAATAGCAACCATTGCTATTTCTAATATATAAAGTTTAACTCAACGCAAATTTCAAAGGCATATTAATTTATGACAAAAACGATATCTTATAACATGATAAATTTAGTCGATTCTCAACATTTTCGATATATTTAAATTCAAAGTCGATTTCTTTTGCTATTTTCATTAACATAACAGGTACTACGTGAAAATGAAGAATATAATATATGAACGGAGCCTGCAGAGTAGGAACGAGTTCTTGCAAGGTTTTATGTATTGAAATCAAAACTGATTTAATTTCCTAACGTTATAGTCGATCTATTTTGTCTCGTTACATAGCTATACATAAGGATGTTTGGTTTAGTAAAGAGTAGGGCAGAGATAATTGGAAATTCGAAAAAGGTCTATTACATAGTTAATGTCCTTTTAGGAAACTAATCATTAATTAATAGATATTAAATTTTTAGGTATCCTGTCCCTTTCCCAATGTATGTAATTATAATTATTTACCATTAGTGAGTTGTATATTAGTTTTTAGAGATATTTTTCTTATTTATCTATCTCTTAAACCGGTAGCGCCTTGACGATTGATTTCAATTTCATCAATGTTCTATGTAATAGGTTAATTTTCTTTACCGAACGATGAAGAAAGAAAATTCTACTATTCATACAAGACTATTAGCCATTTTGATACGTATCTCTCGTATCTCTGCTATGCTTCATTCAAAGTAGCCACTATTTAGCAATATGTCTAGTTTATACGGTTCAACGGAAGTTGATACCCGATTCGGTTGTTCCGGAACAAATTCGGTTACATTTTTTATAACTTCCTCAACTAGACAGTGATATTGTTATTCTATTACATTAGTTTATTAAGCTTTTACAGTAAATTTAATTAGTTTAAGTCATATAATGAGGAATAAGAAATTTAAAAGAAATCGAAAGAGCGTATGCATACTATGTAAAACTAGATCGTTGATAGATAGTACCTAGCTTTAGGATAAATCCTGTCCTACTACGTTGTTCCAAGGTTTGATTTCCGCAAATAAATTATGGGTATAATTTTTTCACAAGCCAGCATATATACTTATATTAATGTAATATTTATAGAAACAATTGTTACTGCAAAATATTGTAAAATTTATCTGTCCTTCAAAGATTTATTGAGATTATTCGCATTTAGGCCGTGGATTAGAAAGTTATCGATTATCAGTTAATCACTATACTCTTTTATTTTTCTGTATATAATGATGCGAGGATGATAAAGAAGTTGCTTATGTTACATAAAGCGTCGTGTTTTATACAACTTATTATTATAATCATTCCCTTAATTATTTGGTATACATAAAGTAGATAGTAAGATAGCTAGTTATTTAAAGACCGCGTTTGTGATCAACTAACTGATAACAATCAACTGGAGGGGTTAAGCTGTAAGGCGGTAAACTACAGAGACAGATTACTAGATGTTGTCTATGGAATTGAAATGAACATAAGTTAAATATGATTAATATCTGTAACACTTATGAAGCCGCGTAAATGTATGCTCCTGGGTATACTTAAAGCCACCATAGAGCCAGACCACTTGCTACAGCTCGTTTACAAAGTCCCTATAACAATGAAATACGGTTCTATGTATATTTCGTCATATATAAATAAACATACAAAACGAAAAGCAAAAGTTGGTGTTGCAATTCCTATGCAAGCAAATTTTCTACTATTGCAAATGTTCGCGGCTAAGCTTTGTTTTCCCCTCAATATGTCGGTATAAAAAGTGCCGCTACTTAAGAAATTTACAATTTGTCACAGTAAGTGATTGACAAAATACTATTTTTATATCGACAAGAAAAGTTAACTGTACCATCAATCTATTTTTGAACTTTCACCAGCTATTTTGCTCGATCAAGTTAAGATATTTTTGTACTACATTCACAAAAAGTTCACAAGATTGCGGTATCCCTTTATCTGGGGAAATATAATATGTTTAACGTTTTTATAGTCGCTTTCGCTATAATATAATTAAAGTAACCGGTTTTAATCTGAAACCTTGCACTTCACAAATTTATCACTCGTTTGTTTCATTTTTTTACTTTGTTATGGAGTATTTTAACTATGTTGTATATACACCGTTGTATATATAAGTTATTTATTTATTATGTTATAAATTAAATACATAATATAAATTTGCGTATTAATTCTTAAAATAATAGTAGTGGAACAGTCTAAATGGATTTCACACTTTTGGTAGAGAAAATAGACATAAGTGCTAGTCACAGCCATAAACTAATAATACTACAACGGTTAACGATACCTTTAGATTTAGATTATTTATATCTAACAACGATGCTATGATATCTTTTAATTTGCTGTCGGATCCCATCATTTTTGTGGCGTTATAAAATACATATATATATATATTCATATATATATATAATATAGAAACAGCAATAATATAATATCTGTAATAGAGAGCTGTGCTAGAGAGACTAACTTAAAGATAGGTTGCAAAAGCTTTACGTATATTTTTATGCATCACCTGTTGATTGACGAGAATTAATATGCCATGCAGTCTCTTTGATATTACTATATAAACATTAAGGTGTAAAACAAAAACCTATAATATTATTGTTCGTCTGATTATCCTTGGCGCCTGTTCAATAAAAGATAATTATAATTGGCGTGTTATATCCACTATATCGATTAAGGAAAATCTTGGTTTATTGAACAATATTGCTTAACCGCATCGGCGTAACAATATTTTGATATTTTATGAAGTGCTTTACTTTACTTGCATTCTTTATTCTGCTGAGTATTTGCTGTTATAGTGGCAACATAAATATATTATATGAAAACTACCTAATACGGGCCATTCGATACAGGCTGGTGACATATACAGACCGAGGGACAGTGGAGTCTCAAAGTACTTTCGCCTTTTACCCTTTTGATGCGGTACATTAAAAAGGACATGTTGTCCATAATGAGAAATGGATAAAACAAGTGACTTACGCATCCGACTCTCAACCCTGAAGGCTGAGGTCTTGCAACATCTGAACAATCAACATCATATGTACGCAGTTAAATAGCTGGTCATCGAAGGATACCATCGCGTAAAAATCGGCATTCTAAACTCAAAAATTGAACTTGTATGTATGCATAGGCTTGTCACCTACTTGCTTATTGATAAAAGAAACGATTTTGAAAATGATACAGAGATCTGAGGCCTTGTTCTTTGTTGGTTGTTACTTCTATTGAAAAACTATTTATATAAAACCTTATACTGAGAGCAATAGATTTTAGAGTCAAAAAATACTAAAAAAAAATCTTATTAGCAATTTCTTTGTTTATGTACTTGTCCTGCAGGTGTTATTATCTACCTACGAATTTTTTATGTTCTTAGTAAAGCAGTGCCTACTTGTGGTGCATTCTTACCGCCATTTTGATACATATTAATAAATGATCACATCGAGCTTATAACTTCGTTTATTATTGTTTGTGTTTTCCTTGTTTACAAGATAATTCCTTGGATTTGAATTCCCAGAAGTAATCTAGGATCTCGTTTAAATCGATTTTATATTCAATATTACTTATTATCGAAAATTAATCTGCTGCCATGACTAAGTACTGTGTGTTTAGAGCGAACGTGTTTCTGTGTTTGAGACCCGATAAAACTATTTTTTGGGATCTATGAAACAAACCTGAAAAATTCGAATGTTAAATGATAACTAAGGGGCGTTTAATATATATAAAATGGAGACAAAATTTATATTAGTGTCAAGTTCGAGATAAATATCTGAAATGTTATTAAAATTTGTTATTTTTGACGTAAATTATAAGTATAAGGAAAAAGGGCATATTTCAATACATACAATTTTGTTTATCAATACTACATTTTATCTAAATAACTTTATCGTTTTATTATTATGATAATATTTATATTTGTGAATTTAGTAAAACAGCTGTTTTGTCATTATAAGTCTTCGAAATATCTACATGATAGATTACCCTTGGAATTATGTACTACAAATCTGAAACTCAACGTGAATTAGTAATTTAATAGCTAACTTTATTTATATTATCTGGCAAATATTTTTATGATTAGTCAATTCCGATTAGAAAATTAATTTGAATTCCCAAAAGTAATCTAACATCTCCATTAAATCGATTTATATTGTAATTAAGATTAATTAATTACAATTCATTTAGTATTGTCATTAATTAATATCTGAAATAAATGGCTTTTATTATTATTATTAAAAATATAGAATGATAGAAGAGAACGAATTGTCTTTGGGCTCCCACTCAGAGCTCTGAGCTTCAGCCCCGAAAGACGAGACTTGCTAATATTATTTTATTTCACTTACTTGAACAAATATTAGTTTATACTTCTATTCAATCATATTTGTAAGTACGGTATTTGGCCAAATATATCGGATACTGAATATTCTTATAGCCGTACTAAACGCCGATTCGATGATTATCTGACTCTAACTTCATAGTTTTACTGAAAAACAATATTCTTATTTATCGTCGCATTTCTATTAAATCGTGTTGGGGAAATATAGAAACACGTGTGCACTTAATGATGTCGTGTGACCTTTATAGGGTCGAGAAACCGAAGTGTTGTTCAAGATATGAGGAAATACCCATTAGTAATATGTTATTTGATAACGGTAGGATTGATAGAAGATGTAATAAATTGTCAATTTTGTACCATAAAAAGTGACTTCGTTCGCCTACATTTTTCACTTTTTTATTCTTTTGTCTTTTTTTATAAGCTTAAATAATTTGTAAGTAATTTGTTACGTAGAATGTAACAAATACTCATTTAACTTAATACTCATTTAGTTTTGTCTTATTTGATATTTAATTGGATTTTTTTAACATCCGAGCCTTTGCGCGCCAAGTTTTTCCGTGGATTATTTTGCCTTTATTTCGTCGAAACTTCTGTTAATGTACGGATGAGCCGATCGCAAATACCATAAAAATAGATAACAGAACCGTTAATGTTTTAATAATGAGAAATTTAAATCTTTATCGGGCTTTAACTGTATTAGTTGTTAATATACGATCGTGTACACGCGTCGTTTTTATTTTTATGGGCGCGATCACCCCGAAGCATGTTTAGTCAAATGGGTAGGTGCTTTACGATGCATTATTTTGGCAACGGGTGTAATTTATACGAACTTGTGTCATGGAACGTTCGAAATTAGAATTGAATAATGATTCCTGCAGTGAATCAAGTTATATCGACGTAAATTTTTCTTATTTTATTTGTTACTAGCTGATCCGGCAAACGTTGTTTTGCCATACATTTGATTTCAATTTTCAATTATTAAATAAAAAATAAGGGTTGATCGTAGAAGGGTGAAAATTTAGGATTGTATGTATTTTTGTATGTTGTAATAGGAACTAAAAATTTTGTCTAAAAAAATACTAAAACTAAACTAAAAACATTTAGGGGTATGAAAAATAGATTTTGGCCAATTCTCAGACCTACTCAATACACAAAGTTTCATGAGGATCGGTCAAGCCGTTTCGGAGGAGTTCAAGTTCGAACATTGTGACACGAGAATTTTATATATTAGATATAGATCTGTATTCTAGATAAAATATGATTTTTTTCCCATATATAAGCTTCATTTAATAGATAGACAGAAGTAGAATTCATCTTCTTTTCTTTCTTTCTTTCTTCGTTCTTCTAGCATTATTAGTTGTGATATGATCTTGATGCACACTTCAACAAACAGGAATATATCTGTAAATCTCTAAAAATTAAAGACTCTCTACAGTCATCATAAATCTGAACAGATAAAATATCAACATTAAAAATATTATAAAAATATATAATTTTGTATAACTTCACAATTTAAACCATCGATAAATGTATATTTGACTAATAAGCCAATATTGTCTGAGTAGTTTTTCTTAGTCTCGAAGATTCAAAGAATTGTTAGCAGTGTCGTGAGGTAATTCAATCTAAAACCGGATGTTCGGTTAGTGGACATTAGGGGTCTGTACGGTATTAGAGAAATCGTTGATTTTATATTTACGTACAGTATCATCATGTTTAGATTTTTATGATAAACTACGTACGTATGTGATACTTATTGAACATTTTTAGTTACATGAGCACTTACGATTGTTTTATAAACTAAGCCTAATTGTTCCTACATTTGAATTCATTTATTTGACTTAACAATACATCTGTCTCTTTTCAAACAATGTCAACATTGAGAGAGGGAGAGAGAGTTCATGTGACGGCAAGAGTCGAAAGAGTTCTTTAATTAAAACAGTTAAGTACCACTAAAACACCTCTTTTTAGAAAATGTCAGACTTGGCCGATTATAACAGAATATATCAATTTAATTTAACTCCACAGTCCACACGACACTACGTCAATCGCCACATGGCTCCGAATTCTGGGAAATTTTATGGGTAAAATATAAACTGAACCATTATCAATCCGAACCAGTCTTTAACATTATAGTTTTATGAAAGAGGTCACTGTTAGCAGTTTCCTCCGCGGATTTTTATTAAACGTTAGCTCAATAATAGCGGTTTTATCCGTGATGTGAACATTTAAAGGTCATAGAAAGGTCAATTTACAAAAAGATTTTAATAATCTTACAATTAATTCCATTTTAGCAATGTTTGGTCGATTTTTAAAACGTGAATCGAAATTATACAGATTATATTTCATTTTGCCTTTAATCATTTCCTTTGTGTTGTCTAACCCTTGGATATTATTATATAATTATACTGTATGTAATATATGTTCAATTATAACATGTTAAGAGTTAAAATATGAGCCTGCCAAATTCCTAAACTACGTTATATTAAGTAGTTTAGCATTTTCAAGTCATAAGTATTATTCAAGTTCCCTGTATTCGTTCAGTACTTACATTCAAAATGTCATTTCAATTGTTAATATAAGATAACGATTTAAGGCTTTAAGCTGAGGCAATAAATGCTTGAATTGCTTGGCTTTTAATGTGTGAATTTCAGTCAAATGTTTTCGTTTCCTAAAACAATTAGTTGGTCGGAAATGTACCGATATGAATCGATAACACGTTTTCTTGCATTGTTTTTTTCCTTCACGAGTACATTTACGATGTCCTATTTTTTATTTTTTCAGGTAAGTGTTATGAATATGTTTCCGGCTTGAGTATGTGAGAAGTTAAGATCGACTTTTTGGGTAAGTGAGTATATTGGTATGAATAAGCCTGCCAATTTTTAGATCTTTCGCAATTGGAAAATTATCGTAAATTACAACAACCAAGATAAACTGATTTCGTTACTTTTTGGGTCAAGAATTGCATTGCAATTAGGTTTATACTTGTTTTCTATATTTTTTAAAGTAACGTTCAATTTCGGAGTTTTTAATATTTTTATTTTAGTTCTTTGTATATATAAGTATACAAAAATAGTAGTTCTGTGAACTTGATGTATTTGTGAAATTCACCTATTAAATAAACTGACACAAGGATATGAGCTGCAAATAGTGCAACATTAAGGGTGTGATAATAAAGCCATAATATATATTGTTTGATATTAATGAATTTTGCCACAAACAAAAACAAAAAATATTCATAGGGTACCCATTTTTATTCTTTTTATATCAAGCCTTTAGGCTTATTAGATCTAAAAGCTTATACTATAGGCTCTTAATTAACACGGCTTATAGATACAATATGACGGCACTTAATTTTATTCACATATTGTGTCCAACAAGTCATTATCAATATCAAGAGAACCGTAAGCAAGATTTTATTGATAAAACCATTAGCACTTACCATTTGTAAAGTAGAGTTAATTAACTTATTCGATAAGGTAAGTGTGAGTCGTCTGCGGAATGACAAAGTAAATAACGCAGTCACGCACATACGTCGATGACCTGTTCACAAATTTCATATTCTCCGATGATTTTGTTTGAAAAAAAAAATTGATTATTTAACAATAATTTAATATACTCAACGCAGTAATTAAGTACGAGTATGAATTAATATAAACTACCCGTATATTATAATTTGTTTACAAATGTTCCTAATGTAGGGTCAGCATTCGATTCTGTGTTATATTTAGAAGACGACTTGTATTTTGATTTAGTAATAAAATATGATTTACACAATAATAAAATGAAATTGTGATATTTTTAAATAGCAATATAAAAAATTGTGTTTTACGAATATGATATACACAGGAAAACTATTTCCATTTTCTTCCAACGCTGATATTAATATCCTTTTTAATATAATAATAGTCTCGCTTCCTGAGGTTGAAGACCGGCTAAACAGTTTCAATATTTTAAATATAAAACGTATGAATGTACCAAAATGTTGGTACAAATTGACAGACCGTACATTTTGATGAGGGGAACCCGCATTTTCTGTGATTTTCATTACTGGCGTCATTGTTACACAAGTGTGAGGAAACAGTATAATAAATTATATATCACCAGTGATCATCAAGGGGCCCATACTAAACGCGAGTATTTTGCTTGACCATTATTTTTTACCTTAAATAATAAACGGATGCAGATGATCCAAAACAAAATAACTGTGTACTGATATTATTATTATTTATTAATGAAAATAATAAGTTCTATTTAATTTTTTGCGTAATAATTATTTTACTAATTAAATATTATTCGTGAAATGAAATTCCGTTTTAATCTAATACAAGTAAAATAATATAAATTACGTTATTTATAAAAAGCGGATTAGTTCATGAGAAGGCCAAGTATCTCTATTTTACATACGCATACTTCTACTAACGTATGTAAACAGTTTTCGCGTTAGGACCTTGAAAAAATTCCAAGTTCAAGAAACCATAGGCCGATGACCGTTGTGAACCTGTTTTAGAACTGTCATTGATATTATTTACCTTCATATAGAGATTTTGGAATAGATAAATTTCTGTCCAGTGAAATTATACTTGAATGAGCTCTTCTCATCTCAGCAGATTTCAGCCCGTTTAAATACCCCAGGATTACATATTTTATTTGTTTATATCGGAACAAATTACACATATATGCACGTAAATAATACTTAATGTAATGTTTCAGTAAATTTTCGTGTTCTAAAAATATATATTTCTGTTTGGTTGAACACCAAACCATATGAATGTTTCATAGAGGAAGGCTTTGGGATATCTTAGCAAAGCATGTGATGGCACAGGTATAAATAAGATAATATAAATCATAACGATATGCAAATTTTTTTAAGAATACGCAATATAGAAAAGTAATATAACAAACAATTTAAATAAAAATTTATTAGTAGGGGCAGCAGTACTGGCGTAAAACAATGACAGATAAGATGTACATTTGCAGTCGAATTATTTGATTCATACAAGATCCGGTTTGATACTTTTCGACACTCTGTGTTAAAAGTCACCCACACTATTCCAACCTGTATGGAGCTGGTCGTTAATGAGCAATAAAAGTATGTCATCGTAAATGCTTCATATGTAAATAGGTGTTTATAATTTTTCGATTATAAAAATTGCTTATCGCCGCCTAGTAACAAATACACAGAATATACCATTCTCGAAGCACGTCAAATGCATAAATTGCAATTTTCCTCGCATTTAGGTTATTATCGATAATTGTTAAATGCTTGACTGCGTTTTTGAACACGCTAGTAAATATTTGGTTAGGATTTTTATGTTGTGAAATTACCTTGTAACTTATGATTTAATATTGTAATATTCTAAATATGAAGAGTTTGCTGGTTTGGTTCGTTGAACGCGCTAATCTCAGGAAATATTATTTCGCATTGTAAAATATAAATCCGTTTGTGTATGAAATTTTTGTAAGAACAGAGAAAATTGCTCACAATTGCGCGTTGCGACGTGCAGCTTTATCTGAATCAATGAAGGCGAAACCATGGAAAACCACTAGTTATTTTTATAGTAATTTACGATACAACTTTGTTTTATGTCGGTCGTTTGATTACAGCAAGTCCAAATTCGCCACGTTAAATACCGATATTTCATTATTATTAATTTTCTTAGCAATATGATTTAGTATCGCACCTATAATTTTATTTTGGTTCATAAAATTAGTACGTCACATAATTATTACTTACATTATACAGTATGCTTTAAAGGTTCACATAGCTGAGACACGATTTATAAACATGATTATGGTGTAGAAGCAGTAATTTAGCAAACATTACATTAGCATAGTCGGCCTATATCTTACCCGCATATTCGGGGGTCGATGACCGCGGCCGCTACCACGAGCAAGTTGGATAATTGTCGAGCGATAATCGTGAGATTGCACTGTTTTTGGAGCACTTAAAGATAACGGAAAATATTTAATTGCGTGCCGCTCGAGATATGGAGGCTGTATTTTTTTTATTTTTCTGCTCTCACAAGTACAAGTTTTATGCAATTGCTCACGCGAAGTAGATCATGGGCATTTCGCCTGTCAATCATTATGAATTTGGTAAACTCATGTTTAAACTTCGACGTACAAATAACAACACACATGGAATTACATAATTAAATTAATAAATACAGTAAATGTTTATAACATTTAAAAGTCGTCGTGCACATTAAAACTTCAGGAAGATGCTATTTGTAAATTATATTCTTATTTTACATTCACTTATTCAAATACCTTGACTCTAGAAATATTCGATACGCGTTTACGTAAACTAAAGAATTTAGTTATTTTATTATTTATTCTTTTTTTTAAATTGTGAATCCGAAGTTTTTTAATATCCTTCCAACTGTATCTAAATTCGAACTTTTGAACGGTAACTTAAAGGAAGTCACGTCTAATATTTAAATACTCTTGAATTAATTATTTCCTTCCTAATTCTTATTAAGAGACTACGTTTTTGACATTCTTATTTTGTTATAACTTTTAGAAGGTAATACTGGTATATGTTAAATTAAGCATAGAAAGTTTTGTATGAAACTCGTATATAAATATACCTTATCAACTCTGATGTACTAGCTAGAGACTTTATATGTTTGTATGTGAATCTTGTAGTCCATTAATTTATTTCTAATGGTAGAATGAGTACCAACTTAACTTGAATCCTTTTAACCTAGTGATATGTGATTATAAAAAGCACGAATTACATTTAATGCGACTTCATTTACTGTCAAAATTGCAAATTCGTAATACTGGACTATTAAAGAACTCTCATTTCAGATTCCCCGCTAACAAATTGTTGCGTCGATGTCTAAAGTTGTTTAAAAATTTTTGTTAGGTCTCAATTTTTGTAACCGAATCTCTTGTTATGTACCAGTGAAAGATTCTTAAAATAACTGAATACATTTTAAAGGCCCTAAACATTAATCATCGTTAGTGTCAATTAATGTCAGGCTGCGAGGTTTGATGACCGCAAAAAGCGACTTGATATTTGGCTATTAAATAACTAAACAATTTAGAGAGCTTAATGTGATGAATGGTTTGGAACTTTCAAGATCTGTAGGCAGGCTTTAATGCACACATCCATAAATCCAGTACTTACATAATTATTTTTTGGCAGAAGTGACATATAACATGACCATTATTTTGTAATGGAGTTATGTACGGCGGATGTTATGTTGTAATAACTGTAAGAACTATTTTACTCGAAGGCTAAGGGTTTTAGCCTTAGTGATGTTTACTATTAGCCCAGCAATAATTATATTACAAATGTAAATACATTTTTTCTAAACAGTAATCGCTTTATGGCCTTGAAATATAAAAATTACAAATAATTTCTCTAGAAAATTACGTACCGGAACGAAAGTGGAACTGTTGTAAATTGTATTTAATTTAAGTCCCTGATGCGTAATAAGCGTTCGGTTGTTTTTTCTGCATTATGAGAACACGAAAAAAATGTGTGAAAAAATTCTTGCCGTACCTTAAATTCCACTGGTACGCTTAAAAAGTCGGCGCTAATAATCTAATGCGATTTTTTGAAATTTCGTATTTGATGCCGCATTTTTGAGCTAAACCAATAAACAGGCGACTAATTCAACAGCGTAGAGGTCATTATTCGACGCATAACATCCAAATTTGACATTGTACGCGTGAAAGCATAACATATATTCGCATTTATATTCGGATTCAAAACATTAGCGTGTTCCCACGCATTGTAACTGCTATCGGTCCAAAATTATCTGATAAATATCAGATTACTGGAGCAAGCCGTCACATCCGTATCTATCAATGTAATATTTTTTTATTAAACCATTATTTTAACATTGAATATAACAAATATTCCACGTTTGGTTAGCGTTTAAAGATCAGTGGGCGAGCTCAGTTTGGTTAATTATGTAATAAGTGACCTTTCCTGTTTTATGTTATGTGAATTGATATCTAATCAACCAGAATGCTAACGAACTGAGAAGTGACACGAGCTAGTACGCAATTTAGTTGTTAGAACACATATTGTGTAACATAGTGTGTGTAACTTTGTCCGCAAAATTAATCTTTATATGGAATATTTTAAACTCAATACAGAATAGTATAGTTCATTTTTATTACGTCACAAAGGTAAGTTAAAGTAAAGTAAGTAAGTTTAAGTCACTAAATTAAACATTCAAATTTAGATAATTCAGTGATGATCAAAATCAGTCGAACCAACTTCATAATGTTCATCCAGTGTGCCCTTACTAAAGTCCTTTGAATTTTTAAGGCGGTCCTTAGTAGAGAGTAAATCACTAAAGGGTTATAGTTGGGAAATGTCTTCATTGAAGTGAGTATGGGCAAAACTTTAGTAGACAATATCGTTGAAACGAATACGGAATATTTCTTCACCTGTGCCAAATGTCTATAAGACATAATTACAAAACACGTTCACGCGAAGTTCGTGAAATATGTTTGCGAAATGCATTTGTTATTTAGTTACCTCTCATCCTATTGTCTGAGTGAGAGAGATCAACAATTGACTACCTTTAGTACAATATTTATACATTTAATAATGACAACGTTCTCCATGATGAAACCATAATGCTGCTAATACGTTGATAAATTGTTTGATAAGTTTGCAATAAACAACAACGGTTTTTAATAGTAGTCATAGTTTTTATCATTGTGGCAGTCAGGTGTTGGATGAAAAAACATAGATATATTATCTATGTTTATAGTCTTTTCAATCCCATCCTTCTTTTACAATCACAATTATTTTGTTTTGAAATTATGTGTTGCCCTATCGCATACTATTTATAGTAAAAAGTGTCACTAGTTAGTTGACGGGATTGATGTTCCTATTAACATCTTTTTAAACAAAATTTAAAAATGTTCCTTTTTCTCTTAGATGATTTACTTGAAGTCACTTTGAAGTTTAGATATACAATTTAAAAGGTTTTCCTTTCATAAAAATAAATTACCGGACGTCTTTGTCTGTAAAATATTATACCTCCGGTAGATTTTCCTGTTTATGCTATAAATTATCTACCAGAATGATACTATATTATAATTCATATCCTAGTTTATTATCGTACCGATATTTTATATTTTTATATTTACAGATAAATTTATTTCCTGATTTTTTTTTTTAATATTGAAGAAAATATTTCAGTTAATATTTATTGAAGATTATAAAACCCCCTTATCCCCCTTTAATTGGCTTACAAGAATTATTTGTGTGTAACTCACCATATTTCTTCTCACACAAAACCAACCGAACATTGCGCTCAATATCTAACAGATTGAACAATTAACGTGAATTTATTTCCTTTGACGTAAAATTCTACATTCATGACTTGCATAGAAACAATTTACAACTAACATGAGAAACTGGACTTCTTTAATTTTTCAGAAAGAGAAGGAAATTGTTCGTTTTTATAAGTGATAAAATCTTTTACTCCTTAAAGTTCTGTACTAAGTATTTTTAAGGACAATTTCTCCAATATACCTCATTACATTACGATATTAGCATTTCGAGATCTAAAATATTAAACACAATTAAACTTGTTAAAATGTTATTTTATTAAAATTTACATAAAATTTGGAGATATTGCAAATAACACTCGAGTGTAGTGTGAAGTAGATATATTTTATTATTATTATTTCAATTCTCGGAAACAAGAAACTTCGTGCTGAAAACATACAATACAGATATATTTATAATTAATATTGTTCTTAAATTAGTTACGATTCAACGATTACAAATGATGAACTGTATCTTGTTTCCAGAATGTTATTTTGTCTACGATCATTGTATTGAATAACAATAGTTATTATTGAATAAACTTGATAATATTTTATTCATACAAATAAAGCGATGAAGTATTAAAAACACACTTCGTACTTTTACGGTTTAGTATCCAAAGGGTAAAAAAGGAGAAACTATTACTGAGACTTCGAGGTCCGTCCCTCGCCAGGCTCATGAACCGTGATGCTAAGAAAGTTGAAATTTTTCAGATAGTGTGCCGATATAATAACGAATACTTAAAACCAGAACAAAATAAAGGGGAATCCTTGCCAAACATGCGTGATTTTTGTTGCTCGAATCCTGGGGTGATGAAATAAAAATATTAATTAAATTATAATAATATTTATAATTATATAATACTTGCCTTAGACAACCAATAGAATTATTATAATGAATATTACCCATGGTTATATATCATGTTTCACATTAAAACGGTGAAGTATTGATAGTGTTTATGTACTATTAAACTAAATGGCAACATTCATGTAAATGTTATAACACTTTAAGTAAGAAGAACTGCATACAAATAGCTAATTACGTATTGTTGGATTTTATCCAAGATAATCTGGGCAAAGGGAGCGAATGTCACAATGTCGCACATAGATGGACATCACATAGCTGTTATCGCAGGGATTTTAAAGTTGTTAAGTACTTACATAACTATAAATTGACAAAGACTTCAGAGCAATTTGGTTTATTGGAGATGATTACAACTCAATGGAGGTGTGGAATCAATACAAGGCTAAAGGGAAAACTAATATTTATTTATAAAAAGTTAATACTTATCATCTGTAACTCATAACACAAGCTGTAATTAACCGACTGTTTTAGCAAATTCTGTCCTACAATTCTACGTACATTTCTTGTTCTCTATGGAATATTTTGCCTCGTGGTACCGTTTTTCTCATCAGCACAGCAATGGTTATAACAACAGCTCAAAATTAACATGATTTCTCAAGGTGTAAATCCTTCGAACGTATTCGAATTCAGCCCGTGATTCCTTGTTAACATATTGGCACTTGATTCGATAAAATGCCAATTTCATCACGGCTTTCTAATGATGTAATATCGATTGTTTTTAATTGCACGTCTCGCTTCAGCAGCACAATTGGACGCGCATTATTTTGATAGTATTGTTCTTGATTTGAATGCGCCACGAATGCGGGTTGGAAAGTGACAATTAACGCTACAATATTAGATAGTTAATTGTTAATTAACATCTCGATGACTTAATCTTAGACTTTATAATAGATTGACGGTTCAATTGTGAGCGTTGTTAATCATAGTGGCCAAGCTGTGAACTGAAAAATGTACTTTGACTTGATAAACTACATTTTAATCGGTACTTGTTTGCAAACCAAGAAAAGATATACTTTAAGTATGATTACTGTTTCGCTCAAGCCATGGATTTGTTATGTCACGTGACGGTGCCTTTTCCATAACAAAACACAAATTATATATTTCATACAGTCATACGGTCACCAATCTCAAAAACACGGGTAAGCGTTATGAAAGACATTTCGGCAATTTAGTATTTTGTTGATGCAACATAAGTGAATGTCTTCGAAAGTTACCTTACTAATATTTTAGTCGCGTAAGCACGTAAGGACGGATCTTAACCATATAGCGCATTTAGTTGAATTGCAATGGTTATTTTGATTTTTGTTTCATACCTATATTACTAGAAACATTTTCTTCGCGACTTGAAAAACATACGTTTGCATGCCGATAAATCTTACTCAAACAAACATGTTATTCATCCACACACACAGCAGTTATAACATTTCATAACGATTATTTTCTTAGGCAGTTTTAACATTGGGTAGCAATAAAATGATTGTCAACCTTTTTCACGCATTTAAGCTTAGTTCTTAGTTGCACCTTTGCATATGATAAATACCGGTTTATTTAGCGGTAAAACCGTAGGTTATTCCATCATACGCTCTAGGCTACAGTAAATTAACTGCAACACGTGCTGTATAGCGTGACTGAGCGCTTGTGAAAGTGAATTTCTTTAATTATTATTTCTTGAGGTTTATATATTACACCTTACTATCACAAATAGGAATAAATTATAATATTCTTGAATTTTATTACAAACATCCGAAGGTGGAAGCTAATCTCATAATTCCTATGTAATGGCAACAGGATACAAGTGTGGTTTATCATCTTTATATATATAATTCTTCTGTGAGTGTGTATGTCACTGAACTTCTCTCAAACGACTGGACCGATTTTGATGAATTTTTTTGTGTGTGTTCAAGGGGATCTGAGAATGGTTTAGATTCACAATATTATATAAAATTCTCGTGTCACGGGGTTCGAACTTGAACTCCTCCGAAACGGCTTGACCGATTCTCATGAAACTTTGTGAGCGTATTGAGTAGGTCTGAGAATCGGCCAACATCAATTTTTCATCCCCCTAAATATTAAGGGTAGTCCACCCCTAAATTTTATTTTTTATTTTTTTAGACAAAATTTTTAGTTTCTATTTTTTTATGATACAACATACAAAAATACATAATACACAATCCTAAATTTTCACCCTTCTACGATCAAACCTTATTTTTTATTTATTAATTGAAAATTGAAATCACATGTATGGCAAAACAACGTTTGCCGGATCAGCTAGTATTAATATAGATTTGTAAAACATATTTTGAACTTGGATTTAGTTTGGCAATCCTTGTGCATCGAAATGGTTATAATTATTTTTTTAATTTACAACTACCAATAGGAGCTTCGATTACTTAAGCTGATTTGTGTTAATTATAAATAAATTAAACAAATCTAATCAAATCAATTAATACTTTTTGATTGATTTCGGAGAGTTTTATTTTGTTGATTAAGATATTTAAGGTTTATTCTTATAATTAACATCCCGCAATATATTATATTTTGAAATCATAATTTTGTATACTTTATAAATATATACTAAGCTTGAATTATAAGAAAATACCAATAGTTATTGTAAAAATATTCCATAACATTTCTCTAGAGTCATCTCAGCGTAATTTATTGTTTCACAATAATTAATTGGGTTAAATAAACTTTGCATATTTTTCTATTGAAAATGCCGACTAAGTGTCGTTCCAATTAAACAGGATTATTCTTATTGAATAATGCTTACTAAAAACAAAACAGCAAACGAGCCGGTTTTGCGAGTATTTTAAATTAGCGTATAAGTAAATTTTTATTTTTTTAAAGAACTTTATCCTTTTTTAAACTTATCCTTTCTCTTTAAGTAAACTTTTTTAACGTCAGAAGCTGTTTGAAAATGGAATACATTTTACTTTCTCGAAAAGGAGTTTCCGTATCCGTAATGTTTCTAGTAAGCTTGCCCAAGAATGCCGTCGGGGCGTGTGAAGGTCGACGGCACTGCGTCGGTACTCTATAAATCCCAGTAGTAGTCCTCATATAAACTAAAACTATTATAACTGTGAAAAGTTATAACTTCTCTACTATTTAAATAGTAGCCATACGGCGCAATTACACTCATTTATGTCTAAATGCCAGCAACGCACATGTGTGGCCTCTGGCATTGCGAATGTCCATGGGCGGGGGCATCACTTTCGATCAGATGAGCTTCCTCCTAGTTTTATAAAAAAAATAACACCACATCAAAAAACTTTCTTCCTCTTTAGAGCCTCTCGGCGTTAATGTTTCTAAATAGGTCTTCAACTATTTTTGTTTCAAATTCAGTGCTGTGATTATGTTGTGAAAGCGTAATAGTCATACAGACATACAAATGATATATAACATATCTATTAGGTTTTCGTACCGCGCGATCCCAACCTTACGATATGAGAATGGCATTTAAAGAATAATATAAATTATATATAATAACTTTATATTGAGGTTGGCATAGCTTAGATGTTACAGGTTGCAAAGGGTTCGTAGAAAGTTGAATTTGTACAATCGATACATCTTAATACCGCCCATATATAACATCAGTCTGAACGTTACTTAGAATGATTTTCACAAACCCTATTACAATGTTGTAACTTAAGCAGCTTACGACATTATTAATACACTGTCGGTATCCGAGTTCTAAGTGCGGTATGATCTTCGTTTATTCATTTACATTCTTAGGTTTTCATTTTCTCTTCTTGACTAATATCTTATAATTGGATCTTTGATGCCTTGGATAGGCGTACGACTCTCAAACGCGGTCGATTTAGGTCGCGCGTTCGAGCTCCGGCTTCGGCAGACTGGTATTGCCAGATTGTCCACCTGTATTGATATAATAAATATTATATATAAATTATTACACGTATCCTAAATTGTTAACCTAATGTTTGGGAGAGGGCGCTCTCACTGCGCTACAGTTTATAACTTTTGCAGCTGAGAACACCACAAATTGTAACCTAAATATTAAGTTTAAGATAAATAAAGAATTTTTGAAATTGAATTTTGAATATATTTATTATGTAAAAAAAAATGTGATATTCATTACTTCGAAGCTGACGTTCTCCAAATTTATCAACTATTTAATTATTTAAGATTTAGTATCATCATGGTTACAAAGAATGAAACCGCGCAAACCTCAGCAGACTTATTTCTGTGTTTGAAACAGGTGGCCAATCATTTAAAAATCCTTTAGAAAAGTCCCCTTCCCTTCTTCTTAAATATTTAACGCCATCTTCATGAAGCTCCATAATTCATATTGCGTAACAGCCAAGTGCTATACAGATTAATTATTGCACTATAACAATCCGATCATTGCGTTAAAGGTTTCTCAACAAACCAAGAGCAGACGCTTTAATAGCAGTGCATATGCATTAAAAACACGTTGTCTTGTGAAGTGCGACGGGCAGTTGAGCAAGGTGAGCAATCGACCAGAACTCCACCTTCAACGCAATGTTTTAAATACAATTCGTGTTTTCAATATAGTCACGGAATTGATGAATAAGGATGGAAGGGTAATGTAGGCATTGCAAGCGTGACGCGTGATAAATAATCATAATTTAATTTGCATGGTGGGAGGGTAGTTTAATGGTAAATTGGACTCTTTCATTTATTAATAAGACCTGAGTTTCTTAAAGTTATCCAGACTGCATATATAATTACACAAATATAAGTAATTGTGGTTCTGAATATAGTCTGAACAAACTCGCTAAGATTTTATGGTAAGGCATTAATAAAATTAGACTCGAATGTCATTATCTGTAATTAATCTTAATACAAAATAGGTATAATAGTAATAATTGAAGCGCCTAGAACATTATTTTGTTGTGTATAGTTTATTACAAGTTTTTAATCTCAAAATTTTCATCAAAAGCCGTTATGTTTATAGGTAAAATAATTACACTTATGTTAGTATCTAATTGAAGATTCAAAAGTGATCTTTATATTGTTTTTAAATCAATGAATTATTTTTTTGCAGGTAAGTTCCGTTGGTAGTCCTCAGCGGTCAATAAACTACTCAATTGAAATACGTGAGTATTTTTAATCTGTGCCCCGTGATTCCGGTTGCGTTTTTTGTTTGCGATACGCGAAGAATCGTATCTAAACACGACTGGTTTTAGACTTTCACACTTGCGTAGTAAATATCAAATTCTAAGCATGTTATTCAGTATTTCTGATGACTGACATCATAATTGAACGAAACTGAACAAATTTTGACTTATATTCTTAATAGCTTCATTTTAAATAAAGGCAAATTCACTATTTATAAGATTTTAAAATCACACATATTTATCTATACTTACAATAAAACTATAGCGTTCGAATTTAGTTCCTCAAATTTTTATTTTTACTGTCTGACTGTATGTCTTTTTTATCTGCTGGTTAATAATCTCCGAAACTATTGGAACTATTTAATATAAATTTTGTGGTACATCCCAAGGTGGTTATGTGGTACATTATATCACTTCTTATGATTCTCTATATTCTTCTTAAGAGTTGCCGTGGGATAACTGAAAACTATAGTAACTTATACATGTTATTTTGCAACCACGTTAACACTTAATTTATCAAATTTGATAGGCTAATATTTTTATATGGTAATAAATTTTATAAATCCCGGCTCCCGCTTGACATTAAACCTTACTAAAATTAAGTACAACGTCTTTAGAGACGTAATAATAAATCAGTCGTGTGTCGAGAACGTCATTTTCATCTTAGGCAAATAGTGGCCAGGATATCTAAAAAATGGATAGATGGCGCTATCAACAAAATTTATCCTATATTTATATTAGGTATATTTAATCTAACTCTTTTAGTTTATCTAACCGCTATAGTATTAGTATTATTTATGGCTTTGATAAGCACTAAATACTTCCTTTATTCGTCTACTTTACCAAGAGTATGAAATCACGGATTTGACCCATGAATGTAGCACGCAGCCGATTATAAAAATCGGTAATTGATAGCACCATGAAATATGACCTCTAACTTCGTATTTTACTGTTACTTCGATATTTATTAATTGAATTCACTATTATTAATGACTTGAGAATGGAACAGAAGAAAGATAGGAGCGAAATTATTACGCTTAAATAAATAATTTATGGACCGATTTTAGAGATGAATATATTAAAAAAGTAGCAGTTTGTATGCAATTATATTAATTTAAATTAGAAACTCAGAGTTGTATCGGGTTGAAAAAATATATATGTAAAGAATTCGCGTGTCTTTCAATAAATTGAGCTGCGTACGCTGCTATGAAATAAATGTAGTTTAAAATAAAGCATATCGCCTGTATGAGATCGTTCGTTTCAGTCAGAACTTCCAAAGTGAGAAACAGCATAAAACCGGTGTAATATAATTCAATAAGATCTACTGCCAGTTCCCGACGTGGCCGTCAGAATAGCCTCACTCGCTTTCCAGTTGCCATTACATAAAAACTGGAATCACCCGCTATAGTATAGTAAGGTCGACAGATCTAAAAATAATTATTTTTTGTTCGTCGAGACAATGAGTATAAAGCAAAAGTAAAAATTAATGCAATAATTACGGATTCTCTTCGAGCAACGCAATAACAGAGCTAGTAGAAAAAAGAATACACACAAAAATTACTTTGTCCCGATTACACAGTTCATGAGTAATCGCTTAAGACTAGAAACAAATCCATCGATTATAAATAATAATTAAAATTCAAACGACAAATGAATGGTCTTAAAAAAAGTTAGTAGTATAGTTTTATTAAATTTTAAATTTCGTTCTAAACAAAAATTAACTAGTATAAAGAATTTCCATATTGAATTTCGCGACCTCGCTCCAAATTATTCAGCCTTCGAGAAAGGATGAGTTCAGCCTTCAGGCTTGACTAGACGATGGACAAATCGTACCTTTTTAACATACATATTTAAAATCGTGATGATATAGGGTTGCTATATTTGATATCCTGCTACATGATATTGCACCGTTTTCTATTTTCTATTCTAATTTGACAACCAAACTAAAGAGGTAAAACCAAACTATTATTCGTCAATCATAAATTGCGCTCACTGTTTGTTGATTTATTACATTTTTTTAACGAAATAATAACTAATTAATTATCTTATAAAAATTTAAATTCTAGTGCTACTCGGTTGTTTATATTTTAAAATTATTATTTAGCATTTAATGATGATATGTGAAAGGCTTTGGACATTAAGCCTTAGTGGGTGTGTGTTTATTATTACATTCGATTTCATACAAGAGTGTAATCGCAGGTATGAGTTGTAAGCCGATTTACCAGTTTACTTATGACTCCAATACACTCAAAATGTTAACCTGCACTGGTTTTACTGAAACTGGTTTTAAATATACTCTTGTATATAAGTTACAGCCCTATAAAAGAAAGGTAAACCTTGATTATTGCGTGTACCGCATCATAGAAGCAAAATGATCACGACATGACAGGCCTTCGGCTTCACGTCCCGTTGGACACAAATACCTTGTGCGAAAGAGATGGCCCGTTATTTATATGACATTAGAGCGGGATAGCATATGCTGTTGCACGGAAAGCTCCATACAACCTGCAATTTTTATAATGTCTTTGTTTTATTTTTAGAGATATTGATGTTATTTTTAGAGATATTGATGTTATTTTTAGGGCAACAATGCAGTATTCCTTTTCTAGATAAAGTTTGCAATACGTGTTAGATTGTTGATCTCTGATAGTTTTTTAAGATATCATTCAGTTGCTTTTATGATTCCGTTGAGTCCAGCTTATCCTTAATAATAAAGATTGAGGATTTCTTTGTCCGTCAAAGGCTAAGCTAAGCCTAGGAAAAAGGGATTCTTAATAATGAATGAGGACATGTTTTAGTTGTACCACTTAGTTTCCTTAACAACACATTGTTTTTAGCATTTATTTCCAAATTATTTAAATAAATTAAAAGTTTCAGTAAATAAATTAATGCAACGTAAAAACTAGTTTGATAAATATATTAAAAAAACTTGAAATGACATATGTCCTTGTAAACTGTCATTTATCGACTTTGTTGTTGCAAATCGACATTTTGAAATAAATTGTATAATTAATTATACGATTAATATTGAACTATCAATGTCATCAAGTAATTATGTACCTAGTCAATATTAAACATTATGAACGAACTAAAAAGTATAAAATAAAAATATTTCTTATCTTGTTTTTTTAATCTGAACTAGTATGCAGGGATATCAAGTTGTCATGAAATATTTACTATTACAATTCAATTAAATTAAACTATAACAATTCAAAAAACTAAAAATCATATCCACAGATAATTAATTTCCTCCAAACGTCAGTAAGCACTGAGCGGGCTCCGACTCGCCCACAGATATCAGAAGAACATCTCTGTAGTAGTTGACCGAGCCTTGGCATTGAACTAATATAATGTAATAACGTTTCTTTTTAGCAAATGGGAAAACGGATCCGCCATAGTTTGGCTCCACGATATCGGAAGTACCTGAACGTGAACTTGAATACCACATAAAAGATTGCCTTATATCTAAGTTGTAAGCTGCGTTGGCGTACTACGAAAATTCATTTATAATTAGTAATGCAGAACGCATAGTTCCAATTATAATGCGTGTATTGTTTTGGGTCTATGCAGATCCAATAAGTGGAAATAGCGGGCGTGAATAGTAATCACGCTTTGGCCTTTCAAGAATTTCCAATAAAGCTGGATTTGGTAAAATAAGAATGGGAAAGTTTTCGTTTATATGCCGGGAATTGTGGGCGGAGGTAATGTATGCTTTTGTATGATTAGGCTGGTTTAGGATACTGTGCATCTAAAAATACATTAGTATAATTGCACTGATTAAATATAGTTCTGATTCGTCTGTTTCTGTTGAATTATGTTTCTATTAGAATAGAAATCAGAGTTGCCAGTTTATAGTAAGAAACTATACACTGGCAACTCTGATTTCTTTAAATAGTGGTGTCTGTAGTACTTATGACTAACTTCATAATGAATATGGAGTTATATTGTATGTTTTTATTTAATTAAGTCAACAAGATATTTATTTTTTAACTTACTTGAATAGACGGACAAGACTAAGAACATCTCAATTTCGATTATCCTCACACCAACGTTTATAGTCTTGTTACCGTAATTAAATAACCAGTTATCCCTCTGTAATAACAAACTGTAGTTAAAAACTAAGTAAAATAAGTTTCGGTTCAGGCCGTGAAGGAATGCAGGTTGTGAGCTATCCCACGGCCCGCTTATTAGAACCGAGTGCAACGGTTAACGAATTTGAATATATACGCTTGTCTAACGGGAAAATTACAGCGATTTCATTGTAGATTTAGAAAATCACGCCTATGTTTTATATCATTGTTTAACATAATTAATTACTGATGTCCAAGACCTATATTATCACTGTTGTATGTTAGTATATGGTCAAAACTATAGCATTGGTAAACGGGAGTATATGAACATAATATTAATAATATATCTGAGGAATAAAATAAAAAATATATCTTACTGATGTTATAAAGGAAATAGTTGATATAGACGTTTGTGAACCTTTAACTACTGAACAGTTTTGATGGCTGTCAGTCAAATATTTAGCCATAACTAAAAATGATATTATTTGGTCAAATAGGGGATGATACGTACCGATGATTGTAGGTGAAACCGGAGACTAGTGTTTTGATATTTAGATTACTCTGCAATCTACAGTCCGAACTCAGGGTATATGTAAACACTCTTTACACCGTTCGTAATATAGATTAGCCCCCACTTCACTAATCGAGCAACAATTACGTGGAAATGACAATTGACAGCCTTAATTTTGGAGTGAACAATTCTCGTTGAATGAATCGTTTCAAAGCACGTGTTACAATAGCTCAGTTTATGTAATCCCACGTGTAATCAGACGTGCGTCGATAGGATTAAACGCAACCTTTGTACTGCACATGCTCATAGATAACAGTGAATGACCTGCCAGCATTTGCAGTGATTAATTTAAATAATAAACAAAATTTGAAGGCAAATTTTGCACCTAGCTCACGCTAGTTGATTGTATATGTGAATAATATTTTTTTACACAGTAAAATACCAAAACTGAATCAGTGACCGCATAGTTGCACGTTCGAATTCACCTACATTCAATACGATTAAATTTTAGTTAGTTGTCCCCGACTGAGACCAGTCAAATATTGTGAGCAATATTTCTTCATAATAACTGACGGTTTTTTTGGTATGTTTATGTATCTATCAAAAGTGACCACCAAACCGAATTGTTATAATTCTCTCTATAGATCTCGCAAACTCTGAAATCCTAGCTATGTTACACCTTACGCTACTTAAGTAAGAAACGAAATGTATATTAAAATAATAATATAATTTAAAATTAACTTCATAACAGTAATATAGAGTTATCATGACGATAAACACATGAGTGCAATTGGCGCAATGTCACTCAACAATCTGGGCCATTGGGTATGTAGTTTACACTGAACAATGCATCTACACAAACAAACAATTTACTACAGGGCAAAGGAAGCTTTATTCTTATGTAGTAAGGGTTTTATTAGCCTGCTATATATACCGGGTGTAAAGGAATAGTTTAAATCTTCTATAGTGGGTAAATCTGTATTTAGTTTTGTAATTAGATTGTTGGTCAAATATGTATTTGTTTATGTTTTATGACTACCTGCGTTTATTAGTTTCAATTAAATTGTATTATCTTATTGAAAATAATAGCAGAAAGGTATTATAAAAGTTAAGGTTCTATACTCACAATATAAATTTAAAAATAAGTCTGTCATTTAACATTCTATTCTTAGGAAGATATGTTGTTTTAGTATTAGATTTTCGTAGAGTAACGATATCGAAATAATTGACTGGCCATGCCTTTTCACTTCGATAGTGGCTGTCAGTTTTCCTAATGAACTTAGGTTTATAAACTGTGTCCGAACGCGTTATCTAGCTATACACCGGGGCCGACGCGATAATTGAGCAATTCCTTGAATTATTTTCACTCGCTTGCTTTTTATAGGTGTATAATCGATATGTCGATTTTCAATAATCATATATACTTTTTAGTGTCTTAGTTTATTACTACCAGGTTCCTTGGTTGTTCTTCAGACTTCACCCCTTTCTTTCGTATAAATTGTAACGTAACGTGAAATTTGCTTTGCCTTGGCCAAAAAAAATTAGATTACATACCGGAGAACTTTTTCACCTACATACTGGAAGCTTTATGTGCTTTTTACGCCTACACAGAAAAGTTCTTTAATAAATTACCACGATGTATTCATGTGTTGGAATTTTTTCCAGAGTTGAGATTACGTCATTTCAACTGTTGACAAACTACATCGGTTTGCAATGATTGAGTCTGGTGATTGATGAGAGTACCGTTATGTCGACACTATTTGTTATTAGAACTAAACAATAGACATTCTAAAAGAGAAAGACTCGTGACCAGTCTTTTGAGTCATGTAATGGCCGAAACTTTACAGCTATCTCTCTTATATCGAAGAATTTAATCTAATGAACGACAGAACAGTTCGTAAGAAAGTTTTAAAATCCTTGCAGTGTTTACTGCTAAATCAAATCGTAATTCACAATAACCCCTCGACTTAAAAGTTACTTTTATGTTATTTTTAGTACATAAATAAAAATAAAAATTATGAACTTAATTTTAAAAGTTAATGTTTTTTTTTATAAAATAGGGGGCAAACGAGCAGGAGGCTCACGTGATGTTAAGCGATACCGCCGCCCACTCGCAATGCCAGAGGCCTCGCCAGTGCGTTGCCGGCCTCTAAGATGCTTATACGCTCTTTTCTTTTATAAGTTAACTATTAATTAATGACTCTGAGTGCGGCTATTATGCAACTTACATGATGAGTTACGCTTGTGACGTATATTCCGTGATTTCCGCCTTGTGTTGATAACTTCTTCCTTCCGTCGTTCTTATCACTGCCTGCAAATATTTAAATTAATTGAACCATCTAAGCTGTAGCTAAACTTATATATTATTCAGATTTATAGAAGACCAAAAAGTTAAGAGTTGTATTTGTTTAAATTTAAGTTGATATCGGTTTAAGAGAGCGAGATCGTTTGTTAAAAACTATGCTTTACTACACATGTAGTAAAACTAAATTCATCTTAATATTGTCTATTATTGACATAACTATTAATCAGTTAAAGGAAACCCCTTTATTAACGGATTAAGCTTTTTATTTTTACAAAATTTAAATATATTTTCAATTATTTTTAATTTTCCCGACGTTTCGCTTACTTTACAGCGTGCGTGGTCACGGTAGACTACCGTCTAACCGCGAACGTCTACCGCAACTTAAATTTTTTTTTACTAAAACTAAAAAAAAATTTTTTTTAATGCATTAAACGGATCCGTTAATAAAGTGTTTTAACATGCTAAATTTTATCATAGCCTCTCGCTTTATATTCGATTGTGTTGTAGGTAAAGTAACATATAATATATGTATTAGAAGAAACATTCCTTATTACACGCGTAGTTAGTAAAGCGCAGGATAATTCTATTACGACTCAAATCTTGTTATGGAAATCGATATTAGTATTAAGACTTACTACACTCTACATTCAGAGTATTGTAATTTGCTAGTATTCATTTGTATTATTTATTTTACATTAGAACATAGGTATTCTAAAAACATTTCTGTGTTCTACTGAGGACTGTTAATGAAAGAGATGTTGAAGCTTGTTACAACTAATTTTCAAAATAATACGATAAATATATAATAATACATATAAAAGATATAATATAAGTATGTTAAAGGCATGTTATGTATGTTTTATAAAAAAAGAAAAATACTTTATTGCATGCATGAAACATACAAACATACATAATAAAAATAAACTTATTATTATGAACTTATAACTAATGTCTGTGTTAAGAGGGCGGTCTTATACCTACGATAGCTATTTCTTCCAGACAACCCGGGTTGCAGGAAATACTAAATAACATAAAAAATCGTATGAAGTGGCAAAACCATCACCCAAATCACCCAAGAGATCAGCAGTAAATTGTTGCACTAGTGATAAATTGTTAGAAGAATGAGCTCTCCTATCTTTATTTCGCCTCAGGCGTCAATGTTATCAGGCTTCGCAGGCGGTGGAAGGCGTGCGGAAAATTGAAAATTAAACGAGAACCTGCGTTCATGTCCCATGACGACAGTGGCGCCCCGTGACGTCATGTCGCGCCCCCAGACGTCAGAGTACAGTCTAGTGGACAAGTGTGTTTCATTTATACAGAAAATCAGAAGCGATTTAGGTCAAACGGGTTAGGTTATAATTATATAAAATTGGTGGGAATTTGTTTTTTGAATTTACGTTTTACTTTCCGTTACTAAGTTAAGGATTGATTGATTATTGTTAACTTATAGAAACAAGTTTCAAAACGACTTTAATTAATGAAATATTAATTCCTGAACTACAAATAATCTGTAAAAAGAATATTGATTACGATACAGTACATTAATTCGAGATATCTTGTAAAACTACCACTCATAATGAACGATATAATTGGTGTAATAAAATTGAATTAGGCATTGAGCGTGCATTTATAAGTTTTACTTTCATAATCTAACAAAATCATTATTTACATTACTATAAACAAACCATTTGTTAAATGTGGAAAAAAGTCATATTCGTATACTTTCTTATTGAACACAATAATTTTATTGTATTCATATTATAAAACAAAAAGAAACAAAGTTGTTAATAAAATAGCGTATATACGATAGTTGAATAAAATTTTAAGTTGTTCGCGACTGTACATTAGTGACATTTAGGGGAAAATATTAAAGCGAGCTCGTTGCTGTAAGACAGCCTGTTGCGTTGGCGTCGCTTCTGGATTATCTCGAGCCCACACAGTCGGAAAATTGCAACGGAGAAAACTCGCTTCAAATAGCGAGTGAGCGATTGTACTGTAATTAGATTTCTTGCAATTCCATTAAGCTTCACTGGGGCAATATTAAAATTTCAATGAAACTTTCTTTACCCGGTTATTATTAAACTTTTTAACCGACTTCAATTAACCCGTTTAGGGTTAAATGTCGTAATAGTGCCGTAAATTTGATCTCGATGAAATGCTTACATTAATAATATTTTTTAACTGAACTTCATATAAATAAGTTACATTCTTAGAACTTAGAACTATTTGTAATTTAGTGGCGACGATGCCGTTCGCAATTGTTCATACTAAGTACGTTGAATAGAGAGAATTTTATATAAAAAAAACTTCTTGATGCTCTTATTCACGCCCTACTATCCTAATGATATGATAATATTATATTTTGTTGCGTAGGCTTTGCTGACGTTGTTGGTGTCTAGACGGTAGCGTGATGACGAGGAAACGCCCTCGCCTTTTTCACATTTATTTCAGCACATTATATGATACAGACTATATATGACATTTACTTTTGGCACTGGTCTAATATACATATCAGTGTCCCATCAATGTCATTTAGGCCTGGTCTAACTTAAGTCAACTTTTCAAACTGTTCCTTCTATTTGAAGTTTGTCCAGATGGAACTCGTCTTCTTCTTCTGATATCACTCGATTGCTGGTTGGTTTTTAACAATTTAAATCGCCGGGAATGTTGCGCTACGGAAGAGTTCCTCCGCGGATGTAATTCTGATCCACTCCCTTATGTTCCGCAACCGCAAAGACTTTTAGATCCTGCCAGGCTGTCTCCTGCCCTGCATTTTTCCGATTATTATTAGTTGTGTCAAACTGTATCAGTCGTGACGCAAAACATGACTTAGGTAAGCGACTTTACGCATTTAATCGCTCTGCATAAATTTGCACGTCGACCCAAATCGTTGGAGAACCCTGTCTGCCATGCGACGGTAGCATATCTCGAAGTCTTCGAGCTACTTTCTTGTGTCTTTTTTGTATGTTCATGCTTTACATCCGTACAGTACTAATGACCAGATGTAACAAAGTAAGTGAGGACAATCTCACTTGATCTGAATCATACACCTGTCCTTACGCAATAATTGATTTCGTTAGATTAAAAATTAAGAACCTCAAGCGGAAGGATTTAATGTTTACCATAATGACAGTTCAATTGACATATTTTCACACAACTGCTGTCTCAGATTGCAAACATGCATTAGGTTAGTTATTTGGTGAGTCAGAACTTTATTAATCTACGCGTTTAATTCTGTAATCTTTCCTTTTCGGATAAGTATGTCAGATATTGTAAATGGATTCTTACAAATATTATATTATTGCATTGCATTCTTTTAATTACAAATCAAATGCCTTACCATAAAAGCGCGCATATTAAATTAAGTTACGCCAATACCTGATGAGGTGCTAAACGCAAGTTGACCACCATAATAATACACGCAGGCTTCTTTTTTCGCATATATATTGCAAATGAGTGACAATTAAAAGCTCCGAAGCTGCCAGTCCTAAATTCAATCATTGACGTTTTGCTCTAATTAAATATACCCTTTTATATTTGTTTTACAAAGAGAAATTATACCTTCTATGTCTCACATAAACTTCGAATACTTATATTATAATTTGGCTATAAATAAGTATAGCCGAACTCATAAGAGTTAAATTATGCATAAATTAGGTGGGCTATCGTTCGAGGAACTCCTTAAAACCACTTTAGTCTATTGTGCGTCGACCTACTTCAGTTTTGTATGTTACGTAATACATGTACTAAAACTACTTTACAGTCGAACTGACTACCTATAACATGTTATCGCTTCCGCTGACCATCATTTTTAGAGCTTTCTTCAAAAAGTATTTTTTATAATTCTAAGACTCCGTTTAAAATAAATTATTTGACGTGTTCTTAAAATTATCTAATTTCTATCCGGGTTCATGACTTTTGTAGGACTTTTCTAGGGGAAGACAGTTTACAGCTCTCAACAGAACTAGAATTTATCTCTATTCTGTTGTTGTGAAATTGGCTCAGCTGTCTGAAGAGAGCGCGTGAAAGAATTCAAAACGGAATTAACATAGGTTTAATTATATGTAGAGTATCTATTCATATCTATAATTTATATAACTTAAATGAAAATTAAAATATATAAACATACAACTGTAAATAAACCATTGGAACTGATTACAAGATCGATTTAGGCAATTTTTCACAGTCCAGAGTCATTACAATCATAACCGTTATTTTAATAATTGAACGTAATTATCTAAGTACAGGCCCTCATTGAACGCCGATCGAGATAACGATACACGAGTTCAGCCGGATGCGAACCCAGTATCGGTTGGTGAAAGTAGATTTCACAAAAAATGCTCCCATTCCTTGCTCCGCTTGATATTTCATGACATTCACTCGAGACCGGTCACATTTGAGGGTATATTTCATACAGATCAATTACTATGTCAAATAACTGGTTACATTTTTTACTTATTTTAGCGAGTTTTTTTATGAAATTTACTGTAATTTTCCATTTATAGTTGCGAATGGAGAAAAACTTAGTTATCCTTAAATGTGTGCGCATACGGCAGTAATTGGTGAGCTTACCTATTACTGCTTTACGCACACAGACATTTAGGTACCTTTATATTGTTAATAATTTTAATATATGTTACGTAAGAAAAGCCGCATTTCGATCCGGCAAACTTGATCAATATATCCTTGATAAGGATTGTTTATTTCACTATAAAAATAACCGCGGAAATTTAAGTAACGAGTAAAAGCCTTAAAGCCTTGATTTTCGACACTTGAAGAACAGTAATTACGCGACCTCAATGCAAAACTTTTAACATTTACATAATTTATATGGACGGATAGGTTACCGTGGTAACGATTTATGAATATTTTTATTAAATTCTCTGCTTTACGCTTCGTGACCAATATAACATAACTCGAGATATTACGTGTAATATCTACATAACAATGGTGAAAGATTTATGTCTAAAAAAACACCTACCTCCGCGCTTAAATGGCCATAATCGATTCGACATAGATTCTACAAAATGTTAGCAATTAGAAAAACCTATTTACTATTTTATTTTAAAATTTTATTCTACCTCGCTGTGACACGAAAGAATGCAAAACGGAATCAACAAAGGGTTAATTATATGTAGAGTATCGCATATACTTTTTGGCAGATCGAGGATTAAGTCAAATATCTAATGACATAAATAATGACATCATCAGACTTTTCTCCGATAAGTTAATATGACTGTATGTACACCAATATTATAAAATATATTCAGTTAATTCTTACTATGAACATCGTTGAAACAGAAACTCGTCTAATACATCACAGTCACCGTTACGCGAAGAAAGCTGTTTAATCATTACATCGCATCTACTTGAACAATTGAAACATCTTACAAAGAAAATACCTATTGCTTTGTGTTCGGCCGCCATTTCCTAAATTTCATTTGGACTTGTCTAGTGGAACTACCCGTTTTCATCCGAGAATTGAACCCTGCATCTACCGTTTTTCTTATATATAACACTTCTCGTATACCCTTTTCATATTAGTGTTATTTAGAATGTCCATACAGCGGTCTCATGATGAGAAGTCGGTTTTGAGATCGTAACAAATTTCTTGTAATTTTAACTCACCAGTAGTGACAGCAAATACGCTTTCCGTACAACCGACAAAAAATTAAAAATAATTAGTGAGGTGGAGATTTTTAGTCGCACTTAACAATTCTAGGTGCAGCTTAGAAATCAGGCCATGTATGATATTACCATTCGTTACGCAAAGGCATTGACAGGCGAAACTAGCTCGTGAGCCTTGCAACATGCATCAAGGGATGAACCAATAAATCGGTTTATGCAAGATTATTTCAACATTGCTTTTCAGCTAAAGATGGTCACTGATTTTCCATTCTTATTATAAAATAATCATAGACAATATGTTACCTTGTAATGCAAGATTGAAAGCTGGTATATAATAATAAATTTAATATTAAAACAAATGTGTAAAAATTACATGCTTAAATTAATTTGAGATTTGTGTACTGTTGCACATTGTTTGCATACTTAGTAAGACCTCGGCTTGATACAATAGACGATATATAGTAATCAGTGTTACAGTTTCCATATTTATTTGTAACCATGGCAACGAATACAAAAAAGTTGTACAAAAAAGGTTTTATACGCGCTCTGCACAGGTAAAGTCGCATGTATAACCTCGTATTAGATAAACCCTTGCGTAATTGCAAACAAAGCAGCCATAACTTGTTGCTCTGGCGCAAAAATGCAATTTCGATATTATTTATAGGTCAATATGACCTGCATCGGAATGTGTACATTAAGCTGTTGGTAATAAGACAATAATTTATACGCAGTATTTTCTGATTATTCTCTTTAATTATTGTTGATTCAAAGTGCATTTAATGATGAATTTGCACGTTTTTGTTTCTAATAAGAATATTTGTTTCGTAAAGATTTTAGATGAGTATTGTACTTCTTTGTTTTTTTTAGGGTAACGCCTTTAATTAAATTTTAAATTAATTGTTTATTCAATACTTATAATTACTTATACTTATAGTATATTAAATAGTGTATAAAATTATTGATTTTCAATTTATATAAAAATGTGTTTTGGTCTTAAAAAATTAATAGCAATTAATCCTAGCCTAGACAAAAGATTTCTATATCTAACATTTTCCATACCCAATGTCGCGAATCTGACATAGTATTTTCACATCATACAGATCGAATCATCCAATCGTATCAGAAACACTGATCTCTCGATTGAGATATTTCTAATATAAAAGAAGGACCCGTTACTTTGTTCAAGACTATTATTACAACCTTTTTATAGAAAATAAATAAAGAACTGTTATACTTATTTACTAAGACTTAATACCTTTATATGTTTTTATGTATTACTGATATAATGAAGTTCATGAAACTTCAATAAAACTCCACTTAACGCACAGAATTTTTAATTTGTATGTAATAATAGATTTTTAATCAGTGTTTAGAAAATCTAAGGTAATCATCGCTGGAGCGAGCCTTACAAATACGACAGTTCTCTTTCCACACTATTTACCATACCATAAATATTACTAAGCACATTTTAATATTCTCAGTTTCTGCTGTCTTTAAATTTTAATATAAATCTCAGAAACACCAGTTTTAATATCACGTACAACATTCTACTCTATTTCCGGTATCCGGAAAAGGGAAGGGCGTTTGTATTAAACCTCATTCAGTGCCTGCTTCTAAAGCCTCGGAAAAAACTTTTAAGTGTAAGTTAAGTGTATTATAAATATTTAATAAATCATAGGCACTGCTGATATTTCAAGATAATATATGTTATTAATAGGTGTGCCTCACACGGTGAAGCCACTGGCCAATACTGCCCAAACTGCTGTTATTAAAGATTATTACATCACTTAAGTAGCTAGTACTACTTTATAATAAAATTGCTAACATGCAATCTTCACCGTGAGCTTCAACATTACTACACAAAAGAGGTTTAGAAGCTGTTAAAAACGGTTACCGTAAAACAAAGACCAATTCAATAGTCCATTTATATAGCTCCCTATAGTATTTCAATAAGTCTAGGAACATGAATAAAGGACTAAACACATTAATAGAAAAATGAATGCAAAAACGGTTCATAAATAGCTTAATAAACACACGAAACCAACTATTCATAATAAGGAAATCGTGTATTTATTAATAATTACAATATTACATATATTGTAATTATTAAAAATGAATTCAAATATTTCTAATTTGAATAAAATATCTGTAATTTGTCTTCGAATAATTAATAAAGACGTATCTATGGCTGTGATTTTATATGCAAATCTGGATTATATTATTTATCTGTATTTTGATACATCTAAAACTCTACAATTCAAACATTCTTCTTAAGAATTATATTTTAAAACTCCGCTGTGTGTGTTATTCTATTTTAATTATATTATAAATATGATATAACAAATATCAGTTATATTTCTTCCTAATCTAAAAACGTCTTATTTTTTACACTGTATTTCAACTGACACAAATTTTATTCGTGGTACGTATAATTACAATATTTTTATGGTTCTTTGATGCCGCTCATATCACATTAATGCCACGTTCATACCAGGTCGTAAAAATGTAAGTGATATGTCACTTAGCCCACGTATCGAACTCCGAATTAGCATCACATACTTAGAATTTCGCTGCGGTATTTCCCACAAAATGCCACTCACGATTGAAAAAACTCCGAAACGGAAAATCATTATACAGGTTACAGATATGTATTGTAATTATCAGGGATGTAAAGGCTATATCATACTTTTCTATACATTTGTTTCTTCCTGGAAAATTAAACAGTTTGTCACAATGCAGAAAATCGATTCCATGAATTCATTGTATGTATTTTTTTAACAAAATTAATTAATATATATCAAATCCGAGACTGTATGTACTATACCTACAGTGCTAATATAGAATCTAGGTCTAGACGGCACCTAAAATCACATTACATTTCCAGTAAGTCAAAATCGTTCCTTTCATTAACCAGTCTTGTGGTCCTGTTTATAGAAATGTGTTAATGAAGGCTAAAAGCCCACTCTTAAAATGCTAATTAGGTTTAATTAACATTCGATAAACTTTCTTGTTTGTGAACGTTAATAATAAATATAATAAATTGGTATTAACCTTTCATATATTCATATTTCACTGAAATTCTTTAGATGAAATAAATTCTTATTAGTCGTAACAATTCAACTGCGTTCGATTGATTGCTGGGGATAATACCAAATCGCTTGAAGACTTTTGTCGAAGAACGCTGCTTTTTGTTGCATTTGAACAATAATAATCGAGGAAGCAGTACAAATATCTATTTATGTGGAAAACTAAGTGTCGAGTGCCACTTGTATGAGTAATTTGTGTGGGCTTTATAACTAACTAAAGATTTATAACCGTTTAAAGCTGGCAGGTGATTAATACGTTTAATATATTATGTGAATGTATACGAAAATGGAAAACAAAATAATATCAGCATTGTGATCACGCAGGCGCAACCAAACAGTCACCGGTAGAGAATTCACATAAACATTCAAGTCTACGGGTTATAGCAATACAAATTAGGCAGTACGCGCGGCTCATCAACAGTCTGACATCGTCAGAGGTCAACGACTGAGGCCCGTATTCCGAAATCGTGATTTCTGTCAAACTATTAGACAAAACCGAAAGCCTGAAGAAAATAAGTTTTAGGACAAATTAAGAAGAAATTCTAAAAAAAAAATATTATTCTCAATACAAGAATTCCGTATTTCCGTCCGCGTTTAATAACTTAATATATACTTAATATTTACACCTCGCTTTTGAATCACCAATTTTTAGAAAGTGAGTTCCATGAAAAGCCTTTCAAATGTCTGTAGTTTTTTCATTATGTCATAGATAGACAATGGAAAACATTCAATGATTTGTATTTCTTCTTTATCTTTCTCAGTAAAGATGAGGGCGTAGTCTCGGCCAAGGTGAGGGCCAGTAGACGAACTTGTAAATTAATAGCTCCGTGGTAATGACCTCATCTCACTTAACCGATGTATTTTTATCATGTTTACATCTACCAAAGAACCTAAATGTAGTAAGTGGGACTCGTTTGAATTTCTTTATTGGTCTATACAACTGAATTGAGATTTATTTATTAGTTGTATGGTTGAACATTTCATATTAAAAATTATTTTACAGTCATGCTCTATACGTAGTGCACATTTAAATACAATGTATATTATTTATTTTGTTTATTGTTAAATATTTATTATATATTTAAATACTATATAATACATTTTTTTTTTTAAGTTTTGTGAATAACAAAATCATCAACGTAACCAGTGTTACGGTAACAAAAATAGTATTAAATTTGTAATAAAAAAGTTATGGCTAAATTCCAATTCAGTTTTGTTTCTTGATGACTTTCACCCGACGTTTTCCTCAATGGATTTTGTATTTGGACGAGATTCCAAACAACTTTTGTGACAATCTTCGTAATTTTATGAAACACTATAACTTCAATAGTTACTTATTGTTTAGACGTAATAATGATAGGATTGGGAGCGTGTCAGTTTATTGACCGTCCAATGTCGTTAAATAACTAAATTAATGTGCTCTGCGCGACGGTTTCTCCACAGGGGTTTGTCTGGTCAAAGCCAACTAACTTTTCAAACAATTTTACGCTAACTTTGTTTTCGGACATTTTAAGGTCACGCTATTAAGATTTATAATTTAAACTACAACAATGCTGGTATTAACACAGCAAATGAGAGCTTAAGGCAAGAATTTGGAAAACCCCATCCAACAGAATTATTTTTTCATGCCATGCATGGCATGCATATCATGCTTATCATATAAGTCATGCTTGAAAATTACTTAATTAAATGACTTTATTTTTTATACTTTCAGGAGATGCAGGACGTTTTGGACGAAGACAGCGAGATGGGTGATTGGCTGATCAGAGACAGGGACTCCAAACTTGGAGTTGTTCTGCACGATAGGCTTATGACAGAGGCTCTGGGTGGCGCGCCAATTAAGACGGAACACAGCTATAGCCTACACTCAGACGTCGAATCAGAGCCACCCTCACCCAATCACACCAAAGTTGATGGTAAGTGCTCATATATGTGCCTATATGAGTATCATTTTAAATATTTTCTCCTACTACTACTAGGAGTTCGCATGCACCGCATTTAATGGTAAAAGAAAACTATCCAGTTTTTAAGTTAATTCGTTAACAAAATGGACCATGTGACACATGCGGTATTGATTGATAATCTAATATATAACATTCTCGTGTCACAATGTTCGAACTTGAACTCCTCCGAAACGGCTTGACCGATTCTTATGAAACTTTGTGAGCGTATTGAGTAGGTCTGAGAATCGGCCAACATCTATTTTTCATTCCAAATTTTTGGGGGGGGGCCCCCCATTTTTTTTTTTTTTTTTTGTTGACTTGAGTTTTGTATCAACAACATACAAAAATACATACAATCCTAAATTTTCACCCTTCTACGATCAACCCTTATTTTTTATTTATTAATTGCAAATTGAAATCACATGTATGGCAAAACAACGTTTGCCGGATCAGTTAGTAATAATATATTATCATATCAATATCGTATTGATCGTGTTATTAAAGTCTGTCACATAATCGAATTCGTAGAGCGTACGTGTGTGCGTGATATTTAATTTTTAAACAATTAAATAAATTATATTATGAGCATAGTCTCACGTTGCGAACTATTTAACAATGGATATAAAAATATTGTTAGTGAATTGTAAATGACAGTTTAACAAAAAAAAAACCTCAAATTATTAGGAAACAGTATATTTTTAGTTTTGGATGGAAAACTTGTGTGCTCTGAGGGCGTATTTGTAACTAAACGAAAAAACATGCCATGTTCAAATATAGTTCTCGTAATATACCATACACATTTTGAGGTAAATCCTAATGAAACTGTCAATGAACACTACCCTATTAATATACTCGAAGAAAGTATCAGTGCAATAGAAGTCGTGGACTCGTGGGCACACATTAAATCTAGGATGCGTATCCTTTACGCTTTAATTAGTTCAGAATTAATGTACCCAAATTAAAATTTGACCCACAACTAAAACAGTGACTTATGGCAGGCGCCATTTTGTAAACGTTCACTCATCCTCCGACTTATATGCAACATTCAATTGTCATCAACCGTTCGGAAGTGACCGATTTTGTAGCCAAAGCATCAATTATAATAATAGCAGGCTAGAGTACCCGCATTTATACAAATAATTATTTTCCGTGTTCATTTTCACATTCATAGTGCTACAAACATAATGGATTATGTTTATAAGTGTCGTGTGAACACCCACGGTACAATGACAATACTTGTAATAACAATGTTCGACTTTCGTTTTCGCTTGTCATGAATGAGCTTGAAAACGTAATTATCTATGTATTGAGCGATGCGCTATGGGATTTCTGGGTAAGTCTGGTGACTTTCACGCGAGAATCTTCAATTGGTTTATAGTATTAACCTCACGATGATCTTCTACACTTTGCTGGCTAGCGAGCACCCTCAACAGTACTAGTAACTGGAGTTCAAATATGTATTTAGGGGATAACTAAATAGGTATTTCAATTGTAGTCTCACGGGATGATTCAACAAAGACTAAATGTCACCTCTGAGCCTTTGTTAGCTAGTTCCTGTAGTTAAAGTAGAATTGCATTTACTGCCTCTGTCTGGTATTTTATATGACTCATGCTATTACAGAATGTGTGAAGCGTTTAGAATATTTATGAAATTATCCTAGGTATTTTGGTAATGACTTTGTCTTTAAATGAACTATCATAAAATGTTTATATAATAGTTATTTAAAAAAATAGTTATAAGTTGATACATATATATAGGTTCAATTAGAGAGGATCTAATAATCATAATTTATTAAATTATTATCAGATATTTACAATTGGTTATTCGTGATATATGAACGGTATTATTTCGTCCTTGACTACAATACGGTGAATCAGTTGTCCCGGACATAAAACCCGTTTACGGTATTGGAATTTCCTAGTGATAAAGGGATTATTATGCTGATTTGTATCTTGACATCTGTAGTTTTACACTCGTACAGTGGGTACATATTTGAGGTAACGATTTTAATAATTCATTTGTGATGGCAATTCCTGCTGAAGAAGCCGCGATTTGTTTTAAATTGTTTATGTAAAAATTTTATCAATAGCTCTTATTCCCGATGACAAAAAATAAGACGAAATGTCATATTGTTTTCTATCAGCATATAGCAAGGGAGCATGCAACTTTTTAAACAAAGGTGTCGCTAATGCAACAATTTGCGACCACATATTTGCATGACCTGTCACTTATCAACAGTATATTGTATTCGGCTAATCTAAACGTTGATAAATCCTGTTGATAGAGTTATCATACATATTATAATAACAATGACGTTATCACTGACCTAGACCTCGCAGTTTTACTCTTACAACCGACTTACCTACTTAATGATAATTGGCTTTATTCTCTCTTTCACAATGCAAATTGCAGTAAAAGTAATTTATTTTAAATTAAAAAATAACTTATTTTCTCAGTAATTTCTTTATCGATTATTTAATTTACGTCATCGTTGCCGTTTAATAAAGACATTCAGCTTAACAAGAAACTCTTCAAAACTACGTTCGTAAAGAAAATGATTGACAGCAACTATAAAAATATATCTATAATTTACCGTATTCAATCTCTCGGATAGAAAGGTCATAGAACTTCGCTTTATAATATTACAGATAAAAAAGCTATTGATGTCAAGTCGAATTTGCCACGCTTTTGCTTCTTGGCTGGACACCGCGAGCTTAACTGGAAATTTTTGTGGAAACTTCACGATCCGCTGCCTTCACTGTTTACATTGTTCATTGAAAAAAATGCCTTTCACAAGTCAATGAGGGAGTAACAGCTAACAATCTATAATTAAGATGTATTTTGTCATATCTGTAGATACGTTAATAATTAAGATAGTTTACGGATAACTGTAAGGTATAATCGTCTTTACGCTGTTAGTTTTTGTAAGAATCAACATTTTGAATGTGGAATGACATCAGTTGTAACTGACAGATACAAGTTATTCATATTGTGACAGTGACAACTGACAGTTTATGGCTTTACTATTTAATACTCGTTTAATTATCTAGTACTCTATAGTTACCGTTACCCGTCGCAGTTCTTATTACCAGCGACCGGATCGAATAAATTACCTCCATTTTGGTGAAAGGACCGTACAGACAAACTTCAATGTATTGCAATTAATTAAAAATCGCGCAGGCGATTGTGGCATCTTCACGTTTGGAATAAAGCGTAAACTCCAATGATGACAAATACGTTTTGGCATCGCGAATTAAATGTCAAACTCGTTAAATTAAAAGTCATGGATACTAGATTTTTAAACTCGTTCGACTTGTTTAAGAATTTGTTTGCCGAAAATTTATTGCATCAAATCTGAATGCAAATTGATTGCATAATCATAAAAAAATATCAACAGCCGTTAGTAATTTCTAAGTAAGACATCTGAATGTTGCTCGAATTATTTTCTTGTGTATTATGCATTTTTGAATCAGGTAGGTTATCATAAGGTGATTTATGAGTTAAAAGCTCGTTTGCATACAATCGTACTCTTTAGTCATGATAATTTAATTTATTTGTTATAATTAGTGTTCGGAATTTTAAATTATAACTCAGCATTTAACTACTGCAATTATACTAATTCCAAAGATATTTTATTATATTTAGTATGAAATAAAATGATACTTTATTTTCCTTCGCTATACGGTTTTATTGTGGTTGGACTTACAAATTTGTAAGTGTAATTAGTATGATAATAAGAAGTAAATTTTAAGATGCCCGCTTCTACAAATTAGTTATGCAACAATTTTGAACAATGTTCGTTTTATTTGAGAAATTTTGTGTAGTTGTTGTTACTTTACAAATATATTGAAAATTCAAGACACTTATCGACATTAAACTTATTATCTTAGTTTAATGGCATTATGTAATATTGACGATCGCTAATGACCCCGCCAATCAAGTCCCATTTTTCCGTTTGACATCGTCTATAAATTTATATTATAATTAAATTTCCTATTATCATTAAGAACTTTTGAGTTTTTTTTTTGTCATAACAAAAAATATGGCCTGACTGAACGAACAGCAGCTCACGATGAACACTTTTATTGGCCGAGGTTTGGGTCATGGTTGGTATGTATATTGTTAACACCATAATCTATAGACCTTGTCACTATCTGAGTAGACTGTTAAGTTGTGTGAAAATAATCTCACATTTACAGTAATTGACATATACCCACATAGGCCTATATAGGTTATGAGATAATAAATGTTTCTGAATAATATTTGGAGCTAGACAATTAATCGTTACATGAACAAATGATCTGTGTATCAGTTCCTCAGAGTTCAATATTCTATTACATGCGTTATTTCAATAATTGTTAATTATAAGTGGTCTAATGACTTAATCAGGTTCCTGATATTCTGACGTAAGCCCGGAACGGTCTGCTCATCTAATTAATGTTACATCGTCTAGTTGTTTTAACCATTGTACGCAGTAACTACTAGATTATTATTACAGTCGGGTAATAATCAGCGAACAGTTACAGTTTGGTTCATCCAAATTATTCGCTCTACGAAAAGCGATTTATTAAGGAACTTCCCCGAAGGTGACTGTGTTGATTGGTATCATGGCTATAAAACGGTCTAGGCCTTGTTAAGAGCGCTTATAAAAGGCATTTCATTTACACAGAAATAGCAGTATAGCAAATGAAACATATCAAAAAGTTGTAATTTTTTTCTCTATAATACATTTATTTGTTATACCTTATAGTATTTTAATCCTCAATTATATATTTTGTTTTGCGACACAAGAGAGATACACAAAAACAACACTATAAGAAAAACTGCTCTTACTCAAAACTCAACTCTAGTTGCAAATTGATTCCTAATATATGTGATGCAAAAAAATAGTTAATGACTGATAATTGAGAAAACATTGTATGGAAATTAAGAAGACACGCGAACGCACGTAAATTACAGCAATTCCCAATGTTCTATACCAGTGCGCAAGATCACGTGAACAATTAACCAATTGGAATTGAATTCTACCAGGAATACAAGACTAAAATGATGTATTCGTTTGGAGAAAACTATTGCTATGTATAAGTACGAACTTTACTTGTATATGTACTACCACTGTAGGTTTTACACTTGTTATCAGACTTGTTTTAAAAAATCATAGTATTCTCATACTGGCTGATTTGAGGAAGTATTTAATTAGAAGTGAAAATGTTTCTGATACTGAACAAATTATCGTTCAGGATAGATATTAATCCATCCTCACGAATTGCATTGCTTATAATTTATTGTTTCTTCTTACTATGACATGAAACTTCCAGATATGGAAGATGAATGCTACCCTGCTATCCCAGCCAGCGCGTGGCGAAGCAGGCGACGCTCCAGCGGTTCCCCTCTGCCGGAAGTGAAAGCTGAACCCAAGTCAGAACCAGAGTCGCCTGCCTCCAGCTGTCCACCTTCACCCATCCCTGGCACGCCGGTCACACATGTCGATTACGTCATTGATCACACGGTGAGAAGTTATTTCATCTACTCTATGTAGAATTATATATCTAGCAAACCTTACGAACTCGTAAAGCGATTCTTCATTTAAAATTCAAAAAAACAAATGTTTAAGCTTGAAAGGAAATTGTAATTGCCTTTCTTTTTATGAACTCATTGTCAAGGACTCGACATTCGACGTCAAAACCAACCCATTTTGTAGTTTATTTTTATGTTGAAAAATTTTCATAGCTCTATTAACTAAAGACAGCAATTAATAAAATTTGCACCACAGGTCGGCTAAGATTAAACGTCTATAAATAACCGTCAATTGCGAATCAAACGTGGCGAGGCTTTAAGTTCTTCACTTAATAGACACGTGAAACTCGACACCATCGTGACTAGAACCCGACAATGACGGCACTAAATTTAAAGATTATTCGAGTTCAATTTACTTCGCTACTTTCTCTTGACTCTTTTTTTGATGGTACTATCGTGTCTGAAAAATTTAAATAATTCGGCGAGCCAGAACATTTATTATACTTACTTTAAGTAACCTTCGTCTGTGTTGTGTCGAAATTAAGTGTTAGCGAAAACTCGCACCAGCTATATTTTTCTTTAAATTGTACTTTTTGTAGTTTTATTTTAGGATTTTTTGCATGATATATAAATTATGTTATCACCTTTAGACGGGGACAATCCACATGCCACAAGCCGTGCTGCAGAAAGTGGGTGCAGCAGGAGTACCACAGTTACTGTTAAGTGCCGCGCCACGCATCGCTAGCTCCTTAAATAATAATAAGCTGTCCATAAAAGTCACTTCCTCAGGTTCTTCAGGTACTTGCCCAATTATACTACTCATTTCGGTAAAATAGTCATTTCCTTAACGAGACGAAACATTACTTTAGGAAAATCAGTTTTAATATATTTTTCATATACATATTTGTTTAGTAATTATATTAGTAGATATAGACTTTTGTTTAACTATTGACTACGATTCTGTGACATCATAAAACACAGAATATGTACCTGTTCTGAAAGAATCATAGAAGAGTTCTATATAGAGTCTGTTTATTAAAAATGTAATCTTTTCATAACCCATGTGTCTGCAGATATATGTGATTTTAGATAGTTTATTATTATTAAGTACTCATTATTTCAGTGATAGTAACCTACAAGTAGTAAAACTTATTTCTTATTATAAATATTTACAATAGAATAAGTAAAGACTTATAGCTATTGTAATTGTAACTCGAGACAAAGATTTTGATTTTGGGTAAGCCCTACCTCGTATTGATGTTAAGAGACAGCCTTTACATGTAATACGTGTAATATTGCAGCAGGTTTTAATCTTCCACCGACGCCGCCCTCTTCCCTGTCTTCATCAGACAGTGAAGGTGCGTTGTCGCCTGCCCACGAGACATCGCCGCCAACTGCGCCTGCGCCGCCGTCTCGTAGGACTCATCTCTACGTGTCCCACCACTCTCGGCAACCCATCAATACACCATTGATAAGTAGCCAACCGGTATGTTATATCTTTTCTTTAGGTTACTTATTCCATTTATCTATTCAAGGAGCAGTTTGGTTATGTGTCGATCTATTTTTTTTCTTTATAGGTGATTTAATTCAATTCAATGATCAATTGTCCATCGTTGCGTAGCTCAAATTATTTATGTAGTTTAGTAGTTTCTGGTATACGTGGGTCGCACCAAATTTTTCCTAAATTAATAATAAAAGATCACTATTAAAGATCAGGAATTAATTTCAGATTTCTAAAAAATATTCTCCCTTTGCGTAAATGCATTTCGATTGAATTTTGTAAACTACGTTATAATAGTCGTATTGAAGTTTCATCTCCAAAAGCAGATTGATACCAATCGAAGCTCTGTTGAGCTATCAAATGTCACTTAAAGTTTTACAATAAAAAACTAAGTTAAATCTAAGTTAATGTAGATACGCAATATTTAAAATGGCACCACAATCGGAAGAACGATTGAACGATTGCATTCCACTGACAGAGTATTATATTTTCAGATATTCTAGAACGAACCGTCTATGTATTTCTGTGATATAAGCTAATAAATGTTCACTGGCTCTAAAGTCCAACTATAAAAAACTTTTATATTGTAATCTGTTCAAAATATTAAATAAAATGTCTTTTTTAATGATTTTAACTGATGTTTCCAAAATTTCGCCTTTTCATTTCAACGTAAAAATGTACTTACAGAAAGGCTCTACGGGCACTCTGATGCTAACAGAGGAGGAAAAGCGCACATTGCTAGCTGAAGGTTACCCTGTACCCACGCGCTTACCCCTAACCAAGGCTGAGGAAAAATCTCTAAAGAAAATTAGAAGGAAAATTAAAAATAAGGTAATCCAATACTAACTTCAGTAAAAGTTCGACAGTATTAGCTTTCTTGTGTTGTTAAGGTCAAACGAATAATTGTTTGTTTCTAACAAATATGCTTTTCAATTTTCAGATATCTGCGCAAGAAAGCAGACGCAAGAAGAAGGAATATATGGACCAGTTAGAACGGAAAGTGGAGATACTATTATCAGAGAATACTGATTACAGGAAGAAAGTAGACAATCTAGAGCAGAAGAACGCAAGCCTAATGAGTCAACTGGCCGCACTTCAGGCTCTTGTAAACCGAGGAGGCCGGAAGTGACGTCACAAATAGCCAATGACGTCATACAGGACTAATTCACCGTCTGTACCACTTCAAAACAAATTGAATCAATTGACGGCCTGTCATTGATTATTGAATGGCAACATTAAATTGTGAATATAAACTTAGGTTAGATGAATCTTTCACTTTTGAAAATCAATTTTTTCAACTATTTTCAATCTTTCTCAAAGTCTACAAAACTCTTACATAACTGTACCAACGTTTATAATCATAAAACAGTATTATTGCCAGTTCTAATGTGGTCATTTAACCAGACAGGTTGGCTGTGAGAAGGCTAGGTGTAACATTCTCACAGTTTGCTTTTGTATAAATAGTATATGACAACGACACTGTCCCCATACTTATATTTAAGGATGTATATTTTGGATGTAATTTACATTTTATTGAACGTTATTTAGGTATCCAAAGGACTGTTAGAGTTTGAATGGTTGCTCACTATGATAGTAATAGGTATTTTGTGGTGCTGACCAGGCCTGAAGCTCGTATATAAGTCAGCGCCATCTATTGGCGGTGAAACAGGGATACATTGGGCTCTAGATGAATGTTTATACGTATGCTGTTTGAAATCTCGTAACATAGTAAAACCGCAAATTATATTAAGCCTACTTCAATGTGCAGTTAAGGGTTTGTTGTTACCCTATATTTGTTGTTCGCTGTTAAATAATTGGCCTAAAATATATTCTTAATATTTGACTTTAGAAAAATATTTATATTGAGTAAGTACTTGAATAAACAATTTTAATGTTATATCCAAATAAATTTTATAAGCGTTACCATGTGTTTTTAATGTAAGTCAATGAATTTCTTATTTCGTACCAATGTTATGGTACCAATTTTGTGTAATATTGCGGTGAAATAGATTTTATCGGACATTTTATTAGCATAATAGGTAAGGTTACCTTACTGTGTACCACTGAATTCCATGAATTTGCATTTATAGAGAAAAGTGTATCGTCTTAGAGGTTTAACGCGTATTTAAGATTAGATATAACCTATTTAAAGTCGGATTATTAAACATATTTTTGGTTTTTCTAGTCTATCGTAGAATCAGTAGATTGTTGAGCCTTTGTTTCCTTGCTCTATGGCTTTTATTCCATAACGTCAAGATAAAATTTAGTTTGAAGATCTGTCATATCTCCTTGACATTGTTCTCAAGATTGGGATATGCGTCTGTTTATCAATAAGTACAAAACGGCATGCCTTCAACGTAAATTACGTTACTTAAAACTAATATATATAATGTGTGACAATGGTGCCAATGTAAACAAAACAAGCTTATTTTATCGCATTTTTGCTCAATGCACTATTATGTGATTATTGCAGTGAATTCTATATTTACTAAAACAACATCTAAGCATTAACGCTACTGACAAATGTATTTAAAACAATTGCCAATATTCATATTTAAATTTCTTCACTTTATGTTTCAAAAACTGTCAATATATCACAGACTAGCGTAACCTAACCGTCATCTTTCATGTTTTAAAGCGTGTTTGCAAAAAATACTTTTGAAAACCAAGGAATCTCGCTATTTTCGTTACGGTCTTGCCAATATTTAAAATTGAACAAGCATTCAGACTTGACAGTGCAGTTTTAATGCGTATACATTCCATTCTTTATAATCTGTGACTTAAAGTGAGCTCTAGTACTTATTATCTCCGTACAAAACGATTTTAGTATAAACGTATCATATAATTCATTCATAATCTTTATTTATATAATTAAACTATCTCAATTGATCGGCATATTCATTTAGTACTACAATTTGTGCAATTACTTCTCTTTTACATTAGAAGTTCTTCCTATTTAGTATATAAGAAATAATCTATTTATACTGCGCTATTGTTATATTGTACATATGTCCAACTGAGTGGATAAATAAAAGAATTTATTGAAATATATTTTAAGAGATTTTTTCTAAATGTATGTATATATAACACTGTTTACGTGTCTGTCGCTATACATGTTAGATAATGTATTGTAGTACTATATATTATATATGTGGAACAGTGTGTGTGCCTGCAAAGTTGTCTACAAATAAGCGGATAGCGAAAGAGGGATTTCCTCTATGGAGCTTAGTATTTAAAATTTAGATAAATATTTAATTCCTAGTATGGCATTTACCGTCTACAGCAGAGTGATTTGAAATATTTTTATGAATTTATGAAAGTAATTGGTATTTAAGGCGTTTCCGCAGTGTCAAGAATATATTATAGATGTAATAGATGCCAAACGTGCTCAGCAATTGGTCGCCAGCCAAGAGAAAAATTGATTCAATCGATTTTTAAATAGCAACACTAGAATTACCGACGCATTGTCTTATTGTTATACATTTGATGTGTATTTATAAAAATAGTTTTATTTGTTAAGACTATCCTGTTACCTTGAGTCATGATTTGTTAAATCGTTTGTTTAATTATGTATTATTTTCCAATGACATTACGGATACTGTCACTTTTAAGCTAATAAAGATCGGATATTGTAATCAGTTGTTTTATTTTGTATGATCACATTTAATAATCTATTTATTTTGAAATTAAATAATTAATAATGAATAAATACTACATTATTTGATAGAACGAGGCTTGTTTTTCAAACGAATTAAACGAGATTTCTCACACCATTGTTTCTTAATCTATTGTTCAACACATGTAATGCAATGCATGTAAACATGAACATAAGACAATAATACACTAATTAAAATATAATGTAAATGTTTAATCAAACCCTTCAGGAATCTCTACAGTTTTTACAGACCCTAATGACTTGCATATACAAAATCCTTTATTGTCCAATCGTAACGTTTGAAAAGAACTACACGACCTAATGTTTTCTCGTCCTGTCGGAGTCTACTGAGCAAATTTAGTACATTTATAAGTAGTTAACTAAATCATTCGTCTTCATTCGATTGTTTGCATCGGAAATGGACATAGCAGTTGCAGACATAAAAAAGATACAATTTGTAAAACCGACGTTGACGATTTAAATTGCAGTATGAACTTTCTAATTTTACACTTATGCCAATCCTTCATTTTAAAGGCGTATTCCCTGTAAAGCTGCAGGCATAATACCGGCACTGTGTAAGGTCCAAGTTACTCGTCCGTATTGTTCACCCCAGCATTGGCTGACGATATTAGTTTTGGTGTACGCGTACAGTAAGTTCAAAATACAGATTCGAAAATAATAAATATTTTAAGTATCTAATATATAAAGACAGCTTCATTGAAAAAATATTCGTGTATATATTTTATAGGAATACTCGTAAACTAAATTAAATCTACTTTGTAGAATCAACAGCGATATTCAATTTTAAATTCATATAAAATGGGTGCAGACAGTCAATTGTGAAAACATATTGACATTTTACTAACTTCTTGCGAAATTTTACTTTTTTTTGAAGATACAAGATACTTTTTAAATATCTTATCTAAGGTTTTTTGATACCATCTGTCACAGTATATGAATTTCATACAATTTATGATATGGCATTCTAAGTGCTCCCGGGTTTATCTCTTATCGAAATTCATCATTAAAATGTGGATTACGTAATCCGGGCTTAAGCGTACACGTCTCTAAGCTTATATCATGAGATAAATTTAGAATACGTACATATACCAGAAAGAGCAAAAAGGCTCTACCCAAAGACTTATTGTTTTTGTTTCCTGTATGGGTCAGTTTGATGTACTATCTGAGTCATTAGAATTTTATTATTGTTAAATGTTCCTGTGAAATTCAAAAATAGAACAACTCAACCCTGCGTATGTTCGACTTAGACGATTACAGAGCATTACAAGTAAGTATATAAACTGCAAAATATCGTTTAAAAATCAAATAAAAACCTTTAAAACACTGAAATTTTAGGTCAACTCATAGAGACCTAAAGCCTATTTTATATTATATCCCCATTAAGTATTAATAACGAATAATATATAATATATTTAAATGTTACAATTTATTCAAATAAGTATTTTAGTTATATTTATCTGTAATTACTGTTGATTATTATAAACACTTCGACGTATCGACTTTCAATTCGATAAGAGAGATAATTCATCTAAATTTTATCGATTTATCTTAAATTTATCTCAAGCGTTGTCGTGAATTCATTTTGAAGGTGACTTCATAAGTTTCTTCTTGTTCTCTCTTACCTTAATTTGCTTTTAACTATGGCCTTTCTGTATATAGTTTTTGTTGTTAGTTTAATAAATTCTGTGTATGGTGCTCAAACCCGAGTTGATCCTTTAGTTTTAATCGATCAAGGTCTGGTTAGAGGTCTTAAATCATCAGATGGAAGTTATTCAAAATTTCTTGGAATACCATATGGTGAAGTGGATCTAAACAATCCATTTGGAGTGAGTATTATGTAAATTTTAAGAATTCAATGACATATATGAATTTAAGGAATTATATGATTTATATGCCCGATAATTATAATTATTGCTAATGAGAAGATTCTATTATGTGATAAGAAATCTTAATAACTGTATTAGTTTATTCTTATTGTTAGAAGTTCAGAAATAGAGCACTCTATTTTTACCGAAATAAATTTTTCAATTTTTTAAGTAAATGCCCTTATTATTAATATATATAATTATAGGAAGCACGCCCTCATCCAGGATTTGGAAACGAAGTATATAAGGCTTATGATGGAACTAAGATATGCCCACAAAGTATTAAGTCCTCTGATTTTCTACGAGCTGCAGATGGTGCAGATGAGACATTAGATTGTTTGAGGTTGAATGTTTACGCACCAACCATAGCCAGTTCGCAAAATCCCCTACCAGTGTTCATTTGGATTCACGGCGGAGGCTATGCCATAGGTAGTGCTGGCAAGTATGACCCTGAAAATCTGGTGAAGCAAGGAATCGTAATAGTGACTATCAATTATCGATTAGGACCCTACGGTTTTCTGTGCCTTGACGTGCCAGATGTCCCCGGAAACACAGGTTTAAAAGATCAATATTTAGCGCTTCGCTGGGTTAGGAATCACATTCGTGCGTTTGGCGGAAACCCTTATAACGTTACCATTGGAGGTCACAGTGCTGGTGCAGAGTCCGTGCTACACCACTTATATTCTAAAAAAGAAAAACTCTACTCTAAAGTTGTACTTCAAAGTGGTACCCACCTCAAACCGGTATCTTTTACAGCTGATGCAGAAGCCGCTGTCAAAATTTCATCTTATTTAGGTTTTAACACAACTGATACAGTAAAATCTTTAGAATTCTTAACGAAATCGTCACATGTGTTAGTGGCGAGAGCTGCTGCTGATTTGAATTTAGAATTTAGGCCATGCACAGAAAAAAATTTTGACGGAGTTGAAAGATTCCTCGATACAAATCCATTCTCCTTGTCGAATACGAAAAAAGTTAAGAATACTCCAATTCTGATCGGGCAAACAAGTATGGAACATTATGGTTCGCAAGCTAAAAAAGGAGATGATTATTACAAGACTGATCCATTTCTGGATACTTTAAGGGATAACTTTAACATGGACGAAGTTGAGCTAGCTAAAGCTGCCAGAACCGTCAGGCACTTTTATATTGGAGATGAAGTGATATCGCGTGATATAGCTTCAGACCTGGAAACCTTTACCACAGATTTCTTATACAATCATCCGTTCGAGAGAACAGTTGTTAATTTATTAAATGAAAAAGCCAGCAACGTATATGAGTATGAGTTCCGATACCTTGGTGGGAATCAAGATTCAAAAGCAGCACCTCATTCTGAGGAGCTGAAATATCTCTTCAATTTCCACGATGTCGTAGTTGAGGAAAATGAAGAAAATCAACTACTTATTCGCCGGTTTACAAAGCTGTGGGCAAATTTCATTAAATATGGGTAAGCTAAATTATATATTGTAATTATATTATATCTACATCAATGCTGCATCATTCTTGATGCAACAATACATTTAAATTTCACCTTCAATTAGAAAGCTACAGTTTTCGTCAACGCAGATTTAAAAAAATAATAATAAAATACAAGTGAGTTACAAAATATGACTATATTTTAGAGGTCGTTGTAGATGTCATATGTAAATTTAAAATGCTTCTTCCATTTTCAGAAATCCTACACCAACGGTTAGTGAGTTATTGCCAATAAAGTGGACTCCTGTGTCAATAGAATCAAGACCTTATATGATAATAGATTCAGAACTCAAAATTGAACATAGAGTCAATAAGGAAAGGATGGCATTTTGGGATCTCTTTTATAAAGCTTATGGACAATATTTTAAATACGCATCTTAAAATATAAACCTTACTTCAGTCAGCTAACTGACCCTAAATTCGTTTTTAAATTATTTGTTATTAAAATTATAAAATTAATTTAACTATTAAAAGACAATTTCATTCATAAGCGTACCATATACTTCAATTATATTAAAGATCGTTCAGTCATGTTTATTTCATTTCAAAGACACTGTACGTCTGATATAGGCAATTAAGTTGCAAAATTTGCAGACTTGTTGGTGATAATTGAGGAAATAGTACTAATTATTTTAAATAACCCGCTAGTTGGGTTCGCAAGGTTACTTGCCAGTTCTTGTTTCTCCTAGATTTGTCAACTGGTCGTTAGAATAAATTTAGATTAATTATTAGCAAATTAATTTATTTTTTTGACGTTTACGTATACTTTATATAAATGTATTTTTACTTTCTCCTAAAGTAAGAAACAATATATTGTAATATCAGTAAAGTGACAATTTAGATAAAATATTTTAATTTTTACTTACTTTTTTGCATACGATGCCAATGTGTTGTGTTTCTTTAAAATATACATATTTTATTGGAATTTAGTGTAATACCTATACATTGAACACATGGTCGATTAACCCCAAGGTGCGCTGTGTTGAAGGTGCTAGCATAACTTTTATAGTTTTTATAAACATATATTATAATATATATTTACGAAAAACACTACTACTAAAAACAAAAAAAATGTTTTGAAAAATTTTAAACCTCTATTATATTATGGTACGCAAGATCGACTGCCAGTCTTATTTTCAATTCCGGATTTGTCAATTATTGCTCACAGTAAAATAAAATAATCCACTTAAAACAAAATTAATTTCCAAGCTTACTATAGTTTAATATAAAAACTTATGTAAACATCCAATTCAGACTAGACTCTTAATTCTATAGAAACAACCTTTATACATAGTATATTTTAAACTTTCAGTCTTAAGTTAAAAGCCAAAGTTAAAAGTTTAACTATTTCAAACTATTACAATTCCAACCTTTATTGAATTTACAAGAACTCGACAAAGAAAAATCCCACCACTTACAGTAGAGTGAAATGTGTTAAACAATCGTAAATTTCAAACAAATCTTGTTCTAAGCAAAATCAATTCAAACCAATGCTCATCATGTTGTTATTGTATAACTTATCCTGTGAAAACAAATTTCCAATTGCAATATTTTAGTTCTATTCGCATTCATAAAAAAAACTACAATGTAATAAAAACTTTTTTCTTTGCCATCAGATGGGCAATAATAACCCACAACGCCGTACCCCAAACGGCTTCCACCAACCGAATCGTATGTGTCCTCATAACGGGGATTTTCCAGTGGAAGGGGAACAGATGAGCGCATATAGAATGGCCGACGTAAAGGGCTATCGCGTTGAGGCCCGGGGCCCTAAAAGGCCCTCCGGCCCAAAGGCGCCACGCGTCGGTAAACGTGTAGCAGATACTTAGTATTGCTAGGGACACTGCTGATGTGGCTAGCACGAATGATATCGACCTGGAAGAGATGCAGTCAATTAAACCTTTTATGAAAAAGTCGCCCCTCTACTCCTACTACCCCACTACAGTTGTAATAAAAAGACGAACGCTACAAGAGAAGACAGATTCGCTCGTTTGCGCTCGGACAGTGAAAAACTATTATTGTTACGCTTTACATAGTAAAATTGATTATTTGATAAAGGAAGTGTTTTTTATGTGTGTCCTCAAGAAATGCAATTTTTGAATGAAAATAAAGAAAATGACGTCAGCTTAGCTGACGTCAACTTAGCTGACGTCACTAATTTTAAAGAGATTTTTTCGGCTTCTAATCCGATATATACAATAAGAAAAAAATAAATTTGTAAAACTATGTGAATAGCATTTTTAATAGTGCGTTCGACTGTCTTTTGTTTGACTGTGCTCATATTGGCCTTTAAGTTTACCTCCGGGATTCAAACGGCTCTTATATAAATCCTTTTGTTCTATTTGGCTTAATTGCTATCGTAAATCTTGAGTTTCAAATATAAGGAAAGCGACGATGTACAACAAACAAGTGACATACCACAGGTTCTTATTAATGGGCACGACGCCGTAGTCCCTAGAGAAGCCGGCGAGAAGGGCTGCCGCAAGGGCGAACACTAGGGCCCAAGCTAGCCACCGCGACACGCGAGCCTTGTGCGATCGTTGCAGTAGCACTGTGGCGCCTGCTTGCACGCCGAAGAGTGCTTGTACTGCAGATGTCAGACATCCTAAGGAAAAATCAACGGTTTCAAACATTAACATATCCGAGCACGTCGTAATGAGATGTTTAGCTGCGAAAATCTTATACGACACGAAATGATCCAGACCGAACGATGGAATTTACATTTCCGAATTTTAACATACCTAAGATTCCCTCGGGGTCTGTAACAGCCCCTCCATACACTCGTCTCGCGTCACTGTGTTGATAGAGATGAGAATCGCCCAGCAAAAGTCGGTCGATGTACCCAGACGCACCACCACTGCACTCTGGAGCCACCCAATCGTCATGCTTACCACCAGGGCCCAAATATCCTCTGCAAGCATAAATAATTTTTTTTTTAATAATCCAATAGGACATTTACAAAGCAATACCACTTAGGGATCTTCAAGAAACGAGTGTCCTGAAAGGCCTGCAACACACTCGCTACAACGGCCTCCTCGATTGCCCACTATTTTCTACAATTTAATAAATATTGCAAAAATTTTATGCAACTTATAAAAAAAATCCAAAACAATTATACACATCTTATCTACTAATATTCTTCTATATTGCAGGAAAAATATATACCAGGACCAGCAAAATAACTATATATTTTTTAATATTACTATTCTATTCTAACTGCTTGTTTTGCTTTCAGACGTGTACTGACTGTTTCACGCAATCTACTATCTGCATTTTTTTAATAAAACATTACAATATAGCCTATATCAAAATAAAACAATTATTTAAGAAAAAGAAAGAAGCAGGCACCATCAGGTAATATAAGAATTGTGCTATACTTACGCTGGACAATCAGGGTCATGAACTATAAAGGTAATGGCACTATGCACTGCAATGAGCAATCCAGCCAAGATCCAGCACCATACACACGACAGCACATCCTTTAGCGCCTGACCACAGGCTCCCTGAAATTATTCGTCTATATTTCAAATAAACCACGCACTTGACATTGCCTAACACTAAGGGGATTAGGATTTATATATAACGGTCGTCTGTGTAGATCTTCGTAATCATCAGATGTTCTAAAACGGAGACGGAATTCTGCTCACCCGTGGTGGAGTGTAGTATTTAGGAGCTGTCAGTGCATAGAATCCCGCTGAGACTAGATAAGCCACGGCCAGACGTTGAAGCACTCCGAAAATCCGCAGCTGGCTGAACATATTTGAACCGTATATCGTGTTCAACGAAATTCCCAGCAGGAACATCATGATGGACCGCTGGAAATTAAAATCTATGGTACAAATCAAATTACTGATATCGACCGATTAAGAAAGTCACAGTTGTATTGAAGTACGTATTACTAGAGGTATGGTATTTATTGTAATAATTTATGACTCGCTTTTAATGTCTAGTAAAGAGTAAGTATGAAGTCGCATTGTCACAGAATGTGTGGTGCGTCTGGGTACATCGACCGACTGTTGCTGGGCGATTTTCATCTCTATCAACACAGTAACGCGAGACGAGTCTATGGAGGAGTTGTTACAGACCCCGAGGGAATCTTAGGTATGTAGTATCTATGTCATTGATAATTTAACTCTAATATAACACTCATCGAACTCTGTTCACCAAGGCAACATCCTAAGGATGCTCCGGTAATGGGGCGAAAAGTGCGTCGAGATTTTACTGGCTTTTTTCTATTACAGTTTTTCTTTATTGGTCTATTACAATTCATAGGTTCTATTAATTCTATAATAAAGTAAAGGGAGCTTAAAGTAAAACACATCATTTGAGAAAGACAGTGTTTTTTCCGTATCAGTTGATTGCGCTGTTAGACCTTTTTGCACTGAAATAAGCCAACGTACATAAATATAATACAGTGATGTCAAATAGAACCATATCTTGCCATGTCAGCTTTCAATGTTACCGATGCGTAAAATTAATATGCCTAGAAACTAAACCAGGGCATCCTTTCTTTGGGTCAATCCAATTACTGTAATGTTACTGGAAAACTATTAAACTCTTAGGGAAAATGAGTCTTGTCGAGAGAGAAAAAAAATGTTTATGACACGACAATCGCAATAGATAGTTTTTATACCCGTTTAAATTAATATATGAGTAAGAATGAAAGACACATACTTATATATTTTCTGCGTAACTATTAAATGTTGAATAAATAAAAAATTCTAATATTATCTTTTATTAACATAACTATTACCCATTTAAAGAAAAACACTTTGTCAACGGATTTTTTTAATTTTTCCGACGTTTCGCGTGCTTTACAGCGTGCGTGGTCACGGTAGACTGAAGAGTGAAGACAAAAGGTGTTAATTGTCAAAATAAGTGCCATAGCTGCAGAGAGGTTATGTGTTATCTGTATTTATTACCCCGAAGTTGGTATCGACTAAAACCGGCAAAAGTTTTGTAAATATCCTTCCTGTTTTAGTCGATACATAACCTATTTCGTTAACAAAGTGTTTTCCTTTAAAAGCAATCTGCGAAGTTAGCATTGATTTTTTATGCATATAATGGTCTATTATCTCACAATCTTCTAATGTAATTGTTAACAATCAGTTCGTGGTAGTCAGAACCTAATCAAAGGAACGGACTAGAGAGCGTGCACGCGTGAATGGAATTCGCAATGATTAAGAAAAACATTAGTTTCATCTTCTCATACAGACGGAAATAAGTGATGTAATGATTGAAAGTATTAGAGCCTCAAGTTAATTCTTAATCGTGACGTGCTGACTGTACAGGCGAAATCGTTTTTAGAGTTGAAGAATGTTTTAGAGAGCCACCAAATCTTGTCCAAAACTAACTTGGATGCTATATATTTCGATGCATGGTCAAATTATCTTTTACTTGGCTTTTATTTTATTTATTCAATTATAAATTATATTGAAAGTGTATACGTGAAATATACGTGTAATATCTTTCTATGTAATTAAAACTTAATTTAAAGATATTCTTTAATGAAATTTGTTCATTACCCAAAACATTTTTTGCTTCTTTAACAAAACGACTAAAGTATTAAGATTAAAATATGTATTAAGTAGTGTGACATTTAATAACAAATGAAATAAAATGAAGTGATTCAAGAAATAAATAATAATTACTCTTTATACGCAAAAAGACGAGTGTTTGTTATTCATATTAACGTCCTTTTGTAAAAACAGGTCGTATTTAAGCGAATGACAACTTAATCGAGTATTCAGTTTTTAGATATTTCTTACAAATAGAACTGGGCCTCTCGGCCAGAATATAGTATTGGCCACAATAGCAATTGTACAGTTACATCACAATACACTAAAGGTTAAACGGCTCATCCCGTATTATCGCAAATAATCGACCCGGACCGGTTTGACGACCAGCTATTATATTACATGGAAGATATTCAAAAGCTTTCGTTTATTTCTCTTTATTATCTTTTGTTCATTATTTCACAAGTTTTTTACTTTAAGCATTTTCGTAACTAAAGGATCACCATAACACTCGTCTTATGTCACTTCAAAAATTAACATCGATTATAGGTTAATGACGTGTACGCTTATAAATGGTTTTCGCAACGAAATTTATAATAATCACATCAAAATAATACCTCTAGAATGTAGAGGTATATACGGATCTATTTTATTTAATATTTTAATAATGACTAGTATCGACGTAAGAGGCGAGCATTTTTCTATATGAAGGTGCGAATAGACAATTAAATCAGAAAATCGTAAATTGAGATATAAAAAGCTTATTTGATTGGATGGTTTGAGGTATTCCTTTTTATTATACTAATAATATATTATTTATATTTTCACAAGTGACACACATGAATACGATATCTGGCGTAATTAATATAGCATTTATATTAAAGCTAATTGCGCATGAAAATTGTAACGCTAGAGAGAATTCTAATGAATAAGTTTCTATATTATTTCAGAGTTAACATATCTTTAACACGAAATATTTCTCTCTACTTTAAAATTAAGTGCACATTTTAATAGATATTAACAATTTTTTATATTGGAAAAGCATAGAGGCTACAAGACATTTTCTGACATTGATAGACATATTTTTAAATATTTGCCTGGAACTATTTAATCCAATTGCCAATACGTACCCGAAATATATGGATCAAAATTTTCCATCGCGGGATGCCTTTAGCGAAGGCACTCTTAACGGAAAGTGGTACACACACTCCCATGATCCATAGAAAGGCTGGAAAGACCAGGTCACCAGCAGCCAGGCCGTTCCAAGTTGCATGCTCCAGCCACCAATATCCACCAGCGCCATCATTAACGAAAATCATGAATACTATTGCCATTCTAAAAGGAATACATACTTGTCATATTGTGCTCTTACGGATTTTCGAATAAAATGGTAAATAAATATATATACCTCTTATAATATATAGGCTAGAAAAACGACCTAAAGACCAAATTAAAAATTGTGGTATTATTTGTCATGATGGCTTTGTCCTTGACACATAACTGAATTGTTTTAAAATCAATGTAATTTTGTTTTAATTTTTTTTTTAATTTCAAATTTTCGAATTAGCTTACATGCTATAATAATTTTTTTTTTTTAATGTTTAATAGATAAGCTGTAAGAATACCTAAAATATAAATAAATAATTATCAAAGAATGTATCTCAAAGATTTTAACACATAACACATTTCATAGACGTTCGGTCAGCCTATAGTCAAACTTAGCTTGTGTTCTACACACCCTACCCTAGTACCCTGACAATCACCATCAAATATGCTCATGATACAATCGTTGAACGTAGGGGGAATGGTGACCAATGCGAGAACTGGGTCGTCAATTAGTTAAATTTGCAAATGTAATAAATGAAAACTTTAATTTTCTGTTTAGTATAAACAATCATGAACTCTATACGATTATAATCTATGCTACCTAAACTGGTTAAGTTAATTGCAGCTGGCAAATACATAAGAAATAAACCAGTTCTGGAACTTCTATTCCGTGGGAACACAAAAAGAAAAACATTCACGGCCGGTGATATGCATATAGACGTTTTTACACTGTTTTACACGATACGCGCGCATCTTTGTCGATTTGTAAACACGATTGTTTTGCGTTTCCGTGAATAATAGCACTTGGGAAAAATATTTTCGCATTCTTTAACAAAAAGGTTTACTTGCACTTCGTCTTAAACGTGAATTAGTATATACCAAATTATTAATAATTAACAAAATATTATTATACGTAGTTTTTAAGTCGCACATGCACTCAGCGCGATGCTGCCTGTATGAGACACAAAAAATCCAAATAATTCCTTCTTTCAGCGAAACACGGTTTACATTCTACAGAACTATTATATGGTACTCACCCTCTAAATGTGTCTAAAGCTCGTAACCGTTGCTGGATAGCAAGTTCCTTATCTCCATATCGCAATTTGGCAGATCGCCTCACCCTTGACATGATGAGCTTCAATATTCCATACACCACCCATATTCCCAGAAGTAATCCCAGCATCAACAATATGGCTACAAAAACATTACATTGAATGAAAAAATCTATCTGCGGCAAATGCTTAAGAAGTAGGTAATATTTTATAACAATTTACTGTTTACTTAAAGTTATAATGTACTGATTATTATATTTAATCATATTTCAAATTAAATTTTTACTTTTATATCATTTATCATTCAGGAGAGAAATGTGATAATGGAAAGTGAAAAACACTGTATCACTTTATCAAAATATTTATCTCGATTCGAATAGATGTTACCGTCTGCATTTCGAGTGAGTATTGCAAACATTGTACCTGTTCTACTTAATATTTTATTGATCGCATTATTAGAATGAATTTCTTACTTCTATGTGTGTTTAATTTAATAAGTTATATTCAGTGCAATGTTAGAATCGACCCCTTAGTGCTAATCGATCAAGGTCTCGTAAGAGGCTTGATTTCTAACGACGGAAGCTATTCTAGTTTTCTAGGAATTCCTTATGCGCAAGTCGACTCAAAAAATCCTTTCGGAGTAAGTTGTTTATAGACTTTATACTCGTAGCATGTAACTTTCACAAGTATTTATAGATTTTGCATTTCTAGGACGCTCTGCCTCATCCGGGATTTGACGATCTAGTATATAACGCGTATGATGGTACTAAACAATGTCCACAAAGTTTAAAGACATCAGAAAGAACTCGTGGCAATCATCAATTAAACGCCGGCGAAGAAACGTTAGATTGCTTACGATTAAATATCTATGTACCTACTATTGCCAGTTCACAGAATCCTTTGCCTGTGCTAGTTTGGATACACGGGGGGACCTACGCTGTTGGTAGCGCCGGGAACTATATGCCTGAGAATTTAGTAAAACAAGAAATTCTTGTCGTCACGATAAATTATCGCTTGGGCCCATATGGGTTTATGTGCCTGGACGTTCCACATATTTCCGGTAACCAAGGTCTTAAAGATCAATACCTAGCTTTACGCTGGATAAGGAATCATATACGTGCGTTCGGAGGAAACCCATACAATGTAACAATGGGTGGGCACGGCGCGGGTGCTGCTTCAGCCTTATTCCACTTGTATTCTAAGAAGGAAAAGTTGTATGACAAAATAATAGCTCAAAGTGGTGTACCACAGAACTTGCTGTCTTTCGTTGAAACAGACGTTTATTCTGCGATAAAATTGGCTTTACATCTGGGTAACAATTGGACAGATACCGAAGAAGCTATAGTTTTCCTATCAAACGCACCTCATGAATCTGTAACTAGGGCTACTGCAGATATGGAATTAAAATTGAGACCCTGTAAAGAAAGGTCTTTTAGTGGCATCGAAAGCTTTATAGACACAGATCCCTACACATTTTCCAATAAAATGAAAGTAAAAAATACGCCTATTTTAATTGGACAGACCAGTAAGGAGCTAGTGGGTTCGCAAGCTAACAATGTAGATGAGGATTACACGTCAGATCCATTTTATGATTATATACAAGAGTATTTCAATTTAGATGAAGAAGACTTATTGGAAGTGTCTCAAACGGTGCGTCATTTTTATATTGGTGATGAAACGGTATCCAAGCACTTAGCTTCGGAATTAGAATCGTTCACTTCAGATTTTATTTATAATTATCCAGTGGATAGAACAGTTAAAAATTTAATTGAAGAAATTGCTTACCCAGTATACGAGTACGAGTTCCGCTATGTAGGAGATAAAGATATAGAAGGTGCACCGCATTGCGAGGAACTGAAATACCTGTTTCATTTCTATGATGATTTAGTTGAGCAACATGAAAATCAGCGTATCATAAAACAGATCACAAAGTTGTGGTCTAATTTTGTAAAATACGGGTAAGTTGTTTAATTATGTTTAGGGAAAGATATAGTGATGAGTATTATATAAAACTATTATTTTTCAGTAACCCGACACCTGGTGATGACGAGTTATTGCCAGTTAAATGGTCTCCAGTATCAAAAGAATCCAGACCCTATATGATAATAGATGCAAAATTTAAAATTGAACATAGAGTTAATAAGGAGAGAATGGCATTTTGGGATCTCTTTTATAAAGCTTACGGGCGATATAATAAATTCTCTAAACGTTGTAATTTTAAATAAAATATTTAAATGTGTATTATTTTAATAAGATCTATAAAAAAGATAAAAACAGAAAAAATAAAATGTTTATCCAATAATGTAGTAATAATCTAAATACATAATAAAGAATGGTAAGTCATCTATGACTATGGTTGTATATACTCTGTATTCACAGATAACGAATCATAGGGATATATATAATATATATGAATGAATCATGTTAATTAGATGAAGTCAAAACTACTCCTAACTACTAGTTTTGAAAATAAAACAAATCTCTGCAGTAATAATTTTAAATAAAAAGAGTTCAACTTTGCAAAATACTAGAAACTACTGATTCAACACATAAATTGAGATAGATTATATAAAAGACAATCAATAATAAACAATGGTTTTTGTAAACCACAACTTTCTCGCAATACGTTCCGAGTTTCGCCGACATTTCCTATTTTCTTCATTTTCTCTGACCCTTAGCGCGTGACTCGATAAATGCATCTTAATTTTTAATAAATAAACGGGCACCTCCGACAATTGGGTGTGGAAAAGTAGGCAATTTCTGCGGAATAACATAATATTTGTTTTCACAAAACACCACGAACACTTCAACCAAAACTGCAATATGCTCATTGAAATTTCTATCAGCATATAAACGTATGAACGTTAAACATACAAAAGTGTGTCGCCTTTGCTATTTGCATACTTGAACGATATAGCAGAAAATCAACTTGTAACGACTATTGATCTTGAACCAGATTTATTAATAAGGCTATTAATATTGTTTTAAGCAGTCTTATAAGGAAAAGACGTCCAAAAGGTAATAAATAAGATCCAAATAAAGATATTAAAAGAGTTTTAATATTTTGTATAGTTTATATCTTAAAATTAAGAAAGTGAGTAACCACTTCATTTGATTATTTTCATTTTAATTGAATAACGTAATAATACTATTATGCTCTCATATTTAAAATATATATGATTTTTATTGAGTTTTTTTTAAATATAGAGCAGAATATTCGCGATATATTTGTGATTATTCCTTTAAATATATATTTGATAATAGGTAGAATGCATAAACACAGTAACTCTTAGAGCACGAATTAGTGTTTATTATTATCTTGGCGTAGAAAAGTAGAACAATGTTGCTCGAATTTTGAAATGATCCAATTCAAGATTTATTATACCTATGTAACATCAATAAATGAATCATCTTCGATTATAAAGAGGCCAATACCAAGATAACCCGCTTCAGATATTAAATCTATAGACAAGGACGACCTTTTTGTGTCAAGGTATTACAAAAGGAAAACGAATTTTATTGTTATTTAAAACCCATCTGCTTTTTAAGTGAATTTTATTATTAATCTCAACTTCACGAGGTCACTTTTGCAACGAGAATATACTTTAACTTTATGGTAACATTCATCTAGGATGTTCTGTGAACAATGTAAATTGGGAAACCATATTCAAAGAAAAACACTTTATTAACGGACTTAAGTTATGTATTTTTAAAAAAAAAAAAAAAATTAAAATATATTTACATTATTTAAAAAAAAATCCGACGTTTCGCGTACTTTACAGCGTGCATGGTCACGGTAGACTCTTTATTTTGTAAATATATTTAAATTTTGCAAAAATATATAACTTAAATCCGTTAAAAAAGTGTTTTTCTTTAAATGAGCAACAGTTATGTTAACAAAAGACAATATTATATGCATTATTGTTAATAATAACAGGTATTTAATTACCCCGGAATTCGACTATTAAAAATATTGCGTAAATCCGAAGCCACAAGAGCTTTTCTTGTTTTGCCTGTAATTTAAGCTGTATAAAATTCGCAACTTACGCATATAAATGTCAACTGGTTCCCTCGTGGTCCGTATATCACATCCACCGTCGGTTATATTTAGGTAATAGACACCAAATTCACCCATATTCGGTCTCAGCTGACATATCAATCCCCTGTTAGAAAAAAATTGGTATTTTTGTTATAGGACCTGTAACGCCATGAGGGTAACGGGTGGGTTGGCGGCCTTTAGGAAATAGGTCGCTCTTTTCTTGAAGGCATCGTACCTTATAGATAAGTAGATATATCTGTTGAGTGTATTTAAGATATTGTATTCTATTCCCTGATAAATACACGATTCAATTAGGATTTCTTTTTTCTGAACCGTTTTCTGAGATTTGCACAAATAAGTGCAAATTACGCCAGTTTTATAACATTTGGCTCTACATGTGTGAAGCGGTAAAGGCACCCTGATTTTCTTCGGAATAACATATTTGTTTTTTACTAAGCAATCACAATACACGAACATTTCATTCGAGACTGCAATATTCTCATTAAAATTTCTATCAGCGCGTATCACAGTAATGTGTTAAATATTGTAACTTGTCCAATATACTTTCACCTCCATACATCAACTTGAATCGAAATGTTCAGTAAAAATTAGCATAATTCAGGCAACAAACAATAAAAAAACCGATTGTTGATTCTACTATAGACATAATTTTACTTGTTACGGCTCGATTAGGTGTTTAATTAATAATCTTATTGTAATATCAAAATTGGCCAAAACGCACGAAATAAAATAATGTGCAATAACTTTCTATTGCTTATTTATACTTTATTTTAAATATAAATTTAAAATATAATGTCCTCAAAATCTTTAAAGAATTCTTTCTTTGTTTCTTTCTTGTGTTACGCAACTAACCACTCGACTAGTGACGAAATGAAAAAGAAATTGTAATTTAATGAGTCTTAGTAAGTGGTGGTTCATTTGTAAGCACTAAGCGTTTTTTATGACATAACTTGGCTCGTGTTCAACTGATTTCACCAGATGAAGAATTTTAAACTAAAATTCCGAATGGATAGAAAAACATTTATTGTTAGAAAATTGTGCAATCCACTGCAATATACTGCGCGCTGAAGGATAGCTTATTCACAGCAGGATAATGATTATTTTATTATGAGAATAATATTTCCGATTGGTCAGTAAATACTTTTTATTTATTTATTTATCTATGCTTCGTAGTGTACACTTTATTATAAAAACGGGTGGCCTTATTGCTATGACCCGAACTCTTCGAGGCAAAACCTAACCTAACCTAACCTACAACCTACTTTAATAAATTATCAATAAAACTGGAGTAGCCTGATAAGGAACCTAATAAGCTTAAGCATTCATTATTTATATCTTATAAGATCATAGTCGAATTCTCCTTAAAAAATATTAATCAAAGGTATTATTAAAAGGTAAAGGTATTATTGTTAGGTAATACAGCTAACATTTATAATTAAATCAGTAACTTACGTGGTATTCCTGAGACTCATATACTGTTCTCCCGTATATGTGTAGGCTCGCCATGTTGATCGCCTGGTCGTGTCCACGACCCACCAGGTCTCAAAGCCTGCTGATAATGATTTTTCCAGCTCAAACGGACACTAAAATGAATGTTCCATTTAAAAAATCTTAAGCACATTATGGAGGACTTAAAGAAAGAGGGTTTATATTGACGATATATTAAAATATTTTAAAACTCTCTAATGAAACTTAATCAAAAGTGAACTCAATATATTCAAAACCAACCAACTCTTTGTAGGCGGTTGAAATAAATGATTTAAAAATTGCAAAAAAATCTTTTAAATTTTTTTAAATCTTTACAATCACTAGGATATTATATTTTTGAGCATGAATACAGTATGAATAAAAATTGTTCAAAAACTAAGCATTTGCCATAAAACGTAAGAATGGCGCGGAAACTCGGACGTCATATATGAAAAAAAATATTGCGTATTGCGATAAAAATTGCGTTCCGTTAGCATTATATATCATCTGTGGTGACATTAATGATACTGCAATCATAATTACTAATTTAAAAAACAATAAGTCAAAAGTAAGTATTAGTTTTTAATTATGTGATACACTTTTGTAGTGCCTCAATTACCTACTGTGTATATAAAATTGAAGAAACAGGCAAAGAGTGAGAACATGACGTTCAAAAATGCTAGCAATCAGTTGTATAAGTTCCTTTGAACAATATCACGAAGCTTGAGACTTGAGTTTAAAGCAGAAATTACGTGACTTAGTATTTGTATCGAGAAAGGTAGGTTACATAACCAGGTAACTCAAAATGGATTGGAATTCTTGATAAACAAGTTACAGGACCAAGTTTTAACAAAAAAGTGTATGAAGAAATTTTTTGCAGATTATGCGCCAGAGTTGAACGGCCTTAGGTCCTATGATATAAGGAGTCTTAAGAAAATTGAAAAAATAATAAAGAAATTTTAAGCTATGTCAGCTGTCAAAGTATGATTAATATTTTAAATGTTATCAGTGTATTTTGTATGCTATGGTGTATTGCGCAATTAATAGTGTATTATCTTCGTCTTTAAATCACATAAACGGACCAAGTAGGCAGGTAATTTCTCTACGCTTGCGTGATCAAAATATTTGACACACATACTTACCTATTATTTTTAATTAGATCTTACTTGCAACTGCAATGCAAGTAGAGCAAGCAACAAAATATACAATGATTTGTTTTTAATCAGTAATTTATTTATTTTCTAGTATAGCTTAATTTGATATGCAACGGTAAAATTAATTTCGTAGTAAAGTAATATCAATGTTGTCCAAACTTTTACCCCCAAAAAATAATTAAGGTCTAATTATATTCTTTTCATCAAAGCGTAAACACTATTATGTCAAATTCGAAATGGACGAAACGGTACTTTAGTTATAAGTATATTTTAAATACACCAAGTAATTTTTCATACTACCTTTATATTATAATATATTCATGTTGTGTCATATAAGTCTTTCATTTAATACCAATTAATTTTAATTGAATCCTTAAAAGTAACAATAAAATTCCCGGGAAAATTCCAGGACACGTCATTGCAATTAAGGTGCAATGCCCCATCACAACGCACATTTCCAATGTCCATCAAGAATTTCGCGTTCATTAAATTATAAACCTGATTTTTTGATTTATTTATTACTTCCAAATTAACGAAATTAGCTTGATTGATCTGTATAGTGATTTTAGAATCCCAAGATTTAATAAATAGTGTGACCAAATATTTTAAAACACTTTTTAATTTAGATATGTTGCTTTAGATATATTTAATTTAGACACTAGCTGTGGTTCTAGAGGAGTAGAGCCTGATCTTATAACGTAGTCATTTTTTTTCTCGCTTTGACAATATTTTCACAGATGCTATGATCCGGAGGTCCAAGTTACCCATTAAAAATATCATTCATGGTGATCAATAAATAGTGAAATATTTATAATGTCACTTAAAATGTTTAGCCATTTATCCTGTCCTGTCCTTAAATTTTTTTATACCCCTTATTTGAACGCACGACGTCAGGATTTGGTAGACGTACGTGACTACACAAAATAAAAAAATATTAATATAATATCTAATGGTATGTACTTTCGAAACGATACATGCTCGAAGGTCAATTTGAGAAATCGTGCCTATTTACACTAGTAACGGACGTTGGTTGTTAAATAAGAATACGCAAATGATGCAAGCTCGTTCATTGACATTAATGTAAATTAAATTGCCAAAAATATTAAAGAGGCGCTTAATGATTACAAAAACTTTCACGTGCACAATAAAACTGCAGTATGCAGACAGAAGCAATAGTTTTATCATCCTACGTCATTTAAAAATATGAGCTGTTTTCAAAAGCATTTATGGTTAGATTTGTGCGCTAAATGCTTCTGTCTAACAATTTTAATCCTAACAAATATAGCACTTGTATTCTCCCGATTCAATTCTGCCAATTAATGGCTATAAGTACCGGTAGATTTATTTATGTATCATGTCTTCATTGCGCCAACAGAATTTGATAGACAGAGACGGAAAAGTGATTGCAATTAGACTTATTGAAGTCACTATAAATCAGTTTAATTGCATATTTTTAACTTAAGTATTCACCTGTTTCTTTTATGTCCAAGTTTCAATTTAAAAAGTCGAATAGTTAACAAACAGACAAAAAACACATTACAATTTTTTTATCATAAATACCTCTCAACTATGATAATTGTCTTTGCAATTAGGAGTCGAGGTATTCTATAAGAACAACTGTAAAACCGCGTCGCTTTCTTTTTACTGTAATAACTAATGACAACTTGAAATACCTCCATTGGTTAGCGTATTCAGCTTATTGGGTTTTAGTTGTTCAAAAAACATGTGAACACTGCATATTGCTAGATTACAAAAAATACGATAGCTCAGTTGAGGTAGTAAGTGGGCCATACATGAGGAATGAAGTTCCGATCGTGTCGGATTTCCGGCCTATTGGGCTGAGAGCTATGGGGTATAGAGTGCACTTGTGTCTACGCACACTTGTGCCTATATCTTCTATGCAAACGACACCTTCAACGTGTTCGGTTTTATTAAACAAATCGTATTAAATCTTCTTATATACGCTGAACATATCTGAATATCAATGACTACTGCTTACTAATTTAGTGATAAATTGATGTAGATTATTCCCTTCATGATTTATTTAATGTGCAATCTTTTCTATTCAATAAGTCGCATTTATAACGGAAGCCATCACTTGCAACTTGCACATCTGTCATTAAGCTAAATACTACTTCAAATGAGTATGTACCGCAATGAAATAAGTGATATAAAAACTTAAAGGTTATCTATATTCTATATATATCTAATGTCGATGCCAAAGTGTTTACATCTGGTTTTATGAAGGTTAGAGGTTCATAAACCTATCAATTGGAATATAAATGTTTTGATTACAGTGTAGTGTAGGACAAACACTGATACAATTGTAAGCGATACTAAGTATTATGAGGTAGATTACAGCCTTCTTGAAATTTTTGGAGTAGATTGTTGCGGGACAAAGATATATGATCATCATTATTTCGGACACAACTAGGCAACACACAAACCGTAGGTAAATATCATATTTTAACCACAGTAAAATTTAAACAGCTTTCTCTTAGATTTGTTTATTTCTTTTGTTTTATAACTCGAAAATTTAAGCAGATAGTGGATTTAAATAATCGGGCAAACATAAATTTCTTAATATCAATTAAAAATATTTACTCACCCTAAAACAATCGTCAGATACGCTAAACACATCAACATTCCTGTTAGCCTCTGCAACGATTATCGCCTGGTCCATCATCAGGGCACTGATGTTCAGACCCTGGTGCTCCTCAACCCCAGGGTCCTCCATCCAGGAGCGCACCAAATCCTTGTACCACTGCCATGTGTCATTCGCGACCGTAGAGTCGTTCATTTTTACGCGTATAACATTATCAAGCGTCTGGGTTGCGAGAGCTGCGAACTAGAACTGCCGGTACGACCGGTGTCCACGCGTTTTGCGAATGAGGCTTTCTAAAGAAAAAAACTTGTGATGGCTCGGGTCGTTGGGAGGGAAAACTTCGAAATCGTTTGTGATTTGTTATCCGGTGTATTCTCTTATCTGTTATGTTAAGTATTTAATTGTAGCTGCTAATTTTTGCAATTTTTTTTATTTATTATTATTTATTGTTAAAATCGTACACAAACAATATTTATTCCCACCATCAAATCTACAGAATCGAATATATAAATTAATATTTAGTCATATATTTTGTAATATTGATAAAAAACATATTTGCAGACCAAAATAAAGGTCTGCAAATATGTGAAACAATTATTTAAGTTAATATTTTTGTAAATAATTGTAAATACTACAATAAATTCGCGTATATCTGACAACGTTAAAGAAATATGATTAAAGATATTTATGATTCAGTATTATATTACATAAGGCGTTATTATTTCACATTAATTGTATTCACGCACAATATCAGCCCCAATGTCGCGTGCAGAGTACCTTACGGTCATAATATGCAATACACGCTGGCCTTAACAATTATCAGTCGACCTTCTATATTTAAGAAACTTCATCAGTAGGCCAATTCTGTTCTCATTTAAACGTCGTATATTTGGTAATATGTTGATAATATTAATTCTAACTGTAACTTTTGTTTGTGTAGCGGCGGAAGATGGGCCACCAGACGGCTTTATGTCTAACTGTAAGTTGAAGTGTATTGATATAACAACCTTAATCAACTTCCAAATAACGGGAGACTCATAATTCAGAATCTTTTGTCGCTGAGGTCGTAATCACCCGGAGTGATTTGTTTTTTTTGTATTACTATATCCCAAGTGGTCATTTGACGATCAACCGTAGAATCATAATATTTGATTCTATCAAGTGTAATCCGATCGCTTTGTGTAATTTCTTTACAAAATGGTCAAGACGATTATTATTACCGCGTTAAATCCGAAATGTTTTCAGGTCCGGGAATGACTCGCAATACATCAATGTCAGAGGAGACAAAGAATTCCTTAACTGTGGTGGTGATGTGGCCATCTGACAGTTGGTTTGGTCACGATGATGCAACCTGCAAACTCAGCGTCGCAGGTGCGGCTTGTGTAGAAAAAAATATTGACTTGAAGAAGGAAGTTGTGGTAATGTATATTTTCTTCAGTTTCGTTTTTCTATACGGCGCAACAAGTTGAATCTTCACAAATAAGAACCGCGTAAATATATGTACAAATAGATATATATATATCTGTCTATATATCTATAGATCTAACCCAGGATCTTTGTGTTAAAAATACTAATCGGTAGTAGCTTGCTGGCGTTTATATATCTTTATACACAATTCGTTACCTGTAATACCATTCTCATTATATGGTAAAAAGGTTGAGCGATCCTCTGTATGTTTCAAAGAGAAAGCTAATATTGGATTTATTTTCAGATAATGATAAGTGGTTACCTGGACGCATCATTCTCGCCAATTGCCCAAACGATGGTGAAGCCGTATCTTGAGCGGGGCAAAAACGTGATTGTCGTGGAATTATTCCCTTTACTTGTGCGGACATATCCCTTGTGAGACATTTTTATTACTACTGCAACTCTCATATGCACTAATTACTGTTGTTTTCGCTATTGAGTAGATTATTTGGCAAAACTATGAAAGAGGAAAGAATTGTTTGGAAGGGAAACCAAAAAATGTTAACATCCTTCTAACCATATGTTGGTAACGTACCGTTACCGGTAACGTTGGTACCATAACGTAAAAACGAGAACGAGCAAGTACGAAACGTCTACATACATTTTGGTTGGCTTTAAGAATTTGTATGTAGGTATGGTATACCACTCCAGCCCATTCTCTAAAATGTCATTATCTACAATGTTATACTGCAAATATACATTAGGCTAGGTCATGTAATTAACATAATACAAGATTCAACTTCAAATTCATGAAAAGATAAACATATAATATCTATTTCCATTAGATCGTAGAAGCGAGTATTTGTTCACTAACAAGGAGCAAGTTCAAAAATATAAGATATTTTGTATTATTCTAATTAATTTTACCTTTATTTTTGATCAGAGCCGCGCGAATAACGAAACCTCTCGGTCTAATCCTTGGTGAATTCATGGCCGAACTAACTCGAAGGGGTCTACAGCCAGAAAATCTAGAAATGCTTGGAGGAAGTTTAGGCGCGCACATAGCATACTATGCAGCTACTAAGTATCATCAACTTACGAACCAAAAGCCAGCTAGATTAACGGGTGAGTAAATGTTATCCATTAGAAATAACCTTATAATAACATTTTAAGGTTATTTTGCTCAAATAAACCATCATTGTAGCGGTCTAAAGAAACATTTTATCATTTAGGGGCTACTATTACTTTATTTCCCCTATGTTTATGGTTTCCAACGAGCCTAAATTATATTTTTATTTTTGAAAATCTTGCTAAAAGCTCTATCTATCGGCAAAAAGACAGTATGTACAAAATTGTACTCATAATTTATACGAGTACTATTAGAATAATTATTTTTTTTCGATAGTATCTTCTATATATATCATTTCCCTCAAATATAACAAGTAGGAACTTTCTTGTGAATATAATCTGAATACCATGTGAATAGGTCTAGATCCAGCCGGTCCCTGCTTCCGAAACCTCCCGCGAGAAGAGCGCTTCAACTCCGACGCAGCACATCACGTGGATGCACTTCATACCAATATCGATGGATTTGGCATAGCTGACGCCGACGCACACGTTGACTTTTACGCCAATGGAGGTAAAATTAAGACTGGAAGCCATAAAAAAAATATGTTGTGTATATTTCGTTACGGATTTCAACATTACAATAGTAAATTGTAATAGTAATGGAATACAGGACCTACCAGATCACAAATAAGCCTCTTGGACAATTGTCAGTTCCTAGTGAACTGTTATCTAATGTATTACTTATTATTTATTTACAAAAAAATCGTAAGGTACCCGCGGGTACGTACGAAATAGAGTAATTGACGATCAAAGTTATACTCGCACAAGCAGTGCCGTATAGACTTCTATACGTGAGTTCAAGTCGCTGTGAAGTGACGGACGAACGCTTGCGCTTTTACCTCCGCCAGTATCTTCGAAACATTCAGTGGTGAGGTTTCACGGCACGAATTATAAATATTGTCTCCAGAAAAACGTATGCTATTTTGAAAGTATCTTACTTATAAACTTATATTGACTGTCCGTTTACATATTCACTTTACAAATGAACCAGCTTAATGCATCTAGTCTACTCAGTACATCGCTTTCTCAACAAATTATTTAATTTTAGGAGAGTACCAGCCATACATGGCAGGTAATTTCATCATGCCGTGCTTCCTGTTCTGCAGCCACGTGAGAGCTGCAATCTACTGGATAGTGGCTAATGAAAATCCGGACCAATTTTTAGCAGTCCAATGTGATTCCGTTCACCATGCGCGTCATGGAAAATGCTACGATAAAATTACAAGCAATGTCTTAGGACCCAACACGAATTTCTCACGCCCAGGAATATATTACCTCCCCACAACCGACAACCCACCTTATTACCTAGGCGTTAAGGGTCTTAAGAAAAGAAAGTACGCAGTTAACAGTTATTTGTTAAAAACAGCACCTGATAAAGATCTAGTTATTTGATATATTTGTTTTATTTGCAGTTCTAATATTGGAATGATTCAAGAGCATGTTTAGAGTACTTAAGAGTGATATTTAGGCTTTCGTCGTACAGAGAATTTATATTTTAACAGACTCCCAAGTACATTCTATGATTGAGAATTTTTGTATAATCATACGAAATGTATAGCCATATGTTTATAGTTTCATTTAGAAAACGCAAATCTCAATATCAAAATTGGAATTTATTCAAGTTAAAAGTACTTGTTATGAAGCTTTTTGTCTTTTGTCTTCGTAGTTCAAATCCAACAGGTCTCTAAGACCAAAGATGAATCTAGGGCTACACACATATATACAATAATTATTAGTCATACAAAACTCATGAATACATTCTAATAGACCATTTTTTTGCAATATGCCGCAAACACTCGACGCACGTTTCATCCCGACACCGGAGCATCCTCAGGAAGTTGCCTCTACGAACCGCATTCATTGAGTGTGAATGAAAGTTTTTCGTCTAGTATTGCTATTAGATTGGTCTATTACAATTGTATAGTAAAGTAACACCTAATTCTATTAATAATAAATCTCACATACCTGAAATAAATAAAACAAACAAATACATCGCAGCAGTTTATTAAACATATAATGCAACTTATTATACCACGTCTACGCGTTGCTGATAAATTGATACAAAACCTATCTAAATTATGTACATATTAGTTATCAGTCGGTGCTCAATATTACAACAATTTGAGCATACTGGAACCATTAATATAAAACAATGACGGTTAAGTCGCATATACATTACGGAATAAATTAATATAGATAGGTCTTTGCTAGAATTTTGTAGTACTTTAACTCCACTTCTCTTCACACATGGAAAATTTTCTCTATATTTTCTGTATACATATGCAAAATCCTTGAAGTAGGATTGTTTGATGATGCACGGTTGATGCTTAAGTTTGTGATGTATATATCCACTCTTAATAATTGATTCCGTGCATAATAGCCGCTATTTATTAAAGTTCATTGATTAATTAGTACATTAAAAAAATTGCATAATATTTTTTTATTGAGACTGAAGACTTAATAAAACCAATAGATATACGCAACTCCAACAACCCCATAATTGATTGATAGTATGACGCATTGGACGCTACGAAAAAGATAATTTCTTAAAGCTTTTAAAGAAAAACACTTTAACGGCTTAAGCTATGTATTTTTACAAAACTTTAAGTATATTTTACATTATTTTAAATTATCCCGACGTTTCGGAGGACACCGTGAGCCAGATTTGTAAAAATCCTTCCGGTTCTAGTCGATACCAACTCCGGGGCAATAATTACACATAAAACATAACCTCTGTGCAGCTGCGACACTTATTTTAACAATCAACACCTTTTCTCTTCAGTCTACCGTGACCACGCACGCTGTAAAGTACGCGAAACGTCGGAAAATTTTAAAATAATGTAAAATATACTTAAATGTTGTAAAAATACATAGCTTAATCCCTTAATAAAGTGTTTTTCTTTAAATGAGTAATAGTTATGTCAATAAAAAAGAATATTATATCTTAAATCTTATTAATAATCCATCGTTTCATTGTAATTAAACAATGTCACTTTGCGAAGCGCCCAATGCCAAAGTGACCAGCCATGATTAATTATGACAATAAATAATCATCTAAAAATATTTATATAGGTATAATATACGTTTAGAAAACCTCTCACCATTCAGATCTCAATACTTCTATAAGCCGCCGCCGTCTTGATTGCGATATGTTAATTAATTTTGATATTAAACAAGAAACAAATCAACGGTTCCCACTCATATAAATATAAATCACTATAGGATATTTTTAATACACGATTATAGGAAAAAAGCGATATTTGTAATGTAACAGCACCAATACCATATATTTTCTGATAAGCGATACAAAAACACTTTATAGTTGACACTTATTTTTAAACACTTAGGTTAAATAAATTTGTCAAAGTAAAAAACATAAGGAAATCTTTATAAGAAAATATCATTGAAATGCCCATTCTATGGCTTCAGTTTTTATCGGATTCAATTCCATTAACAATAACTTTGTATTCTGACCAATTAACACTTCCCACATTTAATCGCACTCAAAACAATACAGTTTCAATCCGATAAAATCGTTTTCCATAATATTTTTGGAATGTGACAAATCAAAAGAAAATGAATACACCACTTGAAATTTCAAATATTAATAATGTTGCCAGACTGAAGAAAACATTTCACTATTCTCTCAAAAAATTTCAATTAATCAGTCAATATTCCTTCCAATATTACTACAAATACTTTGACATAATCTGTAACATTTAACTTTACCAAATTATATATTTAGGAAATATTAATATATTGAAAGACAAAGCTGTTTTAAATGTATAAACACAATCTTTCAGGTATGAAAAATGTTAATTCAATTGCAAAACATTAGCTACCTATTCCACTATCTTATAAAGTCCGTACTCCACATAGCGGAGCGAGTGAGTACTAGCTACCGAGGGATATACTCCAGCGGGTACCAGGCCACGGTTTCTTGCCTCAGGGGCAACGAGCCTAAAGGTATCACCACACCACCCAAAAACTGGTTCTCCTGTAGGGAATCGTAATGCCATACCGTGGCTTGGAGGCTTCTGTTCTTGATCACGTCCAGGGGTAAGCGGTACTCCAGCATCTCCATAAATGACGGGTGCGAGTTGCGTTTGAGTACACGCGTTTTGCGTTTCGTCTCTTTGGTCGGATCTGGGACTAGGTACACCTGAAATTTGTAGGAAATTCGTTAATTTTTTATAACCGTGCTTGGTTTTTGCACTAGAATATTGTCTTTTATTGACATAACTGTTACTTATTTAAAGAAAAACACTTTATTAATGGATTGAAGTTGTGTATTTTTGCAAAATTTAAATATATTTACATTATTAAAAAAAATTCCGACGTTTCGCGTACTATACAGTGGTCACGGTGGACTAAAGACAAAAGGTGTTGTTTGTCAAAATAAGTGTCACAGCTGCAGAGAGGTTGTGTGTTATCTATATTTATTGCCTCGAAGTTGGTATGGTATATAGTGTTTTTCTACACTATAAGTTTTTCAAATTTTTGACGTTTGCAAGTGTATTTATCAATATATTTTGAATCAATGCCTACATCTGAGAGAATAAAATTAAACCTACTTTGTATATATATTAGTTAAGTGTTAATGGAGGCGATTCTGATGTACACACTCTAAACTAAAAATCTCTAAATTTAGCTTTAGACCCGTCAAACAGTTTTAGAGAGCGTAACTTATTATGTATATCTCTAAATTGATAGCAATAAGGTTTAAATTGTCAATGTAGAAATATATAGAATACACACGTTTGACAGATCTAAACCTAAATTTAGATTTTTAGTTTTAGAGGTGTACATCAGAATCGCCACCATTACCCCGAACCTAAAATTCTCTAATAAGTGGATGTTCGTTAGTAGACCGAGTATGTCTGAGTCTGATTTATTTAGCTTTTTACATGAGATCTACTTGCAAGAGGTCTGCCTAATAATAAAAGGTCTTAAGCTAGAACCTATAAGTATATTTATTTAAAAGGGAACTAGGATTAGAAACTTCACCTTGACATATGGGTTAGGTGGCAAGCCTTGAGGTGTGGCCGCCAACGATTGTGCATGGAGTATGAGCACTGATAGTACCCCACCCGTGTACTGAACCGACAGCTTCAAGGATCCAGAACCACTGCTTTCCACTTCTACAGTTTCACCTTAGGAGGTAGAAATTTCATATTTATAACCCTCATAGTTATACATACAGTTTTATATTAGGTAATGTTAATTTTAATTTTGCAAAGCACCTGAGTGCCTCATTTGGAAAAGGTCAAAAGTCATCAACGTAAGTATACTTTTACCACATACTTTTAACTTATCAGAAACATGTTTCAGAAAATAATGTATCGTATTTATGAGTTTAAAAAAATTGATTTAGGTTTTCATTGCATGAGTTTTTTATAAAATCCGAAGAATATTCTCATTAATCAAATATCATTCATAACTAAATTATATCAAAAAGTTGTAACATTCTGAAGGGAGATACGTAATCACATAGATTTTTAAAAATATAAACAGAGAAAAAGGTGAGCTCACATACCTCGTCTCATTCTTTGCGGCTCGACATCCTGTTGGTCCCTTAATAGAGGGTGGAAGAAGGTATATACGAGATCCGAATGCGCTATTTCATCTGCTAGACTGAAGAGTGATGTCAGAAATGCTTGGACATCGCCAAAGCGTCTCTCGGCCACTTGACGGATGTTCGAACGTCCCACATGCAGACCGGATGGTAAACTAGTAATTAAATAAATACCAGACATTACATTTAAAGAAAAATACTTTATTAACGGATTGAAGTTGTGAATTTTTGCATATTATTTATATAGATACATTTTTAATTTAGTTTTTTAAATTTTCCGACGTTTCGCTTACTTTACAGCGTACGTGGTCACGGTAGACTCGACCGCAACATAAACTCATAACTTAAATTCGTTAAGAAAGTGTTTTTCTTTAAATGAGTAACAGGTATGTTAATAAAAGACAGAAACATTTTTTGTATTCCTTACGTTGGCGTATGTGACGGAAGGAAAGCAATTGAAATCTTCATAAAACTTATTAAGAAATTTTAAGAAATTTAATTCATTAACCTCATAAATAATTGCATCGCTGAGAAACAGTTTATAAGAGTAATGCGTTATGGGAACCGCTATCCATATTTAATTTGCATCTCATATTAAAATAATAAATAACTATATCTGTGTGACAAATTAAATAAACTAGTATCGCCTATATAAGGTATTCCACGACGCTCCTATAAATTCGATAAGATAACAATTATTAATATTATATTTATATCTAATCATGTATAGTTAAGTGATAGGACTTGCGTTGTCTTGAATTGGCAATTGTAGGTGCAGAAGCAATTCGTAAAGAATGTAAAAATAATATCTAACTGATAAACATCAAGCGATAGAAATTTTGTAAACAATGTTTAAGTTAAGGTGTTTTAAGGTGTCGTTCGATTTCATTACAGGAAAACAACGTGGTTTGGACTGTGATTTGAGTCCCGTATCAGTTAATGGCGCTTATAGAAGTAACACTTATAATGGTAAGATTAATCCTGTTAATTATAGTGTTTGGAGCACAAAGATCCAATAATAAGCTGAGGCATGTGAGGATCCTGTTATATGAATATCTCTTGAACATGGTCGCCAATGCCTTGTCATGGTGTATATTTATTTATTAAACAAATTTGTATTGATAGGTTTGTTTTTTAATATTAACAGAAGTAATGATAAGTTTATAAGTGTTTTCATTAACCAATTATTGTTTTCTTTAGACAGCGGTTTAACGTACAATCCTCCAAAAGAATCCATGGTACAACTTCCAAACTCACAAGCTAAACAATTAAAAAGCTTCAAAAGTACTGGTGACCTTACGAACGAAACTAATTACAATCCATATGTAACAAGAAGTACAAATGATTTATCTATGAATGCTCATACAGTGTCTAAACTTCAACATAAGGGAAACAAGAAAATTGAAAAACAATGGATGCTCGAGCGAAAGAGGCAGGAAAAAATTGCTCTACAAGAAAAATTAGCAGCCCATGAAAGAAATAATAAGGAACAATTAGAAATAAAAGAAAGAAATAAGCGAGAAAAGTTAGCAGCACGAGAACTTCAAAGACAAACAAATATAGAAAGAGAAAAACAAAGCAAGAAAGAAAAACCAGAAGCCGTAAACAAACTGAGATCGAAGAAGAAAGCTGCTCCAACCCCACCACAACCTACTGTTAACCTACAAATACCAAATCGAAGTCAACCGAACCCAGCGAAACAAACAAACAAAGTAATTGAACCGAAGCCTAGAAAGACCACTTCAGCCAACGCAGCAAATTATCAAGCTTACTCAACAAATACTCTAGAAAGTTCTATAAGCAAATCCAGTGGCCCACCGCCCTATGGAGAATATCCAGAAATTATCATAGACGTACCAAATACTAACATAACATTTGGAGAACCGGTAACCGATAGCAGTTGGGACTTGATATCACAGCACAGAGAGCAAATGAGCAGAACAACAGCGCCAATAGTACCAAATAGGAGGAAAGACTTTCAATATAAAGTGGGAAACTTACACATAGCAGGAAATAGTGATGCATAATATTGTTAATGTTAAAACTAATATTTATATCCACGGTACGGATTTAGTAAATATAGACTTTGCTGAGTAAAACTGTGCCTGTAATTTTGTAAAATAGGTTGCTCTTATCATTACAGTCACGTGGTATATAATTTCAAAGTTGACAACCCTATGGCTATTCAGTCACAAAACACCTGTACTAGACCTGATTAAATAATTTTAAATCTCAGACCTGTTGCACTACAGACAAATTGTTTGAAGTGGAAAATTATACCAATCCGAACATTATCTGAAGTTTTTATTGGGTTTACCCCCTATAAAATAAATTTATATTCGAGCTTAATGCAAATGTAACACAATATAACTGGAATCAAGAAGAGGTAATTAAAATTTTAACCGTAAATTGGTTAAATTTTTAGACATTACATTACATTAAACACATTACATTACATTACAATAAAATTCAAAAAGGCAAGTACATTATAGAGCACCCGAGTCTTACCTGTGCACTTTGGCGAGTGGGAAATGCAGACATATCTTCTGATAGAGCTCTGTGAAGTGCTTATAGCTCCGGTAGAGAATCGCAGGAGTAGTCTGCCCTTGTCTGTAAACGCGTAGTGCGTATACGTAGTGCTTTTCAGGATCGTAGCGTTTTTCGTAGCTGAGACACTCTACACGAACTATGCGACCCTCTTGAGCCATACTGCAATACAAAAGAAAATTACCACTACTAAGCAATTAAGGATACCAAAAAAGGTTCAGCAACAGTATCTCCATTATAATGTATTATAACCATATAATGGAATATAAATGTGAAAGTTGACAAAAAACGAACTATTAAATATATACATAATATTATAATTAAAATAGTTGCGTTTCTTTTCTGAAAGTAAATTTATTATAAACATATATTAATTACAATTATATATACAGTAAATAAAAACTAAATTAACTTATTACCTTGAACTTTTTAATGTTAAAAGACGTATAAAATGATAACTAGGTAAATGTAATTAAAACAAAGATGTAGCTACAATGATTCAAACATTCAACATTTTTTAACATTATAAATATATAACAGCAAAAAGTATTAAATATTCTTACGAGTATGTTCTTGGCATGAAGGACAGCAATTCCGAAGAATTCGTGCCCTGATCACCGCTAGCACGTAATTGCGCCAAATTGTGTAGGAAGAAATTGATTGGCGTAAATCTGAAAACAACCTTTAATTTGAAGTCTCTTCGTTGGGGATACTAGAGATAAATAAGTTATAATATACGACCTTTTTATTGTTCCCTCAAAAGAATACACATTTTACTCAAATAACATATAAAACAACTTAGACAAGCATCAAATCACACATTATATGGAATTTAAATGCAGTATCGAAGGTACGTACTTGCTCTTGAGCGAGGAATGTATGAGCCTCGCGAAGGCAGCCGCGGCCTCGGCGTTCGTAGCAGCGGGCAGCAACGCACTGCGCACGTAGTTCACGGCCGTGCTCGTCACGCCCGTCACGCCTGACATCGCCATCTGATTGGTCACACATTTATATATAGAATGGATGAAGAGATCATTCTAGTATAAGCCTTGATACACAGAACTGTAAAAAAACAAAGCTATTACTTCACTTTATGACATACTTCTAACGAATTTTGTTGAACAATAATGACGAATATACCACAAAGTGTTTTAACTAATACTAAAAACATTTACCAATGCGAATAAATCCAGTATATGGTCGTGGTGGGCTCGTACTATATTGAAAGCCATACAGCACAATTCCACAAAGTGCTGGAAGCGCTGCGTGGGTCGCTCGCCGCCATTTATAACGTACGCCATGTCGTGAGTTAGCACGAACGGTGCGCGGTCGCTACAGACGTATACAACATATGGATTTCATTAATTTTGTTACCCTCACTTCTCTTTAGGCAAAATATCAATGCTCACGATCAAATACAACTACTTAATTGCTGAGAACAGAGAGTCTTCACCCTGTTCAAGACGTATTGAATCCAGGTAATGGGCATATATATCTGGGGTCTGGGTGTTTTATGTTTGTATTTATAAAAAAGTATATAATGTACCACTTGTTAGCCGCCATAATGCGAATAATAACTAATTTATCTTAGGCCTAACCGATCGTGTGTGAAATACAAACCGTTTAAAATTTCCAAACATCTGCGCGTCGCCGAGAAACTTTCCAAAATCGATATGGAAGAGGTGCCCGGACGTCTTCAACATAATATTGTCGTTATGTCTGTCGCATATGCCTAGTAAATACGTCGCAACGCTGTATCCGGCACAGGAAGCTGAAAAATAAGTTGGTATATTTTTAATCCATTTTTCAATAGACACTCAAAAAGTTTATACTGTTTACGTCAAATCTTGAACCTATGCGATATATATTCAGGAATATATTGTAATAGTACATCTCAGAAGGGTATAGAAATGAAAACAGTTGATTCACAATATCATAATCATATATTCCAAATCACAAACACTCTATACTGAAATAGTAATATTCGGAACACTCAGCGATACAACCACCTCTCACTAAAGTTATAGCAACACTATATCGAACCTCACAAGAGCTCCACTTATACCCTTTTGGCAGTAGCCGCCCCACCGACCATCCGACCAATTTACCCACGCCATCTGTCAGCAATATTAACAAGTTAATAGATCGATACATTATGCCGACAGATGGCGCTGATAATGAAATCAAGCACTTTACAGTGAATGCCACCGATCTCTATGATGGTAACAATATACACACAGATAAAATCCGAACATCGAGGCAGAATACGAAATTTCATCCGTAACACCTCGATGTCCGCAGTTCTACAACTGAGCGCTTCAGAAGGCATTTTCTGCCGTTCACCGCTTTGTGGAACCAGCTGCCAAAAGAGGTACGAACAAATACGACTTAGGGACCTTCAAGAAGAGAGCGTATAAGCATCTTAGAGGCCGGCAACGCACTGGTGAGGCCTCTGGCATCGCGAGTGTCCATGGGCGGCGGTATCACTTAACAGCCTCCTGCTCGTTTGCCCTCTATTTTATAAAAGAAAATATATATGTATTTTACTTTTTTAATACTCGTATTACTAATAATCTATCCTATATGTTTTGCATTGGGAGCATAAATAAACGATTGCACGTACCGGTGAAATTGTCTCGAGCCCGCTGGTACTCGAGTTCCGAGGGGTTGTGCTTAGCGAGCCACTCGGCGATGGGCTTGTCTTTGAACGAGCCCGTGAGGCCCCACTCCGTCTGGATGGCGCGCAACGTTTCCGCTTCCGACACTATTTCAATCATCCCTGCGATATTTCAGTACCATGAATTTACAAGATGTTCTGCTCCTATAGCAAATTCATAGCTATGTTGTAACATCCTGAGGATGCTCCGGTGTCGGTGCGAAACGTGAGTCAAGTGGGATTTTTCGCGGAGTATTGCATTAGGGTTTTGTACTATGTACTTAAAAAGTTACGTAAAGTAACGCCTGATTCTATTAATAATCATAACTATATTGTAGTCTCAATATCGCGTAAATTTATCTGTCTATCCCAAAATAATATTATACACTTATCGTATAGTATACAAACCTCTTTTATTACTTGTCGGAAGCGCTTGAAATGTGACAATCCTAAGATCGAGGCCGGCGTTGAGCCACAGACTATCCATCACTTTAATCACTTGTAATACCAATGCGTCTTGCCTGAGATCGTCGCCCACCTTAATATGGTTACAAAAAATATAAATAAGCACATAATATTAACACACATATAGAAAATATATAGATATACACTTAGAAGCGTTCTCAAACACGTTTTTAAAAATAACTAGAATTAATAATTAGCGCGATATTCGTACTCACAAACATTAACATATACAAAAAAAAGAAAAATACTATTAATATAATAGTTATGATATAGTTTAAATAACAACTCGCCCCTGAAAGAAGCTTTCGAATTTAAATACCCGTTAAGTATTCTTACTTTCATAAAGCGTAGTTTATTTTAAGTAAGCATTACACTAAGACTATTAATTCCAGCCGATAAAATAACATTTGCAGTTATGCAGGTTTTTAGGTTCAAATAAAAGATGATGTGGTACTCAATGTTAAATTGATGTTATATAAATAAAAATATGTAATTAAAGTGAAGAAATACACGATAAGTAATTGAATATTTTAAAATACATATTATATTATTTCTATTTGGTTGTTGGCAGCACTATAGTCATCATCATCACGCCTGAAAATTGAAGACAGTGCCTCAACCATGCCATAAAAGTGGAAGACAAAATGTCGACCACATTATAGCATCATATGTGGATTCTTTTATAAAATATTTTTAACGGTTTTTGTAATAATGTTGTAGTGAGAAAATGTAAGATGCTGGTTAGGTCCATTTTTCTAAAATCATGTTGGTTTTTATTGTTATACAATAAAAAAAATTGTTTACATGTCTACTCTGTCTTTTTTTTTAATGTCTTTTTTTGTTTGTAACTTTTCATTTATTTATAATACTTATTTATCAAAGGTGGTTGGCATAGTTATATTTATATTATTAATATTTAATAGATAATAAGGATTTTTGTATTTTCAACGATTTAGTCTATATTATTTTTATTTCTTTTTCTTAAATGGCTGGTAGTCCAGAGGTCACTCCGGGGGCACGCTGAAAACCGGCGCTCCGTCAGCAAGAAATTGTTGGCGCAGCATATGCTGAGCGTGTTTCCCTTCCACGAGTCTAGTTTGTATTTAGCATTAAGAATTGTAAAGTTTTGGGATGTGGAATAAATGTTTGTTTGTTTGTTTGTTTTGTTTAAATCCATCGATTGCCGAACATCACTATTGTAGCAGTTCACCCTTTTTTGTACCAGTTGCCCCTGCCATTTTACCAACTGGAATTAATAATCTTACTTATGTTTTTTTTGTAAACACACCTTAAACATGGCTGGTATAACTGCGTTGTCCACGCCGATGAAGTTGATTTTGAGCGGCAACGTGTTCGAAGAGAAGTACGAACACGATCTGGAATTTATTACATAATATTTTATGAGGACTTTGTCAGCACAACACGTACGTGGTATCCCCACTGAAAAATGTATGCGTTCTTGTTTCGTAATCTATATTAATACCATTAATATATATAAATCTCCTGTCACGATATTTGTCCGCCATGGATTCCTAAACTACTTAACCGATCTTAAATTAAATTGGCACACCGTGAGCAGTCTACTGGCTTCTAAGCTATCTTATCTCTTAACTTGGATAAAATTGCGACTATAATATATAATATATATATATAAAAAAAAATTGGAGTTAACAGATAATTGACAGTCATAATTATCTGTTAACCAAAAAAATAAATAAATAAATCCAGTCGATATTTTTCGACTGGATTGAGTAAGATTGCACTTCTATGGTAAACCGACAAACGTGTCCTATAAAGACTAATTTATTAACCTAAATAAAGCATACTTTTGTTTGAAACACTTTAAATTACAAACATATCCCTGCACACTCAAAGCTGATAACTATTTTTATTGAACTAAAAAAAAAGGATTGCTATAGATCACATGTATTGCAAAACAGCGTTTACAGGGTCAGCTAGTGTATTATAAAAAGCTAATGTTAGGAATAACCGGTGCGTAGCATGAATAAGAGTGGAGCATAAATGAAAAATATTGTGAAAACGGGGAAAATTGCATGAAACCGTTGCATCTCGTATCATATCTCTTTTTTTGCTCCAGGAATAGCTAGTAGAGATGCAACGAATAGTTTTTTGGCCAGATACCGGATACCGGATGTTCGGCGTGACCAACAGCCGAATGCTCGGTATCCGGCATTTTAATAATAATAATAATAACTTTAATTTACCAGCGATCCATATATAAATAGGTTAATATGTTAGTAACAATTCAGACTTTATGATAAGTAAGACTAATAAAAAATAAAGAAAAAAATAAATTTTGAGTTTCGTAAAAAGTTGTTTAAAATAATAAAAAGCTTCAATTACAACTGAGTCTCTATTTAGATTCTATTTATAAAATCTAGCAAGTTTACTATCCGGTATCCGGCCTGATAGTACATCACCATCCGGTATCCGGCCGGATAGTAAAAAAGGGCCGGGTAAGCCGGATACCAGATAGGAACCGAATATTCAGTGGATCTCTAATAGCTAGTATTGAATAGTTGCTCTTCCCGAGTGGTACTCACTTAATATCAATATCGTGGACGTATCGATGTAACGCGAAAGGCAACGCAGCGGATTCTTGTCGTAAAAATGTCGCGAGTTTTTCACCTCCCATGTACAGAGCTCGCTGCCGCAGGTTTTCTTTAGCGCATTTCACGGACATCGCCACTTCTGATACGTTCTGGAAATAAATTATAACAATTAACACGTTTTTCAAAAATTTTATTAGATCGATAATTCTTCATGAGGCGATAAAATATGGTGCCATTCAAGTTCCCACTGCTGTGTTCAGTAAGAAATCCAACTTAAGACCCTTATTACCTATGACTCGTGACTTACGTATATACAGTCAATTAAAATCTCTTTTATGTGTCTATAAGACACATCAAACCTTGTCATTTCCAATCTTTTATACGTTTTATACAATCTATACCAGTGTTTTTCAACCTTTTTCATGATGCGACCCCCCTGGTATAAAAAAAATATTTCGAGACCCCCCTTGACCTTCGGTTTTTTATCGTGTATGTAGGTGTATGTTACAGTATTACCATTAACAATATTAATTGTCTTTAATTTTGTTTTTTTTAGTAAAGTACCCATTTTTTTCGACCTCTGGCGGCCCCCTACAGAAGCTTCGCGACCCCCCAGGAGGTCGCGACCCACAGGTTAAAAAACAATGATCTATACAAAAAAACATGAGCGGAATGAAATAAAACTTTCGCCGATTTACAAAATGGCTAGGGATAATAATTATTTACAATTTGATGTGTCGAAAGCGAATCACATTCAATTACCTTGACCAGCATCTGCTGCCTCAACAGGGTGTCCCTGAGTGAGTCTCCACATACGGCCAGTAAGGCTTTCAGCACCATCCTGTATCTCCAAGCACTCGTGATACTCGCATCTGGTGTTTCACCATCACTGCCGTTCTCTTCTAGGCTTATCCCCAAAAACTCTTCACTGGGCGCCTAGAAGCAAATTGTATAACATACAGAACCAATACTAATACTTTATAATTTAATGTGAATTATGTATTAGCTGTTCATTGGGTCTTCACTGGAATTCATATAAGACTATGTACAAGCATTTGTACTGTCAAAATTTTTACAGAGTTACAGACATACATTTATAATATTATCTTATTAAATAGACTAAGACCCAAATTTCATATAAATTATATGCCCACAATATCGTTAGAAACATAACTTAAATCGAACTCTAAAAAAAACAATATTAATATGGATGCATGTGAACTATCATGATAATTTAAAAAAGCTGAATTTAAATTACCTGAGGCACATTGGGTAATGAGTGGACCAAAAGCCAAAACAGTTTGTGTGCTATTCCCGGCGAAGACAACGCTCGTGATAATAATACCTCTGAAAATAAAATATTAATGAAATTCTACTATGACAACCCAAAATACGACTTAATATAAATAAACATTTTGTATTTTTTAAGTTTCAAATATCAAAACGCACGACAACACTACAAATGTCCATACTCAAATATGTACTTCTTACGAAAACTATTTTGAAATCAATAGACGCTGTCATTTAAAGATTCTCATTTGAAATGATTAAAAAAAAGAAAAAAAGTCAATATTAACCGGCTAGAGTACTACACTCGTATGTCTCGTAACGCAGCGCCTGCGCAAGTTGTGGCAGAACTCTTATAAAGTCATCATCAGACATATTCTGTATTATCGCCCCGGCCATTTTGCGCACTGCCAGGTCTGGGAAACTGAAACGATAACATTACGTACAATCACTTCATGTTGCTAAATTTTAAAGTGATTATGAAATAAATCTCATTAAAAGCGACATTTCAAATCAATTAATATTGACGTATAATGTACCGTAGTACGTATATAATGATGTATAATGACGTACACTTTCTATTCGTCTGTACGTTGCGTACGAGAAATGAGGGCGTATCCTAATTTGCATATTAAATTCTTGATATTTTGTATTTTTAATATCTTTACTATAACTTGATTAATTATCAACAGTTTCTTGTCTTCATTTGATATATTACTGTCCTGTATTATCGTCTACAATATTTCGAAAGATAATTATAAAAATTAAAATTTCTTTTGAAATATGAAGATTTTAAACATTAGTTATGTCATAAAATGAAGAAAATATTTATTCTTTGATACTGACCAAGGTAGCAGTAGATGCATCGCGTTGAGTGGAGACGGTTTCTCCCACAAGTGCATGAGAGCTATCAGCTGAGCTCTTTGCTCTCCTGACCAGTTGGTTGCAGCTAACAGAACTAATGGCAACGCTCTAGGAAGCTCCACCAAATACTGACGTTTTTCCCACATTATCTAAACAATGACAGTTTTATAAAAGACGTTGGGAACTTTTCAATATTAAACCAGAATTTATATATATTTAGAAAAAGTATGTTTGACAATTGCTAGCTCCCACAATATGTTCCTTGGGGCTAACTGGTCGTGTTAAATTTGTCTCGATTTTATACAAATATAATGTTATTTAAAAAATTCGTACATACATATAATACTAATAGTATTATCGTATACCTTCTGAAAACATAAACACTGTGTGTTATAGTTCGGGCCTAAGTTGTATGAGGCATTTATTTGACACCGTTGAGCGACAATTAAGGTAAGATAAAAACCGAATCGAATCCTAAACAAATTTTAATCTCGAGACCTTAATTTCTCCGACGTTTCGCGTGCTTTACAGCGTTCGTGGTCACGGTAGACTGAAGACAAAAGCTGTTAATTGTCAAAATAAGTGTCGCAGCTGCAGAGAGGTTATGTGTTATCTGTATTTATTGCAACGGAGTCGATACCAAGTCCGGATTAGGTTATGTATTTTAATTTAAGTTAACAAAGTGTTTTTCTTTAAATGAGTAATAGTTATGTTAATAAAAGACTTATGTGAAATATTATGTGAAACTTGACATGTAAATATTGTTAGACCAGAGAAACGTTTACGATATTTATATTAATGAGACTCACCTCCCTACATTCAATGGGCATTCTCTGATAAGCTCCCTGTTCCGTGAGATGGAGCAACTGCGACTGCGTGTGTCCGTCCAGGGACTCGAACGATGGTAAGTCCTCGATCGATATCGATTTCTCGTCTGCCTCAACCCACTTCACACCGAGGCGGTTGTAGGAAGGGATCTCTGAATTTTTTTATTAAAACAGTGAAAATATTTTTCTGTAATTAACACCATTATCATAAGTAACAACAGTAAGCTATTATAATTAAAAACAGCTATATAGCTAATATGAATTTATATTTGATGTATTAAAATTTTTAGCATTGCTTCGCGTACAATTTAAACAGGGGTACTGTTCCAGATCAGAGAACGCAGATGTCAAAACCACTAGTGGATTATTCTTTCTATATTCGCAATTTCACACGAGGGAAATATCGTGAGGACTGCTATAGAACTGCTCGTCACCTACTTAGATATTAATAAGCAATTGATCGCGAAACGTCCTTGAGATGAATACTAACCGATGTTAAGGAGGGGGTGGGGCGCGGGGGGCGAGGCGGCGGGGTGCGGGGCGGGCCCGAGTCTCCGGTCGCAGCAGCTGGGCCACAGGGGAAGCACGTAGCTGCCGGACACTAGCATGCTGGAAAGTGTTTTTGGTATTTCATATAGGATTTCTAGCTAATAGCGCTTAGTGTACAGTACGCCGGGAGGTGTAGCGCCAATGGCGAATGTCATTAATAAGGCTCAATTAACATCTAATCTGCTGCTCACGATTTAAGAGATCACATTATCAAATCCGAATGCAGCGAAATTTCATGGCACACATTACATTTTTTTTTTAATTTACATATAATTTCGTATAATAAAAGGAACTATAGCTGAATCAAATGTTTCATTTTGCACCACCCGTTACGATAACAAAAAACAAAATGGCGTACATAGATCAGTCTAATAAGCTCACCCATCGTAATCAAACATCTGAATAGCCGCCCACCCCAGCTCGGTTTGTTCATACTGCACGTCTCCTACCGCGCTGCCTTCTTGAACGTGCGTGTTCGCATCTGGCTCGTGCGAGTCCGTACGCTGCGTACGACCGTATAGCGTCAAAACTAGCCGCGATTCGCGGGGAAGGGAATAGATTGGCATGTCTTCCATGTTTAACCTGGAAAAATATTCATGGGTGTAAGCGGTTTTTTAAAACCAGAGCGTATGGATTTTATTCAAAGACTCAAAATCTTTAATATTAGCCTTTAGAGCCAAAAATACGATGTAATTGTAAATAGTCAGTACATATTGAAAAGAATTGCTATTATTAAAGAAACATTCTGCTTTATAGTATATAGTATAAATAGTAAAACATGTTTTCCCTAATTTTAGTTTAAACTGGGTTCAAATAAATTAAGTATAATTATGTAAAAAAGACAAAAATATATTTACCAAATGTCAAATATGATACGTGGATAGAAGCCTCCGCTATCGATTCCAGTAGTGTGTGTAAGCTGTAAAGTCTTAAGCGGCCTAGTGCCGTAATATATTTGTGCGTGGAATAGGAATTCGTCGTGGTTCCAACAGTGGGGTAGACAATGTACCGCTTCGATGCAGAACAGTGTCGTTTCTGTTATTGTATCTGCTGGGACGGCTTCTGCAAATTTATTATGTAGAATATACAAGTTTGAAAGTTTATGTGTTCAAATTTTATCTGCTAATTGTTTTGTTTTACAAAATATTTTACATTTACGTTCCGCACACAGAGTTAAAACGTGACCCTATAACTGAGACTTCACTGTCAGTCTGCCACCAGGCTGTCTCACGAAATTTTGACAAAATATGTATTTCTGTTGCCATTATAACACAAATACTAGAAAAAACATTATAGAGTTCCCATTATGATTTTTTTGGTCATATTTGTTCAAACAATACGGAACCCTTTGTATGCGAGTCGGACATAGACAGGTTTTCATATATTTAGTTTTTTCTTCATACTAACAATTTATAGCACAAGGTAGGGTTGGCAACATTGATGTCGCATTATAATCATAGCCATTTTTTTCTTACTAAAACATTACTTAACTCACACTAGATTAAAATTGTAGTAAATAAAGAGTAACTTACTTGCCGGATCTGCCGCCATTATGGGAGAATCTGGTAACCGGAAGTCCAACAAACTGGTTCTAGTATAAAGCGCCAACAGTCCCCTAACAGCGTCCCGAACGCGCACGCACTGTTGGACGAGCGTTTCCCGCACGTTTGCCGCGCGTACAGATACCGAACAGTACGGGCCGTTGTCTGACTGGATTTCGGGACGCACTGCACCTATTACCTGTAAAAAATAAATAATTATAGATTTTAGTTTACGAAGCATTTATGCATAATTTATATTGTAATCAAGACTTAATTTCCTTTTATTAAGGATCATTTTCCAAAGCCTAGATTTTTTGTGTCCGGAACCTTATAAAACTAAAACTTAAAACTTCATGTGAATTATTTGAGGCAAACATGAATAGAAGACCCCCTAACAAAGTAGAGAAGTTGAATTTAAATTCAAATCAGATACTCGAATAAAAATTTATCAATCCAATTTTTGTACTTTGTCCTTAAAGATTCTATACAAAATATGAGGGTACCTGCGCAGTGCAGGCCTGCGCAAACGCATTCAACGTGTGCGTGACGTGCAACGTTTCGAGGCCACCGGCGAGTGCGCATATCGCTTTGACGGCTTGGAACACGCCGTTTGGCGAACAACAGCCTTCAGCGCCCACCACGCCCACTGCCCGAGATAACTCTCCTTCCAAGGTCTCTGCAATAGCATTCGCTTACATTAATTACAGTCTAAGCATATTGTCTTTTATTAACATAACTGTTACTCATTTAAAAACACTATGAACGGATTTAAGTTAGGTATTTTTGCAAAAATTTAATATATTTTACATTATTTTATCAAGCACCTGGGATCTAAACTAAAATCTCACGAAAAACAATCCGGGAAAATGGACGACACCGTCGGCCAGTTTTGTCGAAATCTTTCTGGTTTTAGTCGATACCAACTCCGGGGCAATAAATACAGATAACACAAACTCTCTGCAGCTGTGACTATTATTTTGACAATTAACACCTTGTGTCTTCAGTCTATCGTGACCATGCACGCTGCAAAGTACGCAAAACTTCGGAAAAATTAAAAAATATTGTAAATATTTAAATTTTGCAAAAATACATAACTTACATCCGTTCATAAAGTGTTTTTCTTTAAATACAGTCTAAGCATCAATTTATAATATACAATAAAAAATTGTAAACGAGATATTTTTATATGAAATACTATGTATATATATCCTGTTCTTAAAATATGTAAAATAGTCCACCTACCTAACAGTATAGACAAGTTATCAAACGTCAACACAAGTGTCGCTCCCTGGACCGGTATCAAGTCATCGAGAGTAAGATGTGTATCCTTAGCGTCATCTCTTTCTGACCTCGCCAGTGATGTATCTCTCCCTTCACTGAGACACAGACGTACGTCCTTCTCTAAACGTACACATTCGCGTATATAATCGTACTCGCTAAGTGAACTACCCGGCGTTAAGTATTCTTTGGCACCCCATACCTAGAATATTAAATTATTTTTGAATATGAAACTGTTTAAAGCTTAATATTGTCTTTTACTAACATAACTGTTGCTCGTTTGAAGAAAAACACTCTATTAACGGTTTTAAGTATGTGTATGTATATTAATTTTTAGTTATGTATTTTAAAGGTGTTAATTGTCAAAATAAGCTGTGAAACTTAACTTTTGACAATCAACACCTTTTGTCTTCAGCCTACCTTGACTACGCATGCTGTAAAGTACGCGAAAAATTAAAATAATATAAATATATTTAAATTTTGCAAAAAAAATAACTTAAATCAGTTAATAAAGTGTTCTTTCTGTTTAAAGATATCAAATTTTCACTATAAATGTTAGCCTAGCGCCTAATGCGATTTATATATACAGGAATAAAAGAGCGGTGTATTTATTTCTATGTACACAATAAATATAAGAGGCATATTAAAATAAGATCTTTGAAATATCAAAAGTTGCAAAAATTTGTCTACATTGACCCAAAATTAGGGTCGAGATAGACAAACAACAGTTCGTGTCTTAATCCTGTATAACGATCCAAAACTTTTTATTTTATCATTATCAATATTAATATGAAAAACTTACCCTAAGCATATATCCTGACATATCCTCTCGAATATCCTCATCAAGAGAACATACAACTGTGAGAATTACGTGTTCCACTGTTGACTCCACTGAAATCATAAAAACATGAATTAATTACATTATTTACTTACCTCGACTCGACCTAGAGATGTTATATTTAAATTTTTTTTAACATTATGACATTATTTTAAAGACATATTTTACATACTTGCGATACCTGCAGAACTAAATATATTTATAGATTGTCAAAAATAGAATAGACCATATTCTATTTTACCTTATTCTACCCTCCTTCCCTATAATGGAAAAAATGTTTTGATAGTTACTTACCATCAGAAGTAAATGTGATGGGTTCATCTGTGTGCGAATTATAGACTAGAATCTTTATACTGGTGTTGGGTGGGTATTTGCCACCCGATCGGCCAGCTACCACATGCCCTGGATTGGTTTTTTCATCGGCGTGTACAAACTTTTCTGTAAAATTATATTTTATTAATACAATACTCATATTAAAAAAATCGGTCATTACAAGAGGAGCGTCATGAAATATTGTCGTGTTAATTTTTAAATACAGCGCTTCAATATATGTTACGTTTTGAAATTATCTATGTCCGACTTTGTTTTACAATAATTAATATAACTTATCATAAAAATTAAAAATTCGTAAAAAAATAACATTACATGCAAGCCACATCCAGAAAAGTCGCTTTAGTAATTGCTTTAGATTTCTGTGTATTAATTTAAGACTGACATAAAACCACAAATAAAGACTTGTTAAAATGCATTATAAACCAAAAACTTACTTCTAACGTCTAAAACCATTTTCAAAAACGCTTTGTGCTCGCTGTCGTAATTTCTCGTGTGAATTTTCTCTATACAGTCGTAGAGCTTATTCTGAAATTAAAATGTCTTTGTTTATTATAAAGAAAAACTTTAATAGGTAGCAAGTACGCGCTTACAGTACGCGTAAGATTACAGGAGTAGTAAAAAAAAATTCAGAGACATTATTAACTGAAATAAATCTTCAATTACAATTACAATTATTAAAATCACTATCCATATCTATACCAATATGATAAATCCGAAGAGTTTGTAAGGTTGATTAAACGAACTTATCCCATGAACTGGTCAGAATTGTATTATGTTTTGGATATAGTCCAATGCTATATGCCCTTGTTTTTCAACCTGTGGGTCGCGACCCCCTGGGGGGTCGCGAAGCTTCTGTAGGGGGGGTCGCCAGAGGTCGAAAAAAATGGGTACTTTAGTAAAAAAAACAAAATTAAAGACAATTAATATTGTTAATGGTAATACTGTAACATACACCTACATACATGATAAAAAACCGAAGGTCAAGGGGGGTCGCGAAATATTTTTTTATACCAGGGGGGTCGCATCACGAAAAAGGTTGAAAAACACTGCTATACGCTAATACTATATAATATGAAAAATATGTTGAGAAAGGGGAAATTATTATTTCCGCGGGCACGGATAATTCGATTAAGACATGTGAAACCACAGCTATTAGATATTTAACTTATAATAATATAGGTGAACTGATCTTGAAAAAACAAAACACTAAACAAAAACGCCTGTATAGAAAATAAACTCTAAACAATTCATTCTATTAGCCAGAGATATTACTATCGACCGTAGAAAACCAGAATGTCTTAAAAAAACCCTAGACAAACCGATGCTGTTGCTTGCTACATGGCACAATTGATAATTTACCAAATTGCATTTCTTACCGTAGTCGGTCGTTTAACCGTTGGTGGAACACTCGGTATTGACTTTGGCGGTGGCGATGGCAACACTGGTTCTTTTTTGTTTATCGTCCCATATATCGGGGCTTCTCGTAGCTCCGTTTCGCCATACAAAAAATCCAACGGATCATAATCTTCGTACACGCTACGTACACTGGACGACGTACTACCTAGTGCGTAGTCTGTGGGGAAATTTCATTAATAAACATTTATTAGATATATGAAATGAGGGTTATTTATCACATTTGGTCCAAATTCTTCAAAACATGTAATGATTATAAATATTATTACAAACAAATAAAGCTTTTCACGACACATAACATTTAATAAATGAATGTATTCCATTTCATGATTTCACAAGGGACAATATACCTCAGAGTATTAGTCTACTTCTTCTACTGACTTACAAAACATTAAAAAATTAATGAAACTATGATTAGTTCAAAACAAATGCGTTTCATTCAACAAAAAAAACATTATTAATTAAAAAATTATTTAAAAGAACGTTAGCAGTGACAAACACAACGAGCACTGTGATAAATGATTTGTTCCCAGGACTTGTAAGAGAGGGGGGAGAATAATATTCCAAAACTTACATTACGATAGTAAATTACGTTTCAAAAATTATTTACCCTATATTCTGAAATTTTTAAAAAGATTGGTATATAATTTCCCAAAAATTAACAAAAAATTATTATAATATATTATTTTCATTATAATAAACCTTAGGTAAATTTAATTCAATATTTTGACTAGCCAGCAAGTATTAATATTCCAACAAAATTATGCTTTAGTTTACGCCCACTAGTGTAACGTGCACTAGTGTCCTTAGAATGTAACATTTAAGTCACACAATATACCGAGACTAAAAATCTGTCACGTTACAACAAAAATAAACTCAACATAATAAATTTAGGAGAAAATAACGTTTGCCACCATACCCATGAGATGAACCCACTCACCCGAATGATTTTGGTCAGTTAAAAGCGGGTCAAAGGCCTCGAGCACACTGACTCTTACGCTACCTTGCGCGCTCGGCTTCAGCCCGAAGTCTATAAGGTTCTGGGATTTCGGTAAACTGCCTATTATGTCCACCGCTTCGTTTGACTATGAAAAAACATATGAATAACGAAATTATTTCAGTTACGCTATTTAAGGGTTGAAAATGTATTAATTAGTAAAATGGTAAGACGAAGCGAGTTTCGTGTCTGAAATATAAGTCACTATACACAATCAGAATCAAGTAAATCCGACGTCAATCCGTCTTTTTATATCAGAATATAAAAAGAACAGAAGTGGGTCAGAACCCCGGGTCATATAGAAGTGTATATCGTCTTTAGTATAGACCACAAACTATAGACTCTATAGTTTAATTACTTTACTGACATATGTCTTTTATAATAAAATAAAATGCTTCAAAAATATTTTATTGTTAGAATACTGCCTTACTAACAACGAATTTTGATTCCGAACAATGTTATGAAAGCAGAAAAACTTACGAAAGTAGATTCTTACAAAACCTGCCTTCTATATAAAAATTGATACACTGAGAATTTGAATCAAATTTACACTCGACCTACCTCAACGCTGACCTCCGAATTCCGAGCCTTTTGACTGTTGACTGTATTATTATTTTCAGCTTCCACTTTTTGTGCTGGTTTTTGTGTGGGGTATGTGTGCATTTGACTTAACTGCGGGTAGATTGGTCGGGTCGGTCTCGTTATCATGTTGGTAGTGTTGTAATTGTACTGTGGCTGAGGTGTAATGTATGGAGCAGCCATTCTTGTTTGGGTATATGGTACTGTTGGTGCATAAACGGGGGGTTGGGGTGTTTGGGGCACGTATGGGGGTGGCAATTCTTGTACTGGATAGTAGGGGTATGGGGCAGGCATGCCATACGGTGTAGCGGGAGGATACGGAGGTACTGGCATGTATGGAGTCGGGTAGTTGTACGGGTATTGGGGGTAATTGTATCCCGGCCGTGGATTATAGTGATTGTTCATTGTTGCTTGTTCTGGGGTTGCGATTCTTAATTCCTCTGTTTGCTGACCCAATCTAAATAAAAAAAAATAATAATAATATAATATTAACAAACACTTTACTATTCAAATAGAATATTGTTTCATTTATTAGATCTAGTTTATCTAAAATAAGTACAGGTATCGTACAAGTCTTAGATAGAACAAGTTATGGAGATCAATTTATAAAATACACTTTCCCATCATGTTCGCTGTTCCATCGCAAAAAATATAATTATCATTGATGTTCACACAAAACAATCGAATTCACGCCACCTAAATTCGTCACAAATCATACATACTTAGAAATCTGATCAATGTATTCCTTAAGGTAGGCATGAGAGTCCTTTGGTGCGCTTTTACTCGTGGGGCTGCTAAATGATATTAGGTCTTTGCTGTCGGTCCTCGTGGGGCTCGTGCCAGTAGACCTATATAAAAATAAATAAGATTAAAATAAACAATAAAAGTTATACTTCCTTTGTCCTTCTGAAATACACTGAATAATAAACTCTCTGAGGAGCTATGGAGCCTTACTTTATTCTTATCAAGGCATAATTCTTCTTATAGAAGCATACATTATTTATAACTTTTTGGTGTTCATAAGTGTTTATTCATATGTAACTGAAATTCAGATATTGCTACTCCTATATACCTATATGAATAAAAATATTTTTTTTAACTTCTTATCATACGATTCGGTACGATATCAAATATTTTAGATGAATCAAAGGTCGCAAGTACCTACCTGGAGTTTTCAGTACTGGAAATACGACGTGGAGGTTTCCGCGGCGGAGGTGGCAATGCTGGCAATGGCCCTTCACCGTCTTCCTTTCGAAGGATACTAGTATTCCCCGTGTCTTGGCCATTATCTGTATGATTATTCGTATCAACTGATAATTTCTGATTATGTTTATCAATAGTAAACGTTTTTAGCAAAAAGTATTTTTTTTTATATTAAGATTACACATACAGTCAGTTGACATACAAATATAAACAAGAAAACAAAAAGCATCAGTACAGTCAACCGACCAAAACTGTGATTTGTAAACAATTAGAAATAGCCAAAATTTTAAAACTACCATAATATAATTTCAAAACTACCTAATATATATTAGGGAAAAAAACAAAAATATAAAAAAAATACCTAATCTAAACTAAAAACAAAAAACTACTGTTTTTTTGTTAGTGCAAATAACTGTTTGTTTGTTTGTGTTTTACTTAACTGCTATTAACAAGTGTCTATCATTTACACTTATTTAAAATAGGTTTATTTCAATGAGTTGGGCAGCATAACAATGATTTTATATTAAAATTTTACCCAACTATAATTAATTCAAATTGAACTCCCAGACATCATATCATATTGGCAGGAAACATAAAGCTCTCACACCCTTGCAGCATAAAAAGTTAACCAATTTATTATTTAATTGTATGAACGCACAGTGCAAGTAAATTGCTGTGTATCTTTATAGGAATAAAACCAAAATCATGCACATCAAATTGCACTATATTTCAATGGAAAATTCAAAATAATTTCAAATCATATTCATACTGCTACTGGACAGTTAGTGCGCCTTATTTTCACCAGCACTGTTTCAAACAATATGGAATATGAATAGTTTAACCAGCTGGCAGTAATGTGAATACATAAAAAAATCATCATCAAAACAATCCAGGAACTTCAGATTCAAAATTCATTGATTGTTGAATTTTTCAAAATTAATGATAGTCAGGCATTCCCACAGCATGGAAGGCGTGGATAATAGATACTAAATAATTCTCAGCTAATAAATGCCCATAATCTCTTCAAAAACACTATATATAAAACATCTAATTATGTTTGAATATTTATAAACCAGAAGTCTCTCTAAGAAGAAATAATCTCTGCCACGAATGAGTAAAATACTTACTAATGATAACAATAAATGTTTTATTTTTGGATTGTAACATTGGAATCAGTAAATTATATCAAAATGTTGCTCATGCCATGACATCCAGATCTGTTTTTAAATTTAGTTCCTCAAGTATCACATGGAAAATAAAATAGCAACTATCTATGCCAAACATGTGGATTTCATCTAAATGAAGTTTCGGAATAAGAGGTCATCAATCTTCACTTCCTCTCAAATTGATAGCCTTGTTATCTATTATTGTAATATGTAACCCAACTGAAATTTTATCTGCCTAACATTTTTACTTGTACTATGCACATGATTAAATAAACTAAACTCTTCAAACTTGATCCTTGAGATGAAAAAAAATGTGTAAATCAAGTGATGTTACTTCTAATTTGTTGTTAAGGAGTAAGTAGAGCTGGAAGTATAAGAAATATTTTCTTTTTTATTCAAATGAACTGGGCTCTATGCTGATAGTATACAGCATAGAGCTTTTTAAGAAAATTTTATTGTTAGATATATCAATGTGATATATCAATGTATCAGTGTAAATCACAACTAAACATTAAAACAATATTTGATTACATATGTGATAGAGCCACAATGGATTAAAAATGCAGCAATAAGCCTTCATCTGAACAAACATCGTACGAAATACGTTGTAACAACTTATCATATCAGAAGTAAACAGAATTACGTCAGTTACCTGAACTAGCTAACTGCTTTTGCCTTCGAAATTGTTCCAATGCAAGACTTTCCAAACTCAGAGCCTGGGCCTTTTCAAGATCCTCTTGAAACTGAAGATCGTATTCGGACATTTTCTAAATTTACTTAATTTATTATGGAAGAAAACATTTCCAGATTATTAGCGTGAGAAAAGTATGTTTTAATTAACTGTTGATTGCTTTTCTAACACTGCACATGTTAGACAAAGGGACCTAGGCACTTCACGTATGATTTGTATTTATTGTACAAAATACTTCTCCACATATAACTTTTACTCACAACTCTTTGTTATTTTCAGGACATCACGGAAATACAAATAAAATACAAAAACAATTTTGTTCTCGAGAGTTGTAGTAGAAAATTGTAATCATGTCATTTATGGTAGTCGCTTGTCATTGTCAAAACAAAATTTCAACGTCAAAACCACGGATAAAACTTAAGTACAGACAAAAACGTTAAGTACTAGTCTACATAGTAGTAAATGACGACTTGTGTGCTATTTTAAAAGATACGGTTACATATAGGAGCAATATTACCTATAAAAAACTATTAGTTAAAACATTGCCTTGTGCTAAGGGTATTGCTAATGTTTTTAAATATAACTTTTGTACGGTTTATTAATTCAATAACAGACTACTATTATCTTTTGAAAAACTCCAATATTTTAATTATTTTAAGATAAAATTAACCGATTTTTAGTTATTATTATAAATTTATATATCGGGTAAGCCATCTGCAACACAGTGCATTTGTGACTATATTAACCGTTCTATATGTTATTTAATGAACGACCACACACATCGCAGATAAGTAATTTTATCCTTTTATCTTTACCTGGGAGCAGCGAGCGATACCTACGCATTAGATCATAACGGTATCTTTCTCTATCTATCTTTATTTGCAGATAAATAGAGAATGTGAATTGCGCATCTAAAGTGAAAGTCAAAAGTCTCACATACCTATAATGTTAAATATACTATTTCTATTTCCCGATTGCAATCTAAAACTATAGCTAAACCTCATCGGATGTTCTTCAATTAAATCATGAATTTCTGTAAATATTACTCTTTGATTTCGAAATTAATTAGGCCGTTTTTACTGTATATAGGGTTCTTTTAAAGCTCTCGTCTCAGCTATCCAAGTAAGTCCACAAGCAATATGGCGTATTGAAAGCCTACTAACAGTCTACTGTTGAAACAGATATTTTCACACATATAAAAATATGTATGTGTGTTGCTGTACTATATAGCAATATAGCCCAACTCGTACGTGGTTAATTATTTCTTTATGCTTTAGTAAGATTTAATAGAAAATTATTCTTGCTCAATTAGTAAAAAACCATATTGCACATAACTAGTTACACATTACTTGTGTCAATTAATTTTAATTAATGATTGTTTCTTTCTTTTATCTATACTAATATATAAAATTGGAGTGTCTGTTTTTAATATTGAAATAGCCATTTTTTACTGCATGCATATGAATATATGTACGATACATACACCAAAATGACATTTATTAAATTTTATCTGTCTGTCTGTCTGTTTGTTCCGGCTAATCTCTGGAATGGCTGGACCGATTTTGCCGGGACTTTTTTTGGTTGGTAGCTGATGTAATAAGGAGTCACTTAGGCTACTTTTATTAGGGTTCCGCAGTCTACATAAGTCATGTGTATTTACTACGCCGTTAAAAAGCTAAAACATAATTACGTAATAAAAAACGTATAAAATGTCCAGAAACGCGCTCCAAGATGATCTAAGCCGCGCGCAGCTTACGCGCAAGACATGCCACCACACTCTCACTCTCTCTGGGCCTATCTTTTATAATTCCCCTAATCTGTTCTTATCTTATCTTAATTAAAAATATTGCGATTCATTTTTGCTGCTTTCCTTCTTTGTCTTTAAATAATAACTATAAAGTACATTTGTGTTTATTTATTTCGTGACGTAATTAGTACATGTTTTCTAAAATAAGTATTTTTAAGTTGTTATATATATCCATGGGGACGAAGTCGCTGGTACAGCTAGTCTTTAAATAAGTTAACACTTATGCCACAAAACAAAACCGTGTTTTTTCATTATTACTTAATCATTTTAAAAGCTCTTTCACTTTGTGTCAAAAATAACTTGATTTTATTCTTTAAAAAAAACTCAATATTTCTATCTTATATTTATTTTATTCATCTGGAGTAACTTCTTTGATGGTTTAGGCTTAGGAATCGGTCTAGTTACAGTAACATACTTGAATTTCACTTCACCTGAAATAATTAATACCTCAATCCCTATTTCAATTATTAATTTAGTATAAGTCTTTCGAAATACCTGGCGAAAGGTGGAGAGGAAATGTATCCTTATGTTCGCTTGAATTTTTACGGCGTTGTTTGACTACTTCGTTGTTGCCAAAGTTGTGATTATTATTTAACTTTAAAATAGTTTCGTTTTTGACATCTCCTTGGCGTTCAGAAGTAGTTGCTTTAGGTGTTGCGGGCTGGGTCACGCGATAAAAGACACTTTTCGCTTTTGTGACCTTTCTTTTGAGTTTGGGTTTCGGTTTTTTCGTTACGTCATTGGGTGCAGGCTGTCGTGAAGGGACTTCCTTGCCTTCCGCAACCATCTGAGTAATATTAATAGGTATATTTATGATGTTTCATTTAAATAAGTCATTTAGAGATTATCTAACCGATATTTCTTTCATAAGAGGAGCAAAATGATACTATGTCTGCTATAAAGGCAATTTTAGTAATAAATCACTGTAAATTTGGTACCAATCCGTCCAGATATGCAATTGGTAAGATGATACCTGTTCATAAAATAAGTCGTCGGCATCTTGCCGATCGCAGAAGTCCAATAACTTATTGCACACAGCACGAAGGTTTTTGAGACGTTGTTTTTTTTTCTTGCCCACGGGACATCGGTCTACTTCATCAAGTCGCAATGTCCTAGTTAAAAAGCAATCGTTAAAATAAATATACTCCTTGTTCTTATAGAAAAGAGAATTTAATTCACATTTTACAATTAGCCTAGTCAACGCTCAATGAAATCTACGAAGAAAATATAATTTTCAATTTATAATAATAATAAAAAATATCACGCAAGGAAATTAAATCGTTGGATCATTTAAAACACATGTATAACTTATTATTCAGAAACTATATATTAAATGAGGTGAACACAAAGATTTCAGATGATATTTACATTGAACGTATACGTTTAAGCTTAAAAACTAATTTCAATAAAGATAACTGAATCGCATTGAAAAAAATATTATACTTGATAACTTTAGGCTTGCTTATGACTTCGTTGGCATTTTCCAACGACATAGCTGTATCCCATATGTTCTTGAACAGTTTCCTGCGATCTGCATAGCTTTCCTCTTGGGTTATACCAAACTCCATTATAACTTCAATTCATTATTTTACTATGTATGTATGTGTTGATGCTGAAAAGTTTCTTTTATGTAACTACATTTTTATTTTACGATGGTTAACCGTATTTCTGTTTTTACTAGACATTTTTTTAGTTTTGACATTATAGTTTGTCACACCATATTAAACCAATGACACGAGGCTGTGCTATATTAAGGTACCGAAAGTAATAATTTTGTAGTGACATCTACAATTTGCAGCCACATGTGAAACAATGACGTCACAACGAAATCGAATACTGTCGACATGGTTCTGGTTGAGGATTTTTCGTTTAGGTTCGCGTACAACTTTCTTCATGCACAATTTATTTTCGAATTTGTAGGTAACTTATTTCTATATCATCAAGTTCAAATTTAGCCATTTTACGTAAATTAAAAATGTCAAATCTTTTATGTTTCCTACATACGAAAATATATAATTCCATGTAGAGGCTATTCATAGTGTCAATTGTCTCAGAAGTTTCACTACATGTTAAGTAGTTATTACGGAACAATCCTGAAAGAACCCTGAACAGTATCTGCGTCGCAACAAGATAATAACATGCCATTCGTTTGAAGAAGTTCAGTAAGCGTGTGGCCTTCCTACATATTGCTACATTTGCGGTTCTCATATAGACTCTTCAAACTTTCTATTCGTCTTATAAGATGTCTAACTATAAAGCATACACCAAAAATTAAGCTATTTAAATATCTTTCAAAAATGCCGGGTACCTATGATCCTAATATGCTATGGGTGGCCCTCAGTGAATATGGGGAGGGTAATCTATTTACTGTGTACTCAAAGCTTTTAGCGGAGCTTCTTATCCAAGAGGATGCAGCAAGGTTGGAAGGCGATATAAGCGAGGCTGAAAACCTGGTCCTGCCTAGTGATAAAGAATGGAGACTTACGCAATATTTCAACTTGGTGGCTATGCAGAAGATCCTAGATAGAAAGGAGTGGGTATTTGCTTTTGTGATAATGTTCAATAAACGTATGTAATTTTTTTAGTATAAAATAAGATTAAAGATTGTATCTATGTAACGATTAACGGTAAATTAGCAATTTTGTTTTTTATTTGTTTGTTTGTAACTTTTAAACTATAGGCTCTATTTCGATTATCACGATTATTCTGTTCGATTCTCGTTGGTTAGTAATTAATCCGAATCTGAGTTAATTCAAGAATAAGGTTTTTAATATTCATTACTCTGTTTAATGACTTCTAATTATGGAAACGGCCTTGACCTGCGGTATGTATTTACACACATGTTTGTGATTCATCAATGTAATTGTTTATAATCATTTGAATTGTTTAAACGTTTTGAAGTAGTCATTAGGGTCATTAATTCGCGAGAGGATGATCTTATTAACCCCACTAACCACGTTTTAGCAACGAAGACTTCATTGCTTCTCCAAAACCTTGTGTTTATAATGACCACCACAAATGTTTGTAACGACAACCAAATGTTAAACAATAAAAGAACGCACTGATCCATGCTTCTTTCGAAATAATTCTTAAATATTTTTGTGTGAATTATTCAACGCATTAAGGCTAAGATTAAATTGAACCTTCTTTGGTAAGTTTATTTTTAAAATTGCTTGTACTCTTTGGAAGAAATAAAAAAAACGTTGACAACATGTTTCGGTAACACATTAGAAAATTATTTTATGTTTGTATATTTTCTGAATGAAACATTTAATTTTATAAATATGTCGAAGGACATTTAAAACAATTGCTGCTTAAAATGGATCTTAATATCAACTTGAATACCTAAAAGAAATGATAGTGTATGAAAATAATTTAAGAAGCGCCATTAGGTTTGTTATATTTTCTTTTATTTGAAAAAACATATACACGAATATAATATACGAACAAAATATTGCGTTGGTAAAATTTTAAGATTATTGAAATTATTAAAAAAGCTTATAATTTATTTTCAGAGCTTAATAAGTCTTTTTATAGGGAAGAAAATGGTGTCAAAGAGGAAATCATGGAAGAACCACCTGAAGAATGGGCACCATGGAGTCTGGTAGTTGCTACAAAAAACCCGAATGCTCCACCGCCCGTCGCTATCAAGACAGCCCCTGGGCCCGCCTGGGATATTGGCCAGGTCTCTTCTATTTTAGCGATCTGTATTCAGTACTGATAATGTCAGTTTTAACCACTTCCACGACTCAGAAACAGGTTTATAATTACAATTCCTCAAAAAAAGGAAAAACAAGTAATTTTGACGTATTTTTGAATGTTATTTAAATATTTTTTAATTTTATTTCAATAAAATCTTTTGATATACCAAATATAGTAGGAGAAATCTATATAAATGAAGAGAAATCTAAATCAGAAAAAAATATCAATAAATATAGTAGGAGAAAATCGAATAAAATTTTCCACTGAGAAAAAATTCTATAATGGATGCATTGGGATTAAGGAATTACTAAAGTTTGATTATATGAAATGCTCGCGTTGTACGAGAGAAAATACTGATATCGTTTTGATTATATTTTTATAGGTTCTGAAAGCTGCTCGTATTTTATGTAAACCACCGATGGACGTTGAATTCATTGATGAACAAGAAATGAGATGTGTCTACTCTCTCATTTATGATGTCTTTCGATGTAAGTATACGTCTGTAACACTAAACATAAGACTCATGTAATTTTAAGAACTTTTACTTCGGCTTTTTATCACCCCAGTTAATGGCAGTGGCTATGTTGTCTTTACTTTTGTCTTTGGTGTAGCTGACTCCTACTTACATAAAACTATAGCAGCTAATGTAAGCATAATCGTAAAATATCACAGCTATTATTTTCGGAACTCTTAACCACGTTTAAAACAAATAAATGCTCAAAATTTGTCGAATGAAATTCATGTTATTGGGTAAAATAAGTGTACTTAATTTTATGTTTTTTAGAGTCGTATATTATTTAGTTTATTGCTTGGAAAAGCTTACACAACGCAGCTATAAATCCTCCAAAAGAGTTCCCGAAAAAGTTTCGCCATTGTAATAAAAAGTTTATTCATCGCGTTTCGTTACTATAAATCACCGAACACGATTGTATCTCATGTATCGGTTAATAAAATAGCTGCGAATGTGTGATGTGAAAATTCCATGTTACGTCGTCACGAACCTTTAAAGTTATCGCGTGGATAACCAACCTATAGCAAGAACACGCCTCCTTGGAGCTAGTTAGCGTTTAATTAAAAATAACTTTATATAACTAGTATGGTCGTTACATAACAATATTAAATGAGAACTATTTTCGCTGTTTATTTTCATTTTTGTGTTTGTTTTCATTTTTGCTTATTTGTAGCAATTCTCGGTCATTTCCTTTCGTTAATAATAATAATAATAATAGCCTTTATTCAGACATAGTTTTTTACAATTTCGTCTTATGCTAATCTTAATCTAAGACTCTGCAGTCTTCGACACCGACAATTTTGTCTGTTTGCCCCAGTTTGGCAAAAGCCTCCTCCATTCTTTTCCAACCTAATCTGTTGTGGGCTTCCCTTGTCCATGTTTTCCCGGCTACAAGCTTAATTTCGTCCATCGTCCATCTTCGAAACTGTCTGCCTCTTTTTCTCTTCCTGTTTTTTGGGTACCAGAATAGTATGCTTTTATTCCATTTCTCAATACCTCTTATTATGTGTCCCGTCCATTTCCACTTTAGTTTCCTAACTCTGGTGCTGACATCTTCGATTTTTGTCCTCTTTCTGATAGTTGTGTTCCTTATTCTGTCAGACCTCTTTACGTTTAGTATACTTCTTTCCATTGCAGTCTGACAAGTTTTTAGTTTTTTCGATTGAGCTTTGGTTAACGCCCAAGTTTGGCAACCGTAAATTAGGACTGGGAGTACACAGGTGTTGTACAGCCTCGTTTTGACAATCATCTTGGTTTCTGTATTCTTCATTACTTCCTTGAGTCCCCAATAGCATATTTCCTTTCGTTAAGCACCAGGTAAATGCTGCGAATTGTAGGTGTTTCAGAAAAGAACAGGCTTTAACTGAATCAGTTAATATTAATCAAAGTTAATTTGCTGAAAATTTTTATTGTTGTATTTTAATTCATTGAGTAAAATCTGTAATCATTAAAATATTACTTACGAGTGGATCGATCAAAAATATTTCATATCTTATGAATTTTAAGTTAGCGTAAACATTAACGATTTTTAGTAATCCTTATGTATACCAAATGTATTTTTATTTTGTGGCTATTAGCAATATAATTTTTCAGATAAAACCATATTGGATCAAGCAATAGACGATATTGATTTCTTTGGAGATTATCCACAGGTGAGCTTGAACTATGTATTCGTATTTACGTGAGATTCATTAAGATATTAAGATTAAGTAAAGTAAACGGATAATTTCAAAGGCAAATTAAAACATATTGGTGGCGATTCTGATGTACACACTCTAAACTAAAAATCTCTAAATTTAGCTTTAGACCTGTCAAACAGTTTTAGAGAGCGTAACCTATTCAGTATATCTCTAAACTGATAGCAATAAGGATTAAATTGTCAATGTAGAAATATATAGAAAAGGTCACACACTTTTGACAGCTCTAAACTTATATTTAAAGATTTTTAGTTTTAGAGGTGTACATCAAAATCGCTACCATTGTTCTTCCTATAGTCCATAAAATCAACGTAACATTTATTTATATACAAATTATCTTAAGTCGATTAAACAAATATTTACACAACAATCTGCACGCATCACCCCCATTTCGAAGTAAAGCTATTATCTATGTTATAATCACTAGTTTTTACGTGTTATTTAACTAACATCCATACTAACTTTGTTATTTTGGAATAAAAATGCGCCGTTGATACTCCTTCTCGAGGCCGATAGACAGTTCTAAGTACTTACACAATTACTCCCCACATTAATAATATATCATGAATATATGAGTGAATTTATGAAAATTCACTCATAAACCGAAATGATCCGGTTCCAAATGTTTGATCTCAGGGATAACCCTAAAGTATTAACTTTTATTATTTTTAATTTTATAAAAAGTTCTGTTATATTTCAAACCGATATAAAATGCAGGTCGAAGTTCTTGAACTTCAAAGGTCGCGAATGGGTAACATAAGGTACCAAGGCTGCCAATATCATTACCGTAATAACTTCCATTACGATTCGACAAGATGTAAAAAAGGCTGATCTAACTCACATTATATTGATGTCGTGACTCGTGGCATTTCTTTTACGTTGAGGACGCTCACGAAAAGGAGCTGTATTTATGATTTGCTTGTAAAATATCGAGGCTGAATCTGATAAGTGGGTTGTATTAATATGGCGCTTCGTGTAAAGCTTGGGGAGCGTTAAAGTTGTGCCTAGCGATTGATGGGGTAACGCCAGCGGGTGATAGCTCTGCTAACGATAGTTATTCACGAACGCCAACAAAGAGAAACTCAAGTAACATTTAATTTTACCGTTTAATTAAAGTATTACAAGTATATTTTGCATAATGAAATATTTAATCATTTACCATAGGCAATAATATTTTTTGAATCATACACAAAAGGAACTTAATCACTCTAATTGCACGGTGTCGTTTCAGTAACTTTCTCGTCAAAGCGAAAACAAATTTTAATGTGGCGCAGTTTATTTTGTTTATTAACCTACATAAAACCTTAGGAAAGCTTAGTATTGAGCTTTCTTCTGAGCTCATTCATTAGCAACTTCAAATAGCTAAATATAACTTAATATAAAATATAGGCCAGATATTATACTCCTCCATCCTGTTGAAGTTCGCAAGCGCTATCAACTTTAGTACACGCACTGATTTAATAGCGCTCATTAAAAGCACAAAAAGCGAGCTGGTTGAAAAGAAATGTCACTGTAACAAAGAAATAAAATTTTCATTATATTTTCGAGTCATATAAATATAAATCCTTTTTAACAATTATTTACTGAACGCTTTGAATTTCCTAAAGCATTTTATCGCAGATGACGACTGCTTTCGTAGCAGGTATAAATTCGTTAGACAAAATTTTATTGTATTGTGATATATCTAAATAATAATGTAGCGACATCTTGTACTCTTAGTTAGATACTATTTAATGTTGGGAATATTGTCTATGATGTGTCTTTGCTCTTTGATTTCTTATAATAAAGTAGTCTGTTCATATAATTCATAAGCGTCGTTTCATTTTAAATTGTATGTCTACAATATTTAGTTGGCCGAACATCGACACTCAACTTGGCTTTTTCTAATGGAGCTCGCTCGAAGGCGCTGGATAGCCAGGCCCAGGGGGGAAATGGAAAGAGCCAAAAAGTTGCTGAATGACTCTGGTTATCCCTTCAAAGACGTTGAAAATGCAGTTTGGGATGAAAGAGTCCACTTCGCCGCCGCGATAGCCAGGATACGAATCAAGAATAAAGCATTTTCGTTAGTATACTATTCCTACCAATAATTTTGACACCAGTACTTATGAATATTAAATTGTCTTATGAACATTTCTGCTCGTCTGCCCAGATGAACCGCCTTCTTTTAATAAAATAAAATCGCCTGCCTTCACATGTCTCAGAGAGATTCCGAAAAGCGAAGTCCGAGCCTGCTGTTTGCTAGTTGAGACACAATTGTTATATTCTTGTCAGAGCTTCATTCTGAAACATAGCCCGAGCTAAGCTATCAAGGCCTTTAAAGCCAACAGCTCCGACCTAACATCGATTGTTCGATGCCTTTGCTTAAAGAAATGAAAAGTTGAAAGTAAAAAAGGTCCCGTCACTCTTTTTCTTCATCCATTTTTTAAAAGCACTTTCTAGAACCTCCGTGTTTATTAATAGAATCAACATGCTTCTTGGTCCAAAATTGAAACATACATAAAATAAAGACACAAAATCGCTACATTTCAATTAAGTCCGAAAAGAACTGTCTCTTTTTCTCGTCGCGAATTTACGATTTGACTAAGAAGGACAAAAGAGAACTTTATTATAACCATATGTTTTTCAGATTATCAGACCTTCTTCCACCTCATTTGCGTGAAGAAAAAATTTCGGCGTGTGTAAATAAGGACACTGTTACCGGTTGGGTAAACACATTTAAAGCTAAGTTCGTAATATTTCAATTATTACCTATTAAATTAGTAGCATATATTTTTATTATAAAAGAGTCTTTTATTTTGCCAGGAAAGTCGCTCTACTTGTAAAGAGGCTACAGCAACTAGGTTATTCCTATAGCAACTCACGCCAGCTTTGCTCAGGAGAGTACAGATTTGACAGGGTTTGTCCAAGGTAAATTTATAGTTTTTCCTGGGGCATGTTATAATTTCGGTATCAAACCAATTAAATCTTTTTAGCATTCCGGTTAAAACAAAAAATCCATCATCTTCTTCCTTTAACCAAACGCCGAGAAATAGCCGATATCGCATACTTAATGAAAATTGCCTCCTGTAAAGTTGATTGCCCTTTTTTATTGCAAAGTATAAGCTTCAAGGTACCAACATTCCCATCCAGATCCCATCATCCCTGCCATCTTCCTAACGTTTCTACCTCATATAAACAAAATTCATTTATATGGCGAGCGAGCAACCTTCTCAATTCTTTTTCTATAATTAATAGCGACATTGATGTTTTTGATACACCCGTGCACCTGGTGAAGCGACTGCATAGTCTCTCATTTTTTGTATATACATACTTAAGAATAGTAGCTAAACTTATTATGATTTAAACTGCTTCTTGTTTCTGTACATTTGTATTCAATAACTAATTGTGAAAACTTTTAATTGGCTTTTAGATTTTATATAGTTGTCACATTGTTTAAATAGCTGTAAGTTTTCCATCTTAAATAAATAATTTATCTTCTGTCTCTACCTATTAATTATCTTTAGTATATTTTAATTTCAGTTTCGTTATTTTTTAGATTCATTACGTTACGTCCACCGGCAAGCACGAGCATTGGACAGACTGATTTGGTGAAAGAAGGAATCATAGTCCTACAAGTATTCAGTCAAACAATATAATATTGTTGTTGGAAATGACAAAAAACAGAAAGTTTATGCATTTTTTATAGGAGAGAGAATTTTGTGAGGGTGCGTCAACACTATGCCGCGCCTTGCGTGCGAATTCATTACGCGGTGTCGTAGCTCAAACGCACGCGTCGTCGCCCCGCTGTTCCGCGTATCTAGCTGCGCAGTTGCGAGAGCTAGCTGCGGTTCTCAAAGCCCAGACCCCTGCTGCTCCTGTCACACCAGAACTTGGGAAATTAGTCGTTTTCGGAGCTGGCGATAAGTATATATACTTTCACAAATATTCTAGTAACAATTAGAAACATATATCCGAAAAGTTAAATTTTTAAAAGTTAAATTGATGGGACTTTGGAAAATAATTTTGTACTTTTAATGAAAATCAAATATTCTAAATCAAATTTAGTGAATTATTATACTAAAAGCAATAAAAATAAACTTCACTGTTCATGAATGATCTGCTCATGTTATGTTTCTACGATCCAAACAAACTTTATATTGGTTTCAGTGGGTAAATGGGTCAAAATTCAGAGTAGAGAATTTTTTAATATTTCAGAGTAGAGAGTTACGTCTGTGCTCTACGAGAGCTCGGCATTGACGCGTCAGAAGCTCCACATTCCGGTTCCGCCGTATGCGTATTAGGTGACGCTGTGTATAGCGAAACGCCCATCGTGATCAGTGCCTTAGACGGTGTTGTTGCAGCTCTTGCAACTCCGCCTAACTCCTATTCAGCCGTCACGGACCCGATTGATTTAGTTTGCGGTCGTGGAGGAGATTTGGCTATGTTAGAGGTAAGTAAAGATATAATTTGATTTCTATCGCCCTAAATAAAGAAAAAAGAAGCAACACAGCGGGTAGTTTGTACCATATTTTAAACTACGTACAGCAAATCTTTCGTTGTCAGGTCTTAACCGAGTCAGAGATTGACACAAATGGTAAAGCGAGGGTCCAATCAATTTTAGAAGAACAAAAGAAGACACTGAAAACGTTGCTCTCTAAACCGCAGGTATTATTAAAATTATATTTATATCGGTAATGGTTCAAACTTTCTATTCTAGTAAGTAGTTTGACACACCAAGCTAACGCGTCGCGAATTATCTACGAAAGTAGAAATACTAAAACATTGAAATAATATTTTTAAAGTAAAAATAACCATTACCACAGTTTTCATTTTTTTATATTTTAGATACAACTGATTTTGTACGAAACGCACTCGGCTCTTGAGGCAGAGAACCAAGCTCAAGTTAACCGAGCTGTTGCTGAAGCAAACAGGTTAGCAAGAGAACGACACGCGCTTCTCAGGAAGAAACATAGAGATCATAGTCATGTCAGTATTAAAAACTGAAATTTTGTAGAGTTTATTTTGTAATATTTATTTTAATATACAATCCAAAGTATGATTCCAGCAATTCTTTACGTTAAATAATAATATTTAATATATTTTATTATTCTTTAACATTTATTGCGATTTTGCGTTCCATTTTTCTGTGCAACCCACATTTTATCAACACTTTACTTTCACAGTTAATCAAGTTTGCAACTCTATCAGTTCTAAGAAACATACCTAATATATGTATATTGGTAATAAAAATATGTTTTTATTTAGTCTACACTAAAGTATGTTCACATATATTTATATTTCATTTTTAAAAACCGCAAAAAATCTTTTACAGACACCGAAATCAAAAGATGGTGCAGAAACAATGGTCACCGATTCCTGCACGACCCTAGACACAACTGCTCGAACAGACATTGGCCAAGTAGACACCGACTCCTATGAACATTCGCCCAAACGACCGCTATCCTCACCCCCCACAACAGCCAGAAACAAATTCGGTAATAGAGAAATGCTCTTAAAAAAACGCGCGGAAAGTGCCGACATCTGTTTCCGGCCAGGCAACAAGCCCAGACCAATACCGGAAATGGATGTGCCAGAGAATGATAATCTACCCAGAGATCCAGATAAAGATAGTCCCGATGTTTTCGTAAGTTACACTTAAGTTTTTATGTTTGTATTTTCTTTGTTTTTTCTTCTTCATGTGACATTAGCTTCTACATTTAACGTTACCTAAACGTTTTAAGGTTCCAAGCTGTGATCTATTTGAACTACAAGAGTTGCCCAATCTAGGAAATGGATTAGACATCAATTATATCTTGGATCGAGATGGCTGCTATCTTGGTCTTATTCAAAGGAAGGTCTGTAGTTCGCATAAATGTTCAACCCTTAAAATATTAACATGGAAAATTAAAGAGATGTCTTATTTGGAGCATACCAAAATATTGTAATGACAAGTTTTAGCAAGTATAGGATACACATGAACATAGGTGTCGCGCAGGAGATAACGAGGCTCGATGCGAAATATATGATCCAAGTGGCTGAGGATCGCGGCCTGTTTGGGCAGAATGCACCCAACCAAGTTAGGAAGAAGAAGAACGAACCAGCTGCTGCGCCGAGAAGGAGGCGGAAGACCAGTTTTGAGGTCGGTCACAAGTGTCTGATTTTTTGTGTTTTCATGCCCACTGCTAGGAAAATTTTGGCGAAATTTGGTAAGTAGGTAGCTATCATACAGTGTCATATATGTGAGTTTATATGTAGTGGCGTTCACGGGTCTCAATTAACGCAAATTTTATATATACAAAGGGCATGTTTGTCATGTCTTATCTCAATTTAGACTAGTTTGACACATTAGAATGGCCATGGTAGCAGATAAGGTACAATCGATGAATGTCTTTTGGACATTTAAAGTTCTTTGACGGTGGCTGTGAGCAGTTTGGTCTTCTACATTTAGCAATGGTAATAAGAACGATAAAGGTATTTGGTATTCACAAATTGATTTTCGGTGTGTTTCTGGTGCCACAGATCCATTGAGGTATGCATGGAACCATTGATACAATTTGAAGTCAAGTACTTCAAATTGTATCAATTCAACGTTAGTTACCAATAATAATATTTAGTGTATGAAAATTAAGTGACACCGTTTTTTTACGCTTTTCTGCATTTAAATAGGTGGTGTAGATTATCCGCAGACAATTTCCCAAACAACGCCGTATAATAACTGCTTCTTAAAAGTTTGGAAATAGTTTTTCTATTTGAAGGTTGAACGAGTAGCAGCTCCCACATATGCTTCGTTGTCTCGGTCCTTACGCCGCAGTAGTGCGCCGGCGCCTTTTAAAACGGGAGTCGTATCACCCACTGACGAAAAACGGGTCTGTTCAAGACACGAAAAGAGACACGCCGCAGCTGCTACGTATACAGCAACAGCCTGTACTTGTGATGCGAAACATCGGTAAGAAAAAAAATCACTATATCCATAAAATTCATTTCAATGAAGTCTGATACGCCAAGTAAAGTGCAATAAAGCTACAACATAATACAAAGCAAATATGTAATTTACGGTTCAAAAGTGATGCCTTGTAAATTATTATAGCCAATATAACTGTATGCAATCATAATACTTGTTTTTTGGATAAACCTTTTTAATCGTAATAAGTTCGTAGATTGCAAAAAGAGATTTAGCTTATAGTAGCCTTAAAATAGAAGTGTAAGAGGTAAGAAAAGCTTGCGGAATATAGTTCTATATGTTAATATTTATTTGCGAATGTGCTCGTCTTAGACATCGACAAATTCGGCGCGCGTCTGCGGATTTAACTCAAACAGCGAATGTCATCCGCGCTGTGTCTCCTCCTTGTCGACAACCTTTCCCGTTGGCAGTACAAGACTTAAGACTGAAGAACATCGTGCATCATAAGGTGATCTCTCAACTGGATTCTAGGTATTGTAGTATGGGCTTCCAGAAGTAGGTCGTTAAAATATTCATTATATAAACGGCCTAGATTCTTTTGCTTGAAATTTTGCGTGTCTCAATTGAGTATTGTTAACCAAAGGTATTGATAACTAAATGTTCGTTTTGTCTTTTTTTATTATATGTACTTCTATCCAATATAATATAAATCTCAAAAACAAGTATTATTGTCTTTTGTTGACATAACTGTTACTCATTTAAAGAAAAACACTTTTGAACAGATCTAGCTATGTATTTTTTGCAAAATATAAATATAATTACATTATTTAAAATTTTTCCCGACGACCTACCGTCTTCCGTAACCGAACGTCGGAAAAAATTTATAACTAGATCCGTTCAAAAGTGTTTTTCTTTAAAAAAGTATTATCTTTATTGTTTCTTTGCAGATTATTGTAGACTTATCAACAAAGTATCCCATGACTTAATTTGGATTTGCAAAACAAACGCACATTACTATGTGGAGAAATGTAAGGAGATATAATGATTAAATCTGATTTTAGCTCCACTTAGCGTAAGTCGTATAATGTACTTAAAAATTCTAGCAAATTCCCGAGAATATTTTTGTAAACTTTAATAAAAAAAGCATCATAGTTCATTATGTTTTATTTTTACCTATTACATTTCGATTATTGCCACATGTCAAATTTCTTTTTCCCTATTTAAAACAAAAGACAACAAGTGCTGTCAAAACATGGTAACATCACATCTGTAGCTCAAAATAGAAAAAAAGAACTGACAAAATTACATATAGTTTAACGATTTCAAACAATAGAGAACGGTGAACTCATTACACAACATTACAATTAAATCACAGAAACGAATCGATTTTAAAATTTATAAGTTAAAGCATGCCGAAGCCCTTCGAGTAACTAATTGCTTTCATCAGTCTGTCCTGGAGCTTATCTTTGTTCTCGTACTCGGGCAGCAAGAGAACATTGAAGCACGTGTGAGCCGTGGGAAGTCTATCACAGTCCGGGCCATTCCTGGCGATGACCAGCTTCAAATGGCTCAGACCCCCAACGGGGACCCTGTCCGAGCCAGTCGTGAACTGCAGGAGCTTCCGTTTGTCCTCGAGGGATAAACTGTGAACGATGCTCCAGAAGTCTTTGATTGTTTGCGATTCCGCTGTGTAGCCACCGTCGTATTCCGTTGATTTCTCTAGCTCGTTGAAGTCGAAGTCCTGAAACAATTTTCACACATTGATTTATTTTATTTTATTATTATTATGTTCTCAAACATTACATATGCTTAACAATAATCTTATAAATAACATACAGGAAGATTCTAAAGTATTAGACACAAGTCTCTGTGAAGCCGTCATTTTTCTGTGTATTAATTTAGTTCTTATATTATACAAGTTATAGAAACCTTATTCTTTAAATTAACCCAGTATATTTATTTTTTATTTCTTTAATGTACTTATATATAATTTAAATACATTTTTATTCATTAAGTAGAATAAGGTATAAATTTTTCATCCATATATAACATAAGATCTATTTTTCTTGAGTGTGGTGTTGTGTAGTTTAAATAAATAAATAGTCTCGGTTATTTTAAATTTCAATCATTTCGTATTATTAAAACTGAAAAGATGGTTTTTGTGTATTTAGTGTACGCGCTAATCTACGCGTCCTAAATGACATTTAATAAACTCGGGTAAAACCGCATGCATGACTATATATGGCGACTTACCTTACTGCCACACACAAGTGTTTCCACCTCCTCCGGCCTGAACAACGAACCGAGCTGACTCTCATCCGTCACCATCACAAACCCTCGGCGGAACGCCTTGAACTGCGTCTCCACGGATTTGTTAAGCAGAAACTCTGCATACAGATCTACGAACTCCTGTAATAGAAAACATTAAAAATTCATACAGCGCTCACTAAATAATCAATTTATTGGTTTAAAAAAAATTAGATGATAACCACAACTCACCTATTACCATAGAAAAAAAAATTAGTAGTCTACTGGTATATACTGCGTTTGGTCAATGATAGTTTTAGAGGACCCTTTATAGTAAAATATGCGGCTACAAGAATTCTGAGATAATCAAACAATTATAGTTTAAATGTTATAATAACGGAAATTATGACCGTACCGGGGTTCGAACCATTGATCCTCTGTTGGACAGTCGGGCAGTGACCATTGCGTCTAATAGACAATTTAACAAGGAAATATAGTGCTCTATATCTGGTCTGTGGTTCCACCAGTGTGACAGCAATGAATTATATGAAAATCAAATTTTTCGATACAAACCTGTTTATTATCCTGAGTAACAAATATACTGTCGCCGTTTTCTTTTAGTTCGTGGAATATATTATTCCCAAACACATCCGTATAGCATATCCTAAATGTCTGGTAATAAACATCAGCCAAATCATCAGCCTCGTACTCCAACATGTCTTTGAGACCATTGTACAGCACCTGATGCATTTAATATTATCACAATTATGTTATCGTCCTAGATATTCACAATTTATACAGTATAATGGAGCATTTTCTAAAACATCAAATGAGTAGAACGAAATCTACTAGTTACAAAAATGTTTTTCTTAAATAGTCCTACAAAAATTCTTATTATTCATTAATAAAATAGTGAACCATAAATATTTTCTTCTTATTTGAAACGAATATGTAATGTCGTGCTCTTTATTAAGCCGGAATCATCTAGATTCTAGTTTATATAATATATAAATTTGATGAAATAACATATATATATATTGTCGTTATACGCGATACAAAATAAGATAGATAACGTATACCGGGGTAACTGGCCACAATAGTTCAATGTATTTGACTATATAATCGTGATATAAATCCCATACTTACGGGGTTCCAATCAGCTAAATCTTCAAAAGATCCCTTCTTGCCCATGAGTTTCCTATACACGACCATTGGAAAGTTAACGGCTAATATAATATTATTGTAAATAGCTAGGCCTAGTACGATCCCTATTAGCGTAAACTGGGCCTCTGTTTCGAACGACGTTGGGTTGAACCTGGAATGGAAAAAAATTAAGAATTAAAAAATTATTCTCCAATTGAGTTGTGTGATATAATTAACGAATTTTACTTAAAATTATGATAATACTTGGCAATAAGTTCTACAGTAACCTCTGTAGTTAGGAACATCTTTTAGGTATAGAAATGCCTGTACCAGGAGTCTCCGCTCTGCCTCTAACAAAATTATTTAAATTTAGTTAGACACTAATAATATAGAATAATTATAATAAAGTAAAATACATTAAACAGTCCAAGTCAGTCTTTAGCCTTACTTTATAAAAACACGGCTGTAAAAGAATATTTGAATTTTAACCACAATATTGGTGGCGAGTCTGATGTACACCTCTAAAACTAAAAATATCTAAATTTAGGTTAAGATCTGTCAAACGTGTGTAACCTATTCTATATATTTCTACATTGACAAATTAATCCTTATTGCTATCAATTAAGAGACATACAGAATAGGTAACGCTCTCTAAAACTGTTTGACAGGTCTAAAGCTAAATTTAGAAATTTTTAGTTTAGAGTGTGTACATCAGAATCGCCACCAATGTCGGTGGGTAGAAAATTAAAAAAGTTTTTTTTTTCGAATTTACGGAAGCGCTCTTTTACACAGATCCTCTGTATACACATCCTATAATATCGAAATGATAAAAGCAGGAACTCACCACACCGTGTGGGAGTCCGGCTGCTGCGTAAACATCCCGTAGTCGGGGTTGAAGATCTCCTCTACGATGAGTTGGAAGAACTCTTTGCTGACTCCGCCCTCGTCCACACCTTGTTCGCCTTCAAACTCCACCACCAGCTGCTTCTTCAGGTCGAGCGCTCGCTCCATTGCTATCATTTCGAGCTGGAAACATTTCAAATCTTAAATCAAAAATTATATGGCTTTGGCTGAGGGAACCAGGCGGAAATAGGACAGCGCGTTTCTTTCTGATTTATGTGGGTGAAACCGCAGGTATAGCTAGTATAATAATATTTAATTCAGTTAATAGCCAATATAGGTCATTAAAAATTATTAAAAAACATACTGACCTCAACCAATGCATCATCAATGATGTGAGATCGTCGCACTTTGAGCCTTAAGAAAGGCATAGGTGGTGAGGCGCCGACGACCGCGTGTAAGAGGGATACGCGTCTTTCTGAGTACATGCGTATACGGTTCTCATAATATAGGCCTAGCGACTTAGTCGCAGCAGTAAGTATGAACGGGTATTTGAGGAATGAGAATTTTTTACCTGAAACACCAATTTGAAAATATATACCAAATACTTGTGTCTTGATATTAAACATATATAAATCAGACCATGATTTTAAGCAAACAAAGTGGAGGGGTATAAACCCTGAGCAGATGGGTATAACTAACAATTTACTATCTAAAATTTATACAGTATTTCTAAAAAGTGATGTATTTTTTTTATAAATAACAGTAAAACAACAATTATAACTATTTTGTTAAATTATAACAGTAAATTATATAATTCATCCTCAAATTAAAGCATAACTCTAATAAAATATTCTTTTGACACAGTTAAACTTAACTTTTGGCACTATAAGTTATTTTTTAATTAATTAATATGAGAACGTACCACCACTTATATCCGTTTTATAATTAGCAAAATCAATGTCCATTTCAATTGTATCACTGAGGGGTTCGTTGTAAAACTCTTCAAAAGGCAAATATGGTTTCCTAGAGTCTAGAACATTTATACCTAATTCAACGGCTGAAACAATGTTAATAAAAATAATTAGTGAACGACGCCCATATATCAATAAAACATTCATCACATATATAAATCCTCATTTATATCCGAAAACTAAATTAATTTAAATACACATTATTTCTGTTGTTGAACTTATGAAAACTAATCAGTTGCTTGTTTCACATACAAAGAGGATTAATGGGTTTCAATCAAAGTAACTAATGACAATTTATTATTAAATATATCATTTATTATTTATATAGGTTTAGGTATTATATTATTATATAGGTAATATTTACCTATAAATTTTAAAAATATTACCTAAGGGGTCTTCTGGCTGAGCTTGCTTTGAGTTCTTAATAGAGGATAAGGGGTACAAATGGTCCAAGGCATCTCCTAGTGGATCCAATTGACTTGTGATGACCACTGGCTCCTCTCTCAACGTATTTGATTCCATGACTCCAGCAATCATATTCGCGTAGTACACTATCTGGAATTAAGATCAGATATCTAGACTTATGAATCAGAATAGTTTCGAATTTAAAATATTTGATTTCAAAGTACCACCTTTGGCACACAAATTTGGTATTGGTAATATTTGAAGATATCTAGGCAATGTCAGTGTCAGAAACTCAGACATCAGATAATGGTACTTACTTTCATAAGTTTAGTTGCTTTGGTAACACTCAGATCGTCTTGCAGCTGGTACCCTGCAGTGTAGTTTGTTGATATAACCCTGAGAGTAATTAATTGCTGCAGTGTTTCTAATATATGCCGTAGACTCTCTTTGCACTGCTCACCCCAAATCCGAGCCAACTTTGCTTGCCCTGGAGATAAAAAAAATATTTATTACATTCATAAAATAATTCTAGCTCTTACTTTATTTACTCTGTCAACTCTAAGAGTTAATAAGTAAGATGTCCCAAGGATCATCAGGACCATCAAAATGTGTCCTCATATTATAACTTTAAATAAATTCTCATTCAACATGTATAATATAAAGTTTAGAAAAATACACATAGTAATATATCTTTTAATACCTTTAACAGGTAAATGTTCCGCAGCATCACAGAGAGCAGGCAACGCAACCTCTAAGTAATCACTACAACCAAGGTCTTTGACTTCAAATGCAATAACAAAGCAATTAATAATATCATCCAGTTTTAACATTTTGGTCATCCTCATATCCAATTGTAGATACTCAGCCAGTGTAGCAAGAATTATAACTAATGCCGAGTTATACTGTTCTGATGGCACCTGTAAACAGTCTAGGTTGAAGGTATTTATACAAACAGCTTGCTCTAAACCACTCTATTCTTCTAAAATTAAAGACTTCATTATTATACAAAAGCAGTTTAGTTTTCAAAGTTCAATAACTAATATTTGTGTTATGTATATGGCAATACTTACTTTTGAAAGATATTCAAAAGCTCGCCTACATGAGGCTACATCCAATGTGGGTCCTGAAGTGCTATCCACATCTTTATCAGGGTCACTTGATGAACACATTGCTTCAGATTCTTTATCTGTAATAGCCATTTTAAATTGTTAATAATTTCAAAAAAATTAGCATCAAACAATAATTAAATGATACTTAAAATTTTTAACTAACTTAAATACATATTCAGACTCTAACTAGAAATATTGCAATGGCATAAGCCAAAGATACCTGCTTATGCATGTAATTTCTCCTCATTATTTGTGTTGCTAAAGTTATTACTCAAGTTTTAGATCTTGTAGATATGTGTATATTATATATTTCTACTCACCTTTCCTATCTTGTTTAGCACTATTTGATATATCCACTTTGAGAAAACTTCTAGCTAATATTAATGGCTTGGTAAAAGTTCTGGCAATAGCACTTATTAAGGCATCTGGAGATTTGTTCTTGAGGCATTCATCACACAACTCGTATATCTTTTCTTCTGTTAATGGTGCACCATCTAGTATCCACAAAGATTATTTTATTTTTTATATTACATTATTATAAAACTTTTCCCTAACATAGGCCTACTATACATATGCTAAGCAATTATAAAAGCTCACAGGAAATTTTTGTCAAACAAAAAAATAAGTTTCAAAAAAATATTTTCTTGGTGGTTAGTTATAAATTACACTTTGAACTTACTATTATGACTTAAATTCTTATAATCAATCTGAGATACATTTTGACTAGATTCAGCTTTAGAATTTCCACTTAAAATTGGGGATGAACTAGAGCAAGCGGTTTCTCTGTTCCTTTCATCTTTATTTGATTTGTCTGATTTTTCTGTACTATTATTGCTGTAATAATAAAATCTCGATTTAGTATATTTATTTAATTCATTAACAATTTATATTATTGATACATATATTATATATTAATTAAAAATAGGAATATGTTATTTTTATTATGATTACCTGGTGCTAGTTTCATGGCAGGCTTCAATACGGGGAATTTTTGTAGGAAGACTATCACATAAACGAGCTTCTTTATAAAACAACTTAATGGCTTCAGCAGCCGCTTCATTTGGAGTTAAATTGCGTGCCTAAAAAATAATCATTGTGATTAAACTCAATATTTAAAACAGATTATAAGGTACAAAATATAAAAATACCTCTCCACTTGAAGCGCAGTATTGATTGTCACAGTTAGGATTACCACAGCCATCTACCAACTGATAGAAATATCTTTCAATCAACTGTTTTGCTGCTGCTCTTTTCATTATGTCTTGAGTTTTATTTGAACCTAAATCTGGACATAAATTAGGGGTAGATTCTGCTTTGGAACTCTCTGGGGTAGGATCCAAATTTGACGATGATGCTTCACTCCCCCTTAATTTATCAAAAGGCTGTGTCATTATTGCGAAGTAAACAAAACAAAGGACAAAAATAAAGATAACCTAACCTACAGTTATAAAGCAATCTAAACAAAAGGTACTAATATTAAAAAGGGGTTGATGACAGCAAATTAAATTAGGATAAATATACGTAACGTACAGGAAAATTAAATTCATAGAATTACCTTGAAGCTTCGTCAGTTTCGCTTTTAGAGTTCATAGAAATTACTGAAAACGTAACCTATAACATCCAATTAGTATTTATATATGAAATAGGAAATTAAACAAGAAGTTCCGTTTTATTAAAAAAAACTAATAATACTGCAGAAATTAGGACTGCACTTGATCATTAATTTTTTACAATCATCCATCCATTTTGAAATTTTATTTGTTGAAGTTTCAGCTAACTAATGACAGTTTCATTTTTTTATTTATTCACTATGTATTGTACAGATTACAATAATATTACTTTCGATTTATAGCTATCATTTGGTAAATCAGATACTAATAAGATTTTCAGATTTATTATTAAAATCCATAACAATATTATAAATGTGAAAGTCAAATTTCATAAAATTAGGCATGAAAATAATTGAGGACTACATTTTTTTTCTAACATCAACCCAAAGACTTGAAAGATAAAATTTGAATGATTATCGGGATAGGTATAGTTTATAATATATATAAATTACCACGGCGCTAGATGACTAACTCAACACATAGAAAAGATGAAAGTTTATGATATCAATATGGGCATTAATCAGTGCGGCGTCTCCGAGGAAATTACCTTCTATGATAATAAAGAGAACTGCTGGAAATATATGCACGCATAATATTTCTTTACTCTTCTTCATTTATTAAATTTGGATAGGGACCTTGATTAGCATATACTTCAATCACAGACTTCAAGAAAACAAAACATTTTTTTTTTATACACCACAGTCTCACTTATTTGTTTTTAGTATCAATAAACATTATCATGTATCTCTTTAACAAAAACTCTCATTTCCAACTAACCCTCAAATATCTCTATGGTGATTTCACAGTTATAGTTATAATTATGGAGTTATATATTATGTAAATGTGCACATTACAGTGCTTCTCTATCTAACATACATTTTATATACAAAACAAGAATTTCTAAATGGAATATTATCATTTTTGGCGTGCTGCCTGTGTATATAAAATTTATTAATTTAAAACTTCTCCCTTTAAAGAGACGTTGGCCAAATCCATTTTTTATAATTGAAAAGCCACGTTAGAAAAGTACTAAAAGAGTACATTCATATTGGATGAAAATAAATCGAAGTATGACATATAATATAATGTCAAATGTCACTACTTGAATGAGTTAAAACTTAAATGTCTTGTAAATGTAATTTGTATTTATTTTTAATCAATAATTAAAGGAAATCTTAGTAATTTTATAACTTCTGTAATACAGTGCATACAGTTATATAATTTATTAACCTAGATTAATTTAGGAAGTGGTGAATATTATTTTGGCTTTTCAAACAAGGAAACTTTGGAAGATACAATGACGGATGTTCTACCTGTAGAAGAAATTAAACAAGATCGAGTTCTAACAATTCTTAGAGGGTTTCAAATGTATCCTTTTTCAATCAATCTACATTTGATCTACAATATTTTTTTTTATAAAACGGGCAGGAGGCATAAGTTTTGTTAAGTTAGAGCAATACCGCTCATACAATCCAATTGATGAATTGTAATCATCATATATTGTCAATTAAAATAGCAAAAGAGTGGTGGAAATCTCAATTTCAAAGACAAAGACCTAAAAGATGTCTTTGCCTCTGAAGCGTTCGCCACAAAGACTATTATGTTGTATATATTTTAAATACAAATTCTCCTGAACTTTTAACAGAAATTGGATGAACCTACGAGATGCTGACACAGGTAACTGATAATTTAGTAATACCTTTCCTAGAATCCGTATTCCAGTGAGATAGAGTTATTTTATTTCTGTACTGCACTACTACCTATTTATCCAATTCATTTCTAATGTTTTTGAGATTAATAGCAACTCATTGGTGTCTTAAAGATAATCTTGAGAATTTGTACTAGGTAGTTTTAATGTTTGTCTTTTCAGCCTTCTGTCATTCTTTTCAGCATGTTTTTTTTTTTTAATTTCCCTTGGTAGTAGTAGTAGTTTTCTGTTTTGTGACCAAAATGTATGTGTTTCAGGAAAAATTCTTTGGCAGCATAATGAAGACATGTCATGTCCAGAAGTGGAACATGAAGCAAGGGTACCTAAGCGTATTCTCAAGTGTAGAGTTGTCTCTCGTGAAATGAACTTTAGCTCTGTTGAGTCCATGGAAAGATTTAGACTGGAGCAAGTGAGTTGCTATTAGCATGAATGTAAAGAAAGTGAGCTATAATATTAATAGTTGTCAACAAACAACAAAATGATGTCTTTTTTGTGTAGCAAAAAATACATCAGTGGCAATACAAAACTTTTGGGACACGGGATGCCATAGTTTCCTTTAAACTAATCTTCTGATAATTGCACACATAGAAATTAAATTCTTTCACAGACTGCATCAACAGACGGAATGTCTTAAGAATTCAAATTTCCAACCTCTAAAGAGTTAAATTTCTAGCTCAAGTATGTTGTAGATTCACTAACTTCCTGTTCAGATACAAATTAATTATACTATTTTTGGTGTTTATTATTAAATTTACATAAATATTAAATATTTTTTCAAGGGCTTCTAATAATTTCATTTTTTATCATTCAGAAAGTGCTATTTAAGGGGCGTTGCTTAGAAGAGTGGTTCTTTGAATTTGGGTATGTTATACCCAATTCCACAAATACGTGGCAATCTATAATAGAATCTGCTCCTGAATCTCAAATGATGCCAGCCAATGTTCTAAAGTAAGCTTAATGTTAATGCTTAATTCCTAAATTTTGCAAAATGTTAAAATTTAATATGTTCATTTGATATATTGTAAGATAATAAAAATATAGTATTTATTTGTAAATAGTACATAATAAATTCAAATTAAAAATATTTATTTTAGAAAATGCAGCATTACTTTTATGAAATTGTGTATTTTATTGACCTTATTTGTTAGATATATACACCAAAATTCTTTCAACATATATGACAAATTGCAAGATATTGTATTAAAAACAGAAAAGCGTTCTTACTGTGTTTTTGTTTTAATTTCAGTGGTAATGTGGTGATAGAAACCAAATTCTTTGATGGGGATCTCCTGATTACTACATCCAGAGTGAGATTATTTTATGTTTAATTTGGGACTTACACCTAAGCATTTAACACACTAAGCATTTTATGCATTTTACAGGCCTTATCTACAAATTATAATTGCACTGAGTTTTAATTATTTTAATACATAATTAACTTATGATCAAAATGATTGAATTTACATTTTTGATATAAAAATAGTTTATGATAAAAAAAATAGCTAACTCAGTAGTACATAGAGAAAATAGTTCCACAAATGTCATAATTTGTCCGTCTTATTTTAAATTTGTGTGTTTTACCTTATACTGGAATAAAATAAGACTAAATCTTCCAGCATTTATAGATGAAATAAAGCTGTATTCATGTCTGACTTTGTTTAATATTTCATTAAATATTTTATTCTATATAGATATATTGTAAATAAGGCCTACATTATGAGTAAGTATTAATAGTATATAAGCTAATATTTAGTTACTAGTCAGTGTTTCAAATGTACGTAAGATGTTATATCACTGTGATCACCCTTTTTTCAAATACATTAAACATTGTTTACCTCAAACAGATGGAATGCTTTCCCACTCCTTAGGTAGTGTTCACTATGGATATACTATTAAAAAGTACACTTTATAAGTAATATATTCTATTTTATCTTACAAATCTTACATCTACATTAGTACTGTTTTCTTTTCTATTACTGTTTGATTGTGATGTTTTTTATAATAAATGTAATTATAGAGATATTTTGCTCATCTTCTCATTACATAGGTTTTGATGGTTTCATGTTTAGAATACAGTATATTAGCTTCTCTATGTATATAGTGAATGTAATTTTTTAATATTGCCTTCTATAAAACTCCACAACATTTCATGTCAATTTTGTCTGATATAAAATGTCAACAACTGTGTATATTGATTATTTGCATAATTTTGATACATGAATATACAATTAACGATTTCGAAGCACAATTTCCTGTCACACTGTCTTGTACCGTCTTACATTGATTAAATGTGTAGAAGACAAATTTATTATTTATTTATACAGAATATATTTCTCTGGTTACGAATCAGTCGTCAAGTATTGCAGATCTATTCCAGAAGTTGAAGTTGATATATCGAATGATGTTCAATTTCGCGATCATTTGGAGGGTAAGGCTAAAATTGCCTCCAAGAAGCTTGGTGTGCTCAGTAAGGCGAGACGGTATTTCACACCGGGTCACCGCTTGCAACTTTATAAAGCGCAAATTCGGCCCCACATGGAATACTGTTCTCACCTCTGGGCGGGAGCTCCCCAGTACCAGCTCCTTCCCCTTGATCGCATCCAAAGAAGAGCACTTCGAATCGTCGACGACCAATCACTTTCTGAGCGGCTTGACCCTTTGGCGCTGCGTAGAGATGTAGGGTCTCTCTCCATCTTCTATCGCATTTATCACGGAGAGTGTTCGGAGGAGCTGTTCGGATTGATACCTGCAGCTGAATTCCATCATCGGACATCGAGGCAGAATACGAAATTTCATCCGTACCACCTCGATGTCCGCCGTTCCACAACTGAGCGCTTCAGAAGGCACTTTCTGCCGCGCACCACCGCTATGTGGAACCAGCTGCCAAAAGAGGTATTTCCGAACAATTACGACTTAGGGACCTTCAAAAAAAGAGCGTATAAACATCTCAAAGGCCGGCAACGCACTGGTGAGCCCTTTGGCTTCGCGAGTGTCCATGGGCGGCGGTGTCGCTTGGCATCAGGTGAGCCTCCTGCTCGTTTGCCCCCTGTTCTATAAAAAAAAAAAAAAAAAAAGAATATAACGGCGACTCTATCTCATACCAATTAGCATTTTATGCACCTAACAGTGTTTGCTTCTAGCATGACTATATCTAACAGTAATGATGGATTTAAGAATTAAAACACTCACAACGCTCGCTATTTCTAATACCACTTCGTTGGTGCAAGAGGTGGAACGGTCATCATCAATTTAATAAAGCTAATATTAAATAGAATATTTTTTTATCTTACAAGGTCCTCCCTAAGTCCGTACCATACAGTTAGAGTATTACTGGGTAATTTCATTAAAATTATTTAATATTAATGTGGTATATGAAAATATAGAATGAGAGTTATCTATATAAATATCGGAGGATATGGATTGTTTGTTACTTAAAAGATTTTGAAAATAAATTATATCCATAACATATTTCAAAACTATGGCCGGAGGTTAAAAATGAATGTATATATCGTTCATTTATACTTCTTTGTGACTCGCTTCTTTGAAGCTGGTTGTGGCACCTGCCACCTGTCACCTGCCACCTCAGGCTCGGTTATTTCTGAAACTGCTATTGCTTTTACTGTAGTCGGGCTATCGACTTTTTCAGTCAGGAAAAAGAATTACTTTTGAGGTATTAATAGTGTTCTCTACGGAGTTCCACTTCATAAAAGGAAGAGTGTATTATGATTCACAATACAAAATCAAACATTCATGCCTGTAGACACAATGATTGATTTCCTATAACAATGTGATTCACTGCATAATATCGATTTGCATATCGTTGCGGTTAAAACTTGACAGGCTTGAAAGACAGACAATAGCAACATATTCTCATTATTCACAATAGTGTTTAGCGTTTGTATATTTTATCATACACGCAGGTAGGTAATGAAGATATTTCAAAGTTTATCAAAGGATAAGCATTAAAGGTGTCTCTGTTATATTAATATTTATGATGTACACCAAATTAAAATGATATTTATGTAAAACATTCAACTTGGAATAAATATTTCAAGGGCTCAATATTCGCCCAATCCATGATTAAAGAAATAGACATGCCTCATTCAAAGTCTTACCCAAAAATCGACGACAGCCTGTATAAGGCATTGTCTTGTATTAATAATGATATTCCGATACGAACAGAGTAGGCCTAACTCGTGGAATAATTACGTAAAAAAAAGACTTCAAAATCATGAAAGGTACATATACACCGACATTATCAAGGTTAAAACATTGTACACGTTTCCCAATACAATTTACTAAAAAGGAAGCGGGGAGCGTGACGTCAGCTGCAGGAAAAGCTTCTTTGACAGGAACTTTTGTAAATTAAACCATGGGTGGCGGGGCGTACATCCTCTTTAGTGAGAACGAACGGATTTCTTCGTAGAGGGCTATAGAAGGAAGCCGTGTCTTTATGATGCGCGGCGGGTACTAACTTGCATATAAATAATAGAAATTATATAATTATATTGCGACCGCATCGGACTCGCAGGGAATTGTAATATCGATTATTCGAAGCAATCTTTTATGACTTTATAAAATTCTTGTAAAGTTGGTTAGGAAAATGTGTTCGTACATGCTGTGGTCGCCAACAGGTGACCAAGCAACAAACCAATATAATAAACCAAAATAAATAATAGTATGCCAACATTTTACTCATTATTAGAATATATCCTATGTTCATTGCTATCTATTTGTTATCATAGTATTCATCTAAATGTGACGTATTAAAATTTTTACTCTTTAGAGTCAAATGACTTTAAAATCATACCGTAATCTTTATAAATTATTATACAACTCAGATAATTAAATTAGAAATGAAATTTATCTGATAAAACGTCGATCTTCAAAGACGAGCCACGGGGACTCGCACCGGATGAGCACCAAATGTACGATATTTTTAGTAATGTTGATTGCTCCCTTCCGTTTCCTGTTTGGGTGCTTTTATCTGCGCCGAACGAAACACCTAATTAGTGGTGAGTAATTAATACCACGTTGACATGTCTATCGAAATTCTTACATACTTCTTGAATAACTTGCAAGACGGGTTGAACGAAACAGTTAGTTAATTAAACTGAAAAGTTCCACAATTCAATTAATTTATATACATTTTAAGGCAATAATAACGTAAAGATTTTAATCAGATCACACGAAAATGTGGAATAAATACAGGTCTGAATGTTTAATTAATAAAGTATATCATTTATGAAATACGATTAATTATGAGTTAATTCTTAGTAAATGCATGACAAAAAAGGCGATTTTAAGTATTACTACATATCCTACTTATAATAATCTTGTCAACACCTCTATATGTTGTTATAAATTGTCATCGACACATACTTTAAAGATACGACTTTATTTTATAATATCTTATTAAACCATGACTCTTCTCTCTTAATCTCGAGATATATTTATTGAATATAAAATAGTCTATTATGTTTAAAAGTCGGAGAAAATAGAACATTAATTCAACAAAAAACATAAAAGGAACAATATATAATAATAATATACGCTAGTATGTTTACAATGTATCACCTCGTTTTAATAATTTAGTTTTAGGAATTGTTGAAACATTTGTTCAAATATTCGTACGTAGCTGGAAGAGTTCGCTAATAAAATATAAATCCTCGAAGGTATTACGTAATACATATTGTTTACGCACCACGCAAGTCTTTTTGAGTTAAAAATTTAAAGATGTCCACTGGAATCGCATCGTATGTGTAAGTCCTCTGCGGCCTAGTGCGGGTCAGCGTCCTCACCCCCGGGCCTCTCACACCGCTTCCCTCAACGTCACGATCGCTACGTCACTGCCTCGCCTCCTCTAGATTAAATTTTCTACCAATATTGTCTGATTATTGTAAAAGACATTTACTGGCACAACAAGACATTTACTTTAATATAGTGACTAGTTAAATTAAGTTCTTATTGCAGTATTTGGACAAACACAAAAGATACCTATACAGATATAAATAGGATATTTTTTGCCTTGCTTAATATAAAATGTAATTTAATTTTAAATAGGTACCTCAAATTTAAACGTCTGTTATATTGTACATGACGCTAAATGTGTTTAAGTATATTCACGCCTGGCATAAACGTGAAGATAAATTTGGTTTAGATAAATTCCAAAGTTCTCAAATATTGGATATGTCAAAATCACAAACATTGAATTCATGTGACAGTTAAAAAAGACTCGGCAAATGGAACATAAAACAATGCAGGTTTCAAAATCAGAGTGGCTACTGACGCGGAACGAAGTTCATAAAAACTTTCGTTATCAAAGTATTTTTACGATTAGTTGGTTGTGTCGTGACAAGTCCCGGTGATCCGATCGGTCGAGCGTTACGGTGGGTAGATGTAAAAAATCGAATGGGCTTTCATGGCTTTAAGTTCTTGCACGATTGTTTCAATGTATTTTCCTTTTTTAACTGATTTTTAAAACGCCCAAATTTATCGAGGAAATTATTTACGTAGGTACAAAGGTACGGTAACATATTGATTTCATATTCAAAATATTTGTTTGAAACACTATAGAAAGTAATTTATTACATAGTCATGAATATGTTTAGTTATATTTGGAGAGTTAAAGTTTGTATACAATAGGGCGCCCTATCGTGTGCAGTAAAGTAAATCTGTAAAGACCAAGTGGTATTCCAAAATAAAACACTAACAAATCAGAGTAATAAAATACTTAAATAACTATCATGCAAAGGCCCCTATTAAATCGCGATTGTAAAACAATAACGATTACAAGTGATTCCAAGAATTGAGACAATCACGAATAAAAAATCTACGCACACGTGCAAACGTACCTTTAACGACCTCCCATCAAATGGACAGGACTTCAATATTAATGATGCAATCACGGACCCTTATGGACGATCAAGGATATGTCGCTAAGACCTTACGCCCAATTTGTCCAGTTACATCACATCTTGGGTGATGGATTAAATATGAAATCGGTTATCATTGTTAATTATCGATTCATTGTAAGTTCGCCGCCATGTTGGATGTGAGTGCCGGCCATGTTCCCGCGTGCGGCTTCCGGCGCACGCGCAACGCTGCATGCTAATGTTCGCATCGGTGTGTCCTATTCTAGAACTGTAAAAGTTACGAGAAAATCTATTATTCCAAAGGAACAATTTTCAATTGAGAAAAGTTGGTGGCCCCATCGCTGAACAATTTAAGGTAATACTCTTCCATTCTAAGAATACTTGCAGTTTGCGTTGCAGACGTATTATTAATATTAATGTCATCCTAAGAGATACTACTTTAGATATTTCATGCCTCATTCATGTAAATGTAAAAAGAAATGATCAGTACCCTAGAAATTCAGGAACCGCACGATTCTCCATGCTCTAACTTTCTTTGTGAAATCTATATCCGTTTTACCATGATACACGGACCTACACTTTCACTTTAATATTACATCCTATTCAGACGATAAGTGACATTACTCCACTATAAGCATGATGATTATAATTGCTCTAAAATGTCTTCGCTAAGCCTGAATGTTTTTGTTCTCGGTAGTTGTTTAGTGGTTTTGGACAGTATCAATATGGGGAGTTGAATCAGTGTTACATAATTAAGTTAAAAGCTTTAACGCATTTTTGTCGCTAAGCATGAATTTAAGTTTGGGAACTGTCAAATTTGAGATTTATCAAGCACTGTTGCTCAAATCAAATTCAATCATACGAAATCTCAATTCAGAAACAGAATTTTACTAAGTATGAACTTAAGTGGGCTTTGAGAACGACTCAACCTCAAAAACTTAGTTGCGAAACCGGGTATTAATCTCATAGCTCCAGAGAGTACATTAGTACTCAAAAATATGTAATCTTTGTTGAAAATTAATAAAAAAAAAACAATTTTTTTCCATATTCACCTGGGTTCTCCCGCAGTAATTAAGCGACCCGTACATATCGTACGTGTGTGATAATAAAAGCATTCTCCATATCACTATTCGATATAATTTTTATTTTAAATCGAATCAATAATTCTGATTGAATTGTTCTGAACTGAACAAGAGTTTTAATATTAATAATAGATATGAAATTTATCGCCCTCATTCATAAATATAGGTAGCTATTATGCCGCTATCAGTGTTGAGGTTTATTCTGGTCACGAGTAAAGTATATGTTAGACAGCCTGGTAGCGATACACATAGGCCCATAATTCAGCAGATACGTGATACTGTCAATTGATCGACCTGCTTATTTGTTAAGTATACACTGTATTTTGAATATTGTATTCTATTCAATGAGGTACACATTGCATTATTGGCATGAGTTTGATTTTGTATATATATAAGATACATAATTGGAATATTCAAAAGCAAACCAAATTCTTTTTCTCTGAATATACAGTGATGTTTACTGTAAGCCGCGGAAGCTTTAGGATATTAAAAAAAAATAGATTTACATTACAACAGTCAATTTATCCTCAAAACACAAAAAAAGCGACAATTAAAGTTCACTGATATCGCTTCCTTTTTTTTTTATTTGTACATCATCCGCCTTTGAATCACATGTCAACGTCGCGGTGAGTATGCGCTTTACAGGCGAATTAGACACGCGGAAGCGCGGAAAATTTTAATCACTAAAATGTAATTTATGATATTTAAAATATTTTTTACAAGTGAAGAACAGAGAATATGAATTTATTATCAAGCCTTTTGTTTTTTTAATTATTCTTTATAAGATCCAAATGTACTTGTAATAACATGACGTAAAAAATGCATTTACTAGACTCGATTGATCCCATGACACAAAATATTATTACTAACTACTACAAAATACGTGTTGGTAGATTTCATTAATATATTAAGCTTAGGTTTGGTATCAGTGTTGATTTTACTTGATAGAATCAGCTGTCGGACAACAAAGGTACTTATAGGGACCACCTGGTATTCCTAATGCAAAAACTCCATGTAAGTTGGGTCTAACAAGCATTGAAATAATCCACCCCTACCCCGCATATGGCTTGAAAGGAAATGACATGTGGTTTCCGAAATAGCCCCGCGTAAGCTTAATCTGGATAAGATAATAAACAGATTCTTTTGTTACCATTTAAACACAAAAACAAATTACTAACATATCACTGTATTTAGCAATTTCACACGATTTTAACTAGCTCTTAGAAAATGTAGAGTAGTTAAGAATATTCCAATAACTTGTATTTCTATATTCTACAATTTGACCCAGATTAAAGATTATTTCTACTCTAATTTATAAAAAGGCTAACTTGTGTAGTGTACGTTATAATAAAAACGTTAAATTAGGCTTATCCATATATATCGTCGATTGTCGCTGCAACACACCTGCCGGCACATTCCGTCCTTTTGCTGGAGCTACGCACTACACAGTTCTTAATCAAATTTTAAAGACTTTATACGACTGCTTACCATTACAATTACTATATGGAAGTAAGGAAGTTCAATGTAGCTTAGTTTTCATTCTGAAAATATACCAATAATTGCATTTATTTGATATTTTAACCTCTTAAACATCTCTTACCACGTTATATTATTAACATCTAACGTCTGTTAAAGTGAAGAAACATTTTCTATTTAACACATGGTTGTATATAACATTGTTAGAACACAAATGAGTTGTTGTAAATAAAACTTCTTCAAATTCACTTTTCAGTAGTCGTATACGTACCACAAGAGTTGTGGTACTCAAAACATCAAATAATGTAAATATTTATTTGCCTTAAAATCATTGAAATAAATTTTATCGATAAATTTTCGTGATTTTATCACGGTGTACTAACAGAGTTTTACGTATTCGCAATGAAGAAAGCTTTAAGGTCTTTTAACTACTTACAAATATGCCGGAATTCGTTATGGGTCTTTCACAAATTATTTTTATAATCGGATATTGGGACGGAAGTTGAACAATGCTTTGTTGAATTTAAGAAATGATTCACTTCCTTCCGGAGCTCCACATCTTGACACAAACGGCCGGATGTGCCAAACCGGATGTAGTGCCGCATGGATAAAAGGGCTCTTTTGAATGCTTGATACAATTTGGCAAACGTGCTTTACGCTGAGCTGGTCTGCTGAGTGCTTAGTATATACTTAGCTATACATTGTACCTGGAAGCTTTTTATAGCATATTTGCATAGGTTGTACTAAGTTTATAAACTTACGAAACATTAAAAGATAATCTTTAAGAATTCTAATGTATACTTTTTCTTTAAATGTTCATTCATATGTTCCGATGAAGTGATTTCAAGTACTATGGATTTTATTGAAAAAATATAGAAGTAGTTTAAGAACGTGCGTGAGTGATCGAGGTTCGGCTTAGAAGGTGCGGGGTGGGGCGGGCTTCCGGTGCGCCGCGGCTCAGCGTGGGAACGCACCTACACCATAGATTAGACGGCCATTAATTAATTTTTACTGTACGCTTTTTCAAGATGCACGGAAATAAGGTAATTTAACGAGGATTAATAAAATTAAAATTCAGATAAAAAACTGCAAATTAAAAGGTTGTTTGTTTCACCATTCGTATTCCCTTTTTTCACTTCAATAATGTCTGTAAACCGTTTTAAATCGTAAAGTTTCCAAACGTAAATTTTAGATTACAATCAAAGTCACGCTTACATTCTACTATTTTACAGGATTCACAATATTAAACGTAACATTTATAATGGTGTCTAAAACAAGATTACGTTTATTACCCAAACATTTAATTAAAAAACAGAGAAGGGACGGTGTTCCACGAAATCAGTTAAGAAAATTCTCGTCACTATAAAATATAAACTGATTAGAGACAGCTCAATCTATAGGTACCAATTTTAGATGTTATCTCGAAAGTTCTTTGTGCCATGAACCAAGTTCATGTTAGACACACCTGGCTCGACAGATGGCAAGCCCATTCAACTGAAGCTATTAAACTTTATCAATTGCGGACGCTCCATTCATGTTTTTGTGCCTTAAGTGCGCTTATGCGAAAATAAACAATTTTGCCTGGACTTATTTTGAGTCTGTGTGTATCTTTAATCAATCTTTGATCGTTATCAACACACTCGTATGTATATATTTTGACGCGTATTTTTTGTTATTAATTTCTTTAGCTATAAGTTACAATTTAAAGTATCGTTATTGTACTAACTGTGTATTTCAATTTCTATTTATACCTTGACTAAAATCTCTATAGCGTATTAATAATATTGGATATTGGCTTAGAACTAGTTACATTCTATATGTTAAATTTTTGTCATATGATAATATTTGTATGTATTTGTATGTGTATTTCATTCTTATAAAACTTTTTAACCGTACTCTTATATATATGTATACGATTTTAACTATTTTAGCGATAGCATAAATTTACAATATGAAATAAATTAACAATTCAAATCTCTTATCACGACACGTTTACGAGGCTTTTATTAGTTTAACTAAGAATTCTTAAAATTACTTAATTTAAATTATATGAATAACTATCTTGTCTAATATGTATTTTATATCGAATAATGACACGAAACCAAGATAACTTGTGACATTTGACCTCCAAATTTATTCCTCTATTTATTACTTTATTTTGTTGTTTCCAGCACGTATCTGTCTGTTCCATTCATAATTTCCTCGATAAGAGTAATCACGTGACACTTGTGATAATAGAGTGCAAATTATTATTATTATGCCAATATATATCATTTTATTGCTGGATGAATATTGCTAGACATTTAAGATGCTAATATTGTAATCTAATTGTATTGTAACTTCTATAGCTGTTTGATACATTAAGAATTTTACAAACGAAATACTTTTTGATGCAAACGTGAATTATTAGTGGTATTTCATACAAAAGAAGAAAAAATTTATTAATAGCATTCTTTTAGCTACATATTTTAAGAGACCTAAAATAATTGGATATTGTAAAAATGAAGTCATGTAGTAGGGAAGAATCTCTTCTGCTACTTTACTCTACTAAAGTAATTAATAGGTTAATAAATACTACGGGAGTCATAATTTTATTACGGAATAACCAGTATCGTCATTCCTTGGTTATATTATCTGACAATTTACGACATATAAGAAATATAAATATATAGATATAACAAACTTTTGTATTCTCGGTGCTGTCCAGTATGTCGAATAATAGAAGATATTACTCATATTGTCATAAGTCTGGGTCTAATGTTGTTGCTGATATCTCATTGGGAACGTGAGGTGTGGAGTACCTAAGTGTGGACGTATGAACCGACATAGTCGCTTTGTTTGCTTATGATAATTAAGCAAAATGGATATTCGCTACACAATACTCATTTTAATTGTGTACCTATATGTTGACGACATTCTACCATAGTTTAGCTGTTTGGAGTTCGACATTTTTATCTTTATTTTGTATTTTATTAACGCGAGAATAAAAGACTTAGTAATGGATTAGAACGCGATTTTTTACTTTATTATTGAAGCTGTCTTTCGGATGCTTTTCACCAAACGTGGTCACAACCACGGTTACCCTATAAATGGCAATGTTAATCGCGTTTATATTTACAAAGTTACTTGTTTAAAAATTCTTATTCGCACTTATCATTCAATTATAGATATATTGAGGTACGTAAGAACCTGCTGATAACATGATAGAACATGGATATATGATTCATATTATACTATATTACACTACAACTATTCTTTAAATTTTTTCGTTAAAGGTTGGTACAGATAAAAGCTTTTATCGACATTTCAAAATTAGCTCTAGCATTTTCCAAAGAGAAAATCTTGAAATGTCAAATAAAATGGAAGCTCTTTCGCAGAGCGTAATTTGATTTTCCCAGGCTCCCACGCAACAAGCTCTCCATGTGCAGTTTGTTGAATAATATCATAGTTTACAGTTTTGCAGTGGTTAAAAATAGAATAATAATAAACAAAAAGATGGTGCGAAGTTGAGTTCAAACACTGTATGTGATTTAGTTTTTTATATCAAAACATTAATTATTATTAAAGCTATAATTAATGATTAAAGGAAAGCAGGCTATCCACCACCGAGTAGACCCATCCCTTCCTTTGGTTACCGCTTTATATAATTACTTAGCTAGTTTTCTCCCAATTGTGAACATTGAAAGAACATTGGAGAAAACTAGATATTATAATTTCATCATAACTGTTTATTGTAATACTGTAGCTGGGTGGAAAACTAGATTTTCCTGCCGTACCACATTGTTAATTCCTACCTAATACATGAACGATACTCGTCAGACGTTATTAATGAGTGCGCCAGTTGCGCTCGATATGCGCTAATTATTATTTTTTACGTTCTCTATGGCACAGTGCAGGTTTTTATAATTAAATGAAGTGGCGTAATTAATTATTAAAAAAGTTTCATACGGCTACATTGGTCTTAGGGAATTTTATGATGGTTTCCACTTGTATGCTTTGTTATTAAAATATGTCAAGCCTTGTTACTTTCTTTTTGATCAGACCCTCATAATTTTAGCTGTGCATCAAAGTGCATACGTATACTTATTAAGCTTATAAACCATGTTGGTCTAGTTACCGCAAGCTATAAAGTATTAAATTAAAATAAAATAACAACAATTTATCTAACTCTTTTTGTCAACCCCACCTATAAGGTTTGCCGATATACATGAAATACGAAGTATTAGGTTTTTAACAGCTCGAAAGCATCAGTTTTCGATAAATTCAATTTAAATTATATAATGTATGTATGTTTTTGTTTCAAATACAACTCAAGACAATACAGAAATTCGTTGTGTTACTATTATATTGCGTTATATTATGGTTCTAACTCAGGATAGTGATTAAACTACGAAATTATTAGCAAAATGAAAGCATTCCTTGTATGTTTTTTTATATTTATAAGGTGTATGATATAGAAATTAATTTACAATCTCATATAAGTTTAATTGAACACTGTTTTGACCATGTCCATTTAGATTCTTAGTGTTATATAATATTGTTCACTATGTAGCAAAATGTAGTTTAAATGGCACAAAAAGGGCTAATTATTCAATTACTACAATGCGTGAGTCATTACAGAAGTGCTTCGGTCAATGCCAATGCAGAACAATGTGTATTCATTTCAAACCGCAATATGTAGAATCGTATAACTATAGTTTCTTGAAAAAAAGTCTTTTAAACTAGAGTAAGCCAAAATGTTCAGTTTTTATTATTTTTATTTGATAGCCTGCTGATCGTAGTTCGTCGAGGCCTTAGACAATCACCAATTTGAAGAAATGTTAAATTTGTTTTCGGATTATTTAACCTAGAATTGTCGGTATTTTTCCTCAAAGCACACAAAAAATTCGTTCATGTAATTAAGTACAATTATACGACATTACTTAGTCTTATTACTCACACGTAAACACGAAGTAGAACAAAATTAACAATATTCTAAATAATCAAAAGTACAAAATTCACAGGAGGAATCATCTGAAGCGTCTATATTTTCCCTGTAGGTATACATTAAATACTGGAAGCTCGGCTATCAAGACCATAGTGTGGAAGGACCATAGTGTTGAAGGACCTTAGTGTACCAGTACTTCATAATGGAAATATTTAACGCTTAAGAAAATTGAAGGTTTAATATATCTGAAAAAGTCTTATTGGACTATTTAATAAATATTCGATTCGAGTGACGAATAAGACACTTATTTTTGTTTTGCTTAATTTTTTTGAATGTGTTAATTTGCACATAAAAAATAATACTTTCCGTTTCTTAATTATGGGTTAAACCTGTAAAAAAGTTTAAGTTTAAAGTTAAGTTTATTAACCCAACTATTCGCGTCAATAATTTGTTTATGTGTTTAATGTATATCAGTTAAAAAAAACGTATTTTGTATTGTACGGCGACTAAAAAGCAAAGATACGCAGAACATCAAATAATTTAAAACATTAAATTAAAAAATTCATGAATAGACGTCCGACAGCGAGCCAAACTCCGTACTAAAATAGCTCGTGAAAGTCGTAGTAAAAATATCCTCATTGAAAACCGGGGCTTCCTCGAGGTTGAACTAAACGAGGAAGAGCTTATTGCGGTACATTTTAATGAGCAACAGTTTTAACTTCATTCATGCTACTATCCCACGGTATGAATGGGGCAGGAAAGAAAGGGGCCGACTTGCAAGGCGTATGGCTCTACTTCCGGTATTTACCGGATACGAGTGTTCAGTGTTCGTGTCAATTATTATTTCCTACTTAGAGTTTCCTTTGGGGGGCGGTTGGTAATTAGAGCTGAGTGTAAGCTGTTCGCCAGTTTTATGGTACTCTTTATGTAAGTACCTGGCCATTGGGGAAGATTAAACTTTAATTCGAAAGAAACTGAAAATCGATCAGAAGTATAGAAAATTAAAAATATAAGTGCTCAACGTATGGAACCTACATGAATCGACTGAATTGTGATGTAATTAGGAAACATGGCACATAGTTTTCTTACGATTAAAAGTAAAAAAATTATTCCAAATAAGAATTTTAACATAATTATAGTCCAATTTTCATCCTTTTGATGCCGTAGGGAAATTCATTATGAAACCAATTCACAACTTTCACAATCAATGAATTTGTTTTCCTCGCTGCGCATTATCGGTAATATAGTCGTCTCTTTCTAACGTACACGTTACGCCAACACGAGCAAGACGGATGACGGAAATTAAGAATGGCGGAGTTCATTCATTGATCTTTCCGCGTTTGTCAATGGGCTAATGAAATTTTTGTTCTATTCATAATAATATTATTGTATGAACCGCGTAACCATGGTACGTTGACTTAACTGCCAATAAGCAATTTCATTACTAGAAACTTGATTTACAACATACAGTATGTAGCTAAAGCACTTAAAATGTAAATATTATAAGCATCCGATTAGCATCAAAACAGAGCACATAACTGATGATTATTTAGAATAGTTATAATGCGTGTATTATGTAGAGAGAATTTTATTTAAATACGTAGAACGTCAATCAAGATACATAATAGATATTGAATATTTTAAATGTGTTTTAGTAGTTCTTCAGTAAAATGATTGACGTTGAGTTTTGTTTAGAGATTGATAAAATGTTTAAATCACTAAGAACATAATTCTCGAAGAAAGCATGTTACGTAAACTGCCGTGACGTCATACCTCATTGAGCTAGTCCCCAACTCCCTAACACACGATCCCTCCTACTTCGTTTGACGTCACAAACAGTCGCTAACTTTGGAGTTAACAAACCCTATTTGTGCTGAAAATAGAATTCAAATATAATTAGAAACGTCGTAAAGTTATTACAGTATCAAATATAAATGTGGAATAAATTATTTAAAAAATGCTATATTCATATTTTAAATATAGAAAAAAATGATTTGCGATAACTTGCTATTAATGAGGTGTGCAATAATTAACAAGCACGATTGAATTACATTTCCGGTACAATGTTAATTTGCATATTCGTATGGAATACCAAATTGCTGTTATAGAAACTAATTCAGCTGTAATATAATTTTGATTGCTTTATCAGCATATTTATCACACCGTTTGTGCTTTTATTAGTGCTAGGAAATAATAATTTTTAACAATGACAGCATATAAAATTGGGTATCCTTAATTTTACACAATTATACATTAAAAAATCGGAAAAAGCAACCTTTACCAAGACTGTTAACCCAAGAATACAATGTCGACATCGAACCAATGTTTCATATCGTTGGATAATTATTTATAGACCTATTAAGACTGAGATTATTAAGTGGTATGGTAGCCGTGGTTGTGAATGAAACAGAGCGTCCGGCGTTGAGCGAATGGGAGCGGAAACGCGCGGTTAGTCCACTTCCTGTTTCCTGCGGGGCCGAGAGCGACGCACGCGCACTGAGCGCGCCCTGTCGAGCCCGACTGCACACGAAAATAACCGACTCATTCTTCGTTGTTAAGAATCTACAGTTTTCCATCGTATTTTTAGGCTCTTGATATTTAATAATCGGCATTATGTTTAAAAAGCGTTTGGTATATTACACAGACATCTCTTCAACAAAAAGCGAATACTCAATAAATATTGTATACATTATATATAATATTTTAAGATTACATCTTCTTATTGTCTCCGTATTCTCATTATCTCTATATATATATATATATATATATATCATATATGTAATATATATAATAAGGTTTATTTTAAAATGAAAATCTCGAATAGTCAATGCTTTATAGTTCATGCTATATATCTGATTGGCCCTAAAAACAAAAAATTGCAACGACGTTATTACCTGCCGATGACATTTAGTTTTATCACGCGTATATGTAGAGTCGATTCGCCTACACATCTGCCCACGCATCGCCTACATGCCCCCCCCTCCCCCGACCTGAAATCGCTTCTTATAACAAACGTAGTACTAGCGTAGGCTCAATTAAACATAGATTATTTATCCAGAACCAAAATAATACCTTAAAAACATAATTCCTGTACTGAATAGAGTTTTGTTTACTTTGTCTCACATAGCAGTTGTGTGGTATTTGTAAACTTATACTGAAAATATCAACAAGATATTGTCAGTTTCCTTTTCTGACACATAGATTTCCCAATTTTAAATAATGCCAAGTTACGTGCTGTTTCGAATAGATCACAAAAAACTGTGTTCGCTTTTTATTAAGACGTCGGTTAAGGCATATTCAATTTCGTAATTACGATAGAAAACAATTAAAAATGCTCAGACTAAATCTAGTGTTAAGTAAACTTATATTTTAAGAAGAAAAAAAATTGAATACAAAATTAAATTATGAATGCGGGTACACAATTAGTAATCAGTTCATCACATCTGTGCGACTCTATGTCAGTTGTATAAAGTGGATACAGCGATACAATTGCGACGACTTGCCCAGCGCAAAATTAATTAAATTGTTCATCACTAAGGTTTTATATGGATGCTTTTTAATTAGCTTCTGTACTCTTTTCGGAATTCTAATACCATGTCATGTAGCTACCTTCATTTGAAATCAAAATCAGTTTAAACGATGGAACGTTCTACGAGGTATAGACTTCACCATTAATAATGACTTTCATTGAATAATATTGTCTTTTATTAACATAACTGTTACTCATTTAAAGAAAAACACTTTTTTAACGGATTTAGACGTTCATTCAATTAAATTAATTTTTGTTGTCACGGAATTGCCTTAGTAATACATAATATTAAACAATTTGTAACCAACATGCTATAGTAAAACTTGTGTTTGTTTTATTATGTCTCCTACTAACTTTAATAATTAACAGTAATAGTTAATTCAATATAGATAGCCTGTTTCTATATAATTTTAAATATATGCACATATCACCTTGAACTCTAAGTACCCGGCTCTTAAGTGGTGTACTAGAGACAGGCTTTCCCAGCCCCCAATCATTCACAAAGTATGCGTATTTTTTTTGTTAAAAATACGCATACTTTGTGAATAAACTCATTTTTCAATGAACTCTCGGATATATGTTCTGAAATAGAAATTTTATTATATCAAGTGTTAGCCAGTCATAAAAGCTTGTTTTCACACACCCACACGATGACGTCGTTTTTGAACAGTACTAATAATAGTGTTTTCGAAGTGCCTTGGAAATGTTAATCTTGATTATCAAGGGACAGACGAAAATTTTATTGTAAGTTAATGAGATTTATAGAAGGTTTGTCGTGTTAAAATACGTTTTTTTATCAAGATACTATTAATCAAGTACTTGAAACATACACATTTTAAATAATCTCAATCAAATCTTTTAGAAAAGTAAAGATTATTTTCTTGAATTTTATTATTTTGATTTTTTTGAACACTAGATGGCCATTTTGTTAATATATTAAGCAGCAGAGCATACATGCTCATCTACCAGGTTATAACCGAAGACAGAGGCTGTGGTCCAAGCAGCGACACCATTAAGGTCTTTTGGAACGAAACGCGTGGGTAAAAAAATATAATTTATTGCTCGTTAAATATTATTTGTAGTTTTAAAATAAATTTTAGGTCATATCACGTATATTGATGAAATGATTCCTCCCTCTTACACAGATGTGTGTGTTAACAGACAATACACGGAAACCGGCGAATAGTTAGATAACATTAGGCCATTTCCGTCGATAATGCGAACAAAGCAGATATTGTATTAGGGCTGATACAGACGAGGAGCGGCTCAGGGTTTTGTTGAAGACGAGGAATGAAAAAGCCTAGAAACACTAAAGTTAAATTTTATAAAATAAAACCTCAAGACACACTGGTCGGCTGTTGAAGATCAAATGTCTTCAAAAAGTTTGGTACTGGTTTGTTAAAGATATAGATGATTATGAAAACAGAAAAACATTATCTATGGAAATGAAACATTGATTAAAATGATTTTAATATTTCTAACAGTAATTTCACTGCCTAGCTTAGACTTAAGATGATATTCTTTAAATTCTATAAACAATCGTGCTCTTTCGAAGTTTTGATAGCCCTACGAAAGCATTGTAAGCGGATGCTGCGTCTTGTCGGACGGACGTGCGTCCGGCACGCTCTCTGGAATCCACCACCTGCCTGATACCATGTATGGATTCCATGTCGAATGCCATGGCGTTGATAGAGACGTAAAGAAATATTTTTTAAATTACCTGCGTTCTTCCGTGTTTCTTGCGTTGTGCGCCAGAATACGGATTTTTCGAAAAATCCTTTTTTTTTGTTTCAAGAGTAAGAATTAACTAGTCGATGCTTTTAGAACTTTATCAAAGTTCATAATATCCTCATCCTAAAAATTAAAAGAGATACAAGTGAAGTATTTACTATATGTTATAATACGACCCAGCCGATATAGCAACTGGTAAATACACAGATCACCGCAGAAATATAATACGTCTACAAAATCAGCGATGTGTTTAATAAAGTTACATTGCGATAACTTGGTGTCGCATCAAAAGAGCTTCCTGTAGTGACTTGATATTGTAACACAACCGCTCTTCATACATTATAATTTTTTGTATATTATATTTACTGTACATCTAAATGTTATCTTAGAGAAAAGGTTATTGGGAAATATTAGCATTTCAGATTCATTGTTATTTAAGTGGTTCTACTTATTAAAGAATGTTGGGTTATAAAAATGTACCTCTGTACCTGATAAAGTTATGGAATAATATTTTTGTTTGAAATACAAATTGAATGTGATTATTTATAATGGTTGACGGATGTCAATATTCTATATATCCTATATATTCTATACCATACAATTTTCTACAGCCGTAATTATTTTCGATTCTTTAAGCATTCTATGAATTACAGTTACAGTTGGTTGGTGTTCAGTTCAGTGTTCCATTCTAATAAAAGTTATTTTCCTTAAAATATATTTTTGCAATAACTATTCACGCTAAACAAGATAATATGTTGTACTTTTTGACCCTAGCTAAGTCCATTGGCGAGATAACCAATACTCTAGAGTAGTGTTTATCTTGCGTGGCTTATCGCAGTCTGGCACAAAAATTTGCGTTATCAGGGCAGGAACATAGTATAATGGTGTCACACGACTGGTTGGAGGGAAAACTCAGTCTGGCTTCTCGTATATCAGTAATGTTAATCACTTTAGAGAGATCCGTGACTCGTTCCAAATTTAAACGATGATCTATGAGAATAATTACTGGTTGGCCTAGGATTTTGAACTTATTTGAAAATACTTAAAAATAGATGTCTGTCAGCTCATATCAGTCTAGTGACCTAATCATATTATCAAGCTATTTCGTCTGTCATAACTTCGATGAATTTAAATCTTATAAATATTCATATTAATACTTAGATTTCGAAATAGATTTATTGTCGAGATTTGACTTAGAAATGATATCGTTTTTCTTTTCAATAGCTAATGGGTAAAAAACGGATGACGTCAGAATTTGAAGTAGTCAAGTCAGGCCGTCTACATCTTTTATTTATAGTTTGATTGATGAACCGAAGCGACGTATGAACTTGTATGAATGAACCGATTTATGGTTTTGTCGAGCTCGCTCAGTTTGTGCTTTGACGTCAGAAATCTGAAAGGCTCCTGAGCGGTCATTATCTTTACGATAAAATGAATATCCCTATGTTTTTATGTTATCTGTACTTAATCAATGAGATTATTTCAGACATGGTAAGTTCCTCATCTAGTCGCGATACTTTTTAACACAAAAGACAGGTGGCTCTTAATCGGTATTGTCTATTGCGCCCATTAAATTCAAGTGGCACTCAAATGGATTACACATCTTTGTTAATTCGGGCTTGAGATAGGTTAAATTGCTCAATTCTTATCTTTGCGTCGGGCTGGCGATTGAAGTCACCGTTTCCTGCGTGACCTATGTTATCTTGTTGCAACGTGGCACCGATGCGTTCCAACTTACGTAAAAATACGATATTATGAAAAGGTACGTTTAGGATTCCGATACTCTGCTTTCATTTATTTATAAGGCATAAAACCAGACATATTCAGCAATAATATGAACCCGGTATCTGTAATCTATATAAAATATGACAAACTTTTTTCGGATTATTAATATAAAAAATGAATTTTGCCAATGATAAATTATTAAGTGCGAAGTGAAAAATAATTCAGCGAAAACTGGATATACGGGAATCGAACTGCGTGTGATTTATTTTTATTAAAATTTAATTTGCATATCGATAAAAATGAATATCAATGACATATCTATGGATTTTATTAGGATTTTGATGATACACTAGTGAAACAACGCAAAATTAAATAATTGACAAAACGATTAATGATATCACCTTTCCTTATATTTTAAATATCACATGTTTGTAATCTATTTAATAAACGTCATAGTAATAGCGGCTACAACTTTTATGTAGGAAACTATATATCTGGAACGGAATGAAGCTTAATAAACTCAAATTGATAAAATCATATAAAAATGTTTTGGTCGGAATATTTTATGCAACTTGTTTTGTAATTTATGCTATAAGAAAAAAGTCTTTGGATTCAAAGGTTCCAGTTTGAGATTGACTCATGATAGCGCTCGTCAAAGTTACATATTGTTATGCCTATGCCGACATAGCTGTCAAAATATGCAAGCTGAAGTGGGAGTGGGCTGGTCATATCTGCCGAAGAACCGATAACCGTTGGGGTAGACGAGTTCTCGAGTGGAGACCACGAACAGGCAGACGCAGCGTGGGATGCCCTCCTGCCCGCTGGACCGACGACCTTAGGAAGGTAGCCGGTAGTGGCTGGATGAGGAAGGCCGAGGACCGAGTGTTGTGGCGTTCCGTGGGAGAGGCCTATGTCCAGCAGTAGACGAATGTAGGCTGATGATGATGATGATGATGATGATGCCTATGACTATATCTAACGATTTCTAATTGTAATTGAAATTTGACATAATATTTACAAAACATAAGTCACTATAAGAAAATTAGCAATCAATTATTATTGTTAATTTAGTATGCGAGACACATGATGTTAAAAACTAAATGCTAACTTTGAGAACCTCCGTCGGATTTGAATAGCTCTATATTAATAGTCCCATACTTAATATTAAAAGTAATTTAATTTCACTAATACCTACTTTCATTAATTTTTAATCACACTATGAAAAGACATGGAAGCCATAGCAGATCTCTCGATCGACTCATACGTGACCTCTTTGGTTATACAAAACACGGCTCTATATCAAATAAAAAAGTATTGCATTATTCGGGAACTTATATAAATAGCAATATTTAAAAGTACGTTTATAGTCTACGCAATTTTATAGTACGTGATTTTATTACTGAATACTATTAAAAAATACTCGGTACTTACATCTAAAACTAAGTTAAGGTGTAAGTAAGCTTTAAGGAATTTGAGAAATAATTCAAGATAAGACCTAACTCTTCTATGCAGACGCTAATAAAGAATAGAATAGGTATTCAAAGTTGTTATGAGTTCGCTATCGTATATGACTAGAGCATTATTCAGTGCAGCGAACAATCAGTCTGCCACTGCAGCATCAGGGCAGAGGTCAAGGAATGCGATCGATAAACAGAAAGATTTGACAGTGAAATAGCGCGTTTATGTACACCATAGCTATATCGACCACTATGATGCCTACATCCATCTTCCGAGAGGTCGAGAGATCAACATTTTTATAGACTTTTTCTTTTATTAGATTGAGACGGCTGATACAGGGTGTTTTTAAGTGAGTGAATTGTGTTGTCTGTATTGATTTAAACAGCAAATTTTGTGGCAACACTGCAGAGAATTATTATGCATGACCCATCGCTAGTATGTATTTATTTTCGTTTTTAAATTAAGAGTGGTTAACTCCGATTACGTGTGGCAATGACAACTGGTGAACGTCCTAGATTGAGGTGTACGCATGCTAATTAATCGTGTATGATCTTATTGTTGATGTAAATCTGTGAAGAAATTTTATAAAATGTTGGAGATGTCCTGTTGTCAGAACGCTCACAAAGTAGCATAGTGGTAGCTATTACTATGAGGCAGCCCTCTTTGTGGCTACATATAAATTAGTGCACGATTGCCACATATATATTTTTATTTTTACTTTTGATATATTTTTTTTATCTTATCACACACAACAGCGAAAGAAATATGTTTATACATATTCGCATGATTATTTTTAATGTATATAGGAGTATAAACGTGAATGTTATAAACAAAAATTTACATATTTGTGATCTTCCAAGCACCACACTACGAAATGGATTTTAATGAAATTTTACAATAATATATTTTAAGAATAAGGCTTTCTCTGCAAATGTGTACGGGTATCTAAATTAACTAGTTCAAAACATACATTCCTCGAATAGGACAGCTTCATTATAACTTGAAAACCAGTGAACAGATTATAATATATATATGAAAATACTAAATTTAAACATAAATAATATGGCTATTCCATGGCATTGATATAGTAAAGAGCAATGAATAAAGCAAGCTAAATTCTCCAGCGCGCTTACGCATGGCAAATAAATAATGTCTCTATACGAGCCCTAAATATATCTGGAGCACACGCTGGACACGTTAGTGTTATTCTGCTAATTTAGAACCGTCAGTTGCTCACTCAAGTAACAATGCGTCTTAAAACATAATTTAGCCTGGTTAAATGACATCAGTAATTGGCAAAACACACTTTTATGATACAAGAGTTATTTGTATACAGTTTCGAGTTTGTAAATAAAGACTTCTATGCTGGATTGCTGCTCTCATTCAGAAATTGCTTTGAGTTGTATCTTTTATCTCATTACATTTTAAAATCATTTTTTTAATAAAAGAGGGCAAACAGGCAGGAGGCTAATCTGATCGTAGTGATAGCGCTGCTCATGGACACTCATGATGCCAGAGGCGTTATAGGTGCGTTGCCGGACTATAAGATTACGATACGCTCTTTTCTTGAAGGTCTCTAAGTCATAGCGCTCGTGCGCGGCAGAAAGTTTAAGTAATTAAATAACTTAAGGAATATTATGTTAAGAACGTCTCTTCAGATTGTATAGAAATCTCCATCTTGTACAATAAATTACAAACCACAAACTCGACGAATAGTAAATGTCAGTAAACAATAAAGACAAAAATGCGGGTTCCGGGAGTATCGTCAGCTCGCAAGGCGCACCACACAAGACACATATAACTAACATCGTATAATAATATGTTTATTTATAATATACATAGATAATAGAATAATCGAATGTTTAAAAACAACCCTAGAAGCTAGACAGAGCAGCCAGTTTGAGCAGCATACAAAAATGTCATTCATTAAAATAACTATAATAAAAATTAAATAAATAAAGCAAATATAGACCTTTTGGCTTATTAAAATTATATTCCGCATATGCAAATATATATGCATGTGCGGAAGATATGGAGGTTGATCTGTGGCATCAGTTAGTCAACCACATTCGTCAGCATTCATCCGGTAATGCATCACACAACTCAAAATGTGTTTTTATGCATGCCAACCATTTCTTTATTCTTATAATTTTTAAACTATTTCCAAGTTACTTGAAATCCCAAAAGACTCTTCGTAAATGAATATCTGACTACTTACGCATTAAAATTAGTGCCATTTGTAGGTCCAATAGGCAATAATACCCTTTTATCACATGGCGGGCGCATCCGGCCATCAAACGTCGTCGGCAGCCTGTCGACATCTGCTGCCCCAATTTAATGCTAGTATGTGTTGAGTTTTTCTAAATAAGCTTCAAACGATTTTAAGCTACTCTTTATACATTTAAATCGATATAACCATATAAAAATAGAATTAGTTTTGTCTACTGCTACTTGTAAAAGTGTAAAATAGAAATAAGTTAATGTAAGCCTGATATGTTTTTATCAATATTCATCTATTATACCAACACTAGTAATTATTAAATAAATTATACCTCTATAGAAGTGAATTAAAATCGCTTTAAGTGATAGAATTGATATTTCTTAATTTAAACTACGTAATTGAATTAATAACGCCATCTTATGTCATGGAATTCGATTTTGATTGAACAAAAACTTTTTGAAACATAGATTAAAGACAACCAACTGATTTCTTAAGCAATTTATTCCTGCGACGGAAACGGCTTGCTTTATCACGAAAATGTGCTGATTAAATGTGTAAATATTGCATAATAATATATCCTGTATCAATTATGAAATGAATCAATAAACATTCCGTGCAGGAAGGGGACACATCCCGGAAAACGCGTGTAAGGAAATGGGCCCGACGCTTCCTCCCTGCCGAGTGGCGACTCGAACGCGCAGTTATTTATACAAGTTAAAAGTGTGGCCCGGATTTGTTTAATATTTCATATACATGTTCCTGAATATCATCAACAATCATATAACTGTCGACTCTGTTATATAACTGTTCGATTAACATAATTTTTTGTCTGTGGTCTGATTGAATTTATAAAAAGTATGTAGTTTAACGGCTGTATCGGCAATTATAACACCAGTTAGCTTCCGGCTAACCGATATACTTTGTTCCCCAACATTTATTTGTGGGTTATTAATAAAATATTCATTTCATTGACAAATCTTTCAATAGATAAATCGAATTAATTATATCCATTACATTAATATACTAATTAGATTTTTACGATAGTATTTAAGCGTAATTAGTGTAAAATTTCACAGTAAATTAGCGATTTTGTTGACACCTGGTCTATAAAGTCAACGGACTTCTCTGAATTTACATGAAGATCACATTAGAATAGCCACTAAATGAGATAATTAAAATATGTTTTTATTATCAATTCTGTAACTGAAATTAGATTTAGTTGTCAAGTTTTTACCAAACATTTCAAGTTTTCACTACTCAAGTATTTGTACTTAAGTTATGCTAATAAGTGTGAACCTCAACATTCACGGATCTTAACGTCAAGCTCAGTATGTTTACATCATCCATAATATTGGAACAAAATATTAAATTGCATCTGAGTGACCTCGGTGGGTGAACTTAGAAAAAAACAAGCATTGTAGTAAACATTCGTATTTATAATATAATGTTGTCGTTTTATTTACAAATAAATACAAATTCAGTTAATAAATAAATGGTAAATTATCTACATCTTAATAAGTATGTTTTATATCTCATTTCTTAATCTTCTCTGGATTCGTGTGGAATCCAAAATACTAAATGTTAGCGTTTTCTTATGACACGATTCGGTCTCAAGAAAATTTGAGACTCGGCGTTCGGGCGACACGTTCACGTACATTCACACTATACGACTATATTTACAAGTATTCGAGACGATCACTCGGCGGCCGGGGCTCTGTCCGCTGCCCTCGCCGCCCTTTCACTGGCGCACTGCTCACCGCTCATCGCTCACTGCACACCACACAACACTTGAGTCCGGCCCCGCGCGGCCCGGCCCTTCGCTCGCCAATAAATATTTGTACAACGCGGGCGCCGCTGCGGGGGCTCGCTCGAGGGGCGGGACTAGATAATACTGGAGAGCGGCGGCCGCTCGGGGCAGCGGCAGCCGGAGCGGCGACAGCGCGCGTAGGCCGCCGCGCCCGCCGCCGCCAGCGCGCGCAGAGGCCAGTACAGCCACAGGCAGGGCAGCGGCACCGACAGCGCCGCCACGCACGCCAGCCGCGCGCCGCCCGCGCACGGCTCCGCCTCGCCCTCGCCGCTCCCGCAGTGGTAGAACAGCGCTTTGGCGCAGCACATGCACGACGCGTAGTCCACGCACGCCTCCGCGCTGCACAGGCACGAGCCGCACAGCCATCGCTGCGGCAGGGGCCGCGGCCGCGCGCACTGCTCGCAGCGGCAGCGGCCGCAGTTCTCGCACACTATGGAATCGGCGGCGAGCGCGGCGGCGCGACGCTTGTCCGCGGCGGCGGCCGGCTGCGCCGTCACCGGCTTGAGCGGCTGCGCAGCCGCAGCATGGGCTCGCGGCGTCGGCGGCGCGCGGCGCGGGGCCTCGACGTAGGCGTTCCGCTCGCGCTCCGCCTGGGGCCGCGGCCGCAGCAGCGACACGGGCTGGCGCGCGGAGCTGGCGGCGCCCGCGCGGTGCACGCGCGCCGCCGGCTTGGGCGGCCGGGGCGGCGCCGCCGGCCCGCCATACTCGTCCATCGAGTCCGGCTAACGGCTCTCGGGGCCGTCGCCTTCCTGTTCCCTCATCGTCCCCACCTGTGGACGATACGTGACTAGGTCAGACACACGACATGACATCCTAGGATCGAAACTAATTTATTTTTGCTTACATAAAGACCGTCGCTTTATAGAGTACCCAAACGTTAGTTTTTTATCCATAAGATAAAAAAACCTTTTCAAAATGCATTATAGTACTTGACACATGACGTACCTAATATTAAATTTTTAAGAAGTTTAAAGGTGAAAGTGCAGTTTCACCTAAGTAACTCAAGGTTGTATATAATACGTATAAATAAATAGCTAGACATATACGTTAATACTTCATACATGTATATCCCGCTGTTATATTTTCTAGCTCTATGTAGAGTTTATTAGTAAGTTTTTACTTTTATGTTCTTCAGGAGTCAGTTCTACTACGTATATTATATAAATACCGTATTCGATTGCTCAAGGTGTTTAAATATATTAACGCGACATTCTTGCTTTACTAAATTCAAGTCAATGACCTCATTTGGATAAAACAAAATTCTTGCTAATAGAGCAAGATCGTATGCATTTTTTTGCATACTATACATGTGATTATTTATGTACCAAATAAAAAATATCTACATTTATTAACCTTTGTAAAGTCAAATAACAATTAAACTCGAATTATGTATTCTCGAATTAAACCATGTTGATGAGTCACAATTTACTTACTATAGAAAATTATAGAATTAGTAAAAACGAAAACTAGTACATAAAATTTAGATGTGTTAAATACCTTTTTAAATATATTAAATTAAATAAAGAATTAATATATGTATAACTATAATTAATAAAAAGTGCACTTACACTTTACAGAGAATTAACTAAAAACCATTCTATTTAACTGACTTCAAAAAGTAGTAGTCACACTTTATGCAAAATTCATTTGATAGCTTTCGATATAATGTGAATAATCTTTTTAAATTATTTTATTAGAGAGATGTACATAGCAATGAATATTGAATGAGATAGAATGATATCGTAAATAACTTTGGTTTAAAATGTCAAACTACTTTTAATATATACATACTATACCAAGATTCAAGAATACTAAATATATACACACGAGAAACTCCCTTCATGTCATCTTATTTCAGTTACGTTTATATGATATACATTTCTTGATTGAAAGTCCACTATACTGAAGTTATTCTCGAAGCTCATTGAAAAAACTCACTTTCAAATTTACATTTAAAATATAATTAGTCTATTTCGACTCTACCTGTCACTGAGGATCATTGAACTCTTTTCAGAGCCTTTAAGGCTTTTGCCTTTATAACTTCATTTCACATTCGTAAAGCTTCGATAGAATGAAACAATGTTTCTTACACTTCAAAAATAGATATTTGCCGCATGCGCCTGAGTCAGAAACAGAAATTAATATTCGTCTTTCTATATCTGTTATTATACATTGAAGTTAATATTTTTATGCTAGATTAACGCTTGTAAATAATAATTCTTATAAAATCTATTAACGTACGTCAACTAACCTATTTTGGTAAAAAAAAAGTTTTGTTAAAATTCTAATGAGATTAATTTATTATGACCACCTGTAATTCCCCGGAACACACATATCAGATTTGTTCTGTCTGGTAGAGCTACTTACACGTCATAAGGCTAACTTGATAGCTCGTAATAATAATTATAAAAGCAAGTAACAAAACTAAATGTTGAGTTTGCTCTGTTGTATTCAAAAGCACTATTTGTGATTCAGACAAGTCAATAGTGATATAGTCTGTCAGGAGAACAAAAAAGCTAGTAATATAAAACCTATTTCATATATTTGCTCTTCGTTGTTATAAATGCAAAAAAGTAAACCTATTTAATGTTTTCACGGTAAATAAATTATTCGTAGCATGTTTTATTTACGTTGTTTGGAAATACTTTTTCTTACTGTTGCACGCTTCGCTAATTATATATTACGTAAAAACCGGTTAGCGAATCTCTCGATGATAAGACATATATTTATCTATATAAGATGCACATTGATATCCAAGATTACAAATAAGATACAGTTCTAGTTTAGAGGCGTTAAAATAAAACATTTTACATGAACTACTTATTACTAAATGAAGTCAGTAATTTTTAAGGAAAATAAAGTAGATACTGTGTTAATGTATATATATCATACGTGGAATATATATTATAGATTTTATTATGTTAAATTCGCGTTTTGTAAGGGCCCTGCTTGATTATTACACATTAATCATATCGATTTTAATAATTTTTCGTTGATATCATATTGATTTTATAGGCTATTCCGATATAATAAATACACTTGTAATTCTTAACTTTAATGTTTTTTAAGAGAGATGCAACTGAATTGTTTGCTATGATAGAGCCGGAGTCTTGAATAATAATATCTATGAAAGCTATCGTTAAATAGTTCTTATCTTGTTTGTATGATTATACGTTATTGTCAATTGTCAATTTAAAAGAATAAATTCTTAACAATGAATATCAAATGATTAATTATTTGTTGTTTTCTTTTGAATATCTGAAACACAGTTAACAGAGTTTAAATTATCTAAAGACCGTGACAGAGACTTATTAATATTGATTCCTCTACTGTACTTAATGAAGGTGTTACATATATTTTTGTGAATAACATAATCAGTGATAGATTTCAGTGTTGATCTTAAGTATACAGTCATCTGCAGTTTTCAATCTCAATTAGAAAGAAAGAACCTAATTTAGAAGCCTCGAGGAATGTATAATATAAAACTAGTTTTTTAATTATCTATACCAATTCAATTCTAAAGCTACACCTGGGGCCATATTTAATCGTAGCTCGACATAGAATTTCACATTCGAATTTCAAAATCTGAAATCAAGGTAGATTGTATAGTAATGTTACAAAAAAAACCTATTAGACTTTATGTTCGTATTAATAATGGAAATTAATTAAGTTTTATGCAACTTTGGTCCTGCTAACTTTATATGGTTTATTTACCAAGAAATTTATCTAAGCCTCAAAAAGAGGCATTTGATAAGTTTTTTACAACGAAATTTAGTGTTTTTTACACAGTCAAGTTTCGCATAAATATTGTACGGTTTATAAAGTTCGTTAAAAGATAATATGTCGTTATGTTTACAAGTTATTGCTCCTTATCAGCCTTATCTATAGTTGTAGAAATTGGTGCCGCTGTTGCTATAATAATTTGGACTACCAAAATCATTACACATTTTTAATGTTTTAACTTGTAATATCCATTTATCGATAGGTTCATCAATTACAGGAAAATAAGCTTAGCTTATATTTCATTTGCTATAGAAATAAAATAGTATTGGTCTCATTAATAATCAGGATAGGGTCGCTATCTTAATAGGTTCGAATGAAAATACCTATGCCGCTACATGGTAGAGTTACAAATATGCGCATCATCTATTCTTGTTAAAAATTGCTTTGATTTTTTTTTTATATTTTGTGACATAACGTTACCTAAGATTGATAGTAACGTAGATTAAAATCCAGCGTAAGTTTATGATTGGTTAGATTTATATTTGAATCCGTTTGAGTAGGGTCGCGGTCACAGAGCTACGTCGCGCACGTGTGACGGCACCGGCCGCGGCAGGAGGCAAACACAAGGCCCCCCCTCATTCATGCTTATTATATTCCCCCTTATATACTTCTACATCCAAGTATTTCTCAATTCGAATTCCTGAGTGAATGGTATCCGCAAGAAGTCAAGTACTCATAATGGAACGCTAGTTGTATCTGCCGCAAATTAACGCATCCTGGACCCTGGTATTCGAACCAGTGGGCGATATGATAGCCGGGACGTCTGGGTACTTACGAAGCAGACGTTCCACGTCACATGTCTCCTACACACATCTATACACAAGTGCACTCAGGCCGATGGGCCCCACACACTACACTAAGCTCGGGCGCCGGTGCCGCACCGAAACCGCGCCAGAAACCTCACTGATTCACAATAATACGACAGAACCACTGAATTTCGGGCCGGCAAATCCACGGGAAGGCTCACGAGAGCGGCGCGGTCCGGAGCGGCACCTGGCGCGGGCGGGGGGCGGCCCACGCACCGGCCTCGATTCTCGTCCGCCCGCCGCGCGGTTATCACTGCAATATGGCCGCTACTCACTTCCTCGGTGAAGTTCTTCGTTGATTTCTACTCCTGATCTCGACGATGGCGATTCTCTTAACCGTTCCGAACTCGTGCGGATTCACTGCACTTATTCTTATACACATTTTAATGGGAAACCTGGAGCGTTAGCGTTACGCTCCGATGAAACGAGCGTCCCGTTCGCAGACACATTCCGCACTGGCGTCGGGCGCGGGTGCGGGTCGGCGCGCGGCGCGGCCCGCTCCGCGCGTCCCTCCGCGCGCTCCTCGCCTTTTTATGAATGGAAGGCGGCCATACTGAATGAACCGCGTACACGAAGCAGTCGGTCGCTATTTTCGCAGGCCAGCGGGGTGAGCGCAGGGGGCGGGAGCCGGAAACGGGCTGCGAGCGCGAGCGGTGCCAAATTTTGCGGCGCGGGCGACGGTAGCGGATGCGTTCGTTTATGGAGCTTCCGGCGAGATCCCCCCGCGCAACCGCATCCGGGAATTAGGTTTCCGGCCAACGAGACCAACGAACACCCCGCCCACTTTCCTTTAACGATTATTACTCACTATGATAACGAGAGCCTATCTGATGAAACGGGTTCAATTATTCGTTCAAGTTCACGTCATATTTTTGCCGCTTACTGTGGCCTCAGATGAAGGTCGTTTAGTGTACACATTATTAATAATGTTACTCTGTTTATGCACTAGATTCCGAAATGATGCGAGCGCTTATTTTTACTACACTTGAAACATTAAGCGTATACTTAATGAGAAATAGTATCATGCAAACAATAGCTATAGCTGCCAATGTTTAGTAACCTGACTCCAAAATGATTAAGAAAATAAGTAGTATATAGTACCTATATTGAAATAAAAGGCATCTTGAAAGAGGACAATACCGGATGCTCTATGAATGCGTAGGCATAACTTCCGTTACTGATTAGTAATACATAGGATTATGCAAACCGTACAAAGCAATGAAATCATCATTCATTACCTTTGTTTAAAAGAAATTTGTATTATTTAATTCGTGTATTTATATTAAGTGCTTAACAACGGGTTAGATGTAATAATATTACAATTATGAAATGTTACAAGCGATTTACAAACACGTTGAATAATTGAGTCAAAGAACAATCAAAGAGAAATGTATAACCAGAAAAAGCTTTAGTTAAATCATCGACGATATTCAGAAAATATTTTCACAAACGAGTTTCAAAAACAGCTCGTCCAATAAAAAGTTGCTCAACAAAAAATCTCAATCGATGTGATCTGGGTATAAAAAAATAATAACTTCATTAACTTACCTTAATATCTATTGTAAATATAGTCACGTTATTAACAAAACAAGAATTATAATGAATGAATGGAGCTAAGTTTGAGCAGCAAAAAGTTCTACCTGCTTGAGCATTGTTCGATGGAGGCAAAATTAAAATTTCTTGTCATTTTAATGTACGCAGATGTCCAAGTTTTACAAAGTCAACGAAAATATATTCCCACAGTAACATTCGTCTATAATTTTTTTTCGTAAAATTTTTAGACTCTCACTATCTGCTATATACCAAACGTATTGCAAAGCTTTCTCCGTTTAGTCCTTTGTTCAGAGCTTAACCTCTAAGATTATTAACTCTCTTAATATGGACAAAATAAATTGATAGTAACTTTTGCTTCAATAGCTATTTATTTCATTCACTACATTACATTCAAACTTAAATTCTTAATAAATATAAAAGGTTATTTGAGAAAAGTGATGACATTATTGCGTTTACAATTCCTTAGAAGCTAAAATCCATAAACGGAAATCGCAGCTTGTCGGAACTTGGTATTTTTTCTAACAAAAAATTGAAGCGGAACGAATCCCGACTCTTCGACATGTGTGTTGAGCGGATTTTTAAAGGAACCATAGTTTTTGTTTTTGTTTGACGGTCTTCCTTCCGTTCCCAACGGAAAAGCGTTTGTTTCAAATGGTCTTTTTTGCGACCACTTAGCATTCCTTGATAACATCCACTTTACTTAAATACCTCTAGATGAACGTAAAGGTGGTGAATTCATTGAAACAATATTTGCTTCATATGATCAACAGCCGCTGAAATGGTTTAATTAATGAGTACTCCATTCGTTCTTTCCTGTCAACGTTTACGTTACCTTAGTTACATTAGGTCCAATATTTAAGCCCTGAGAAAATAATAATTATGATTTACATATAGCCGGCCTGTGTTTTAAACACAATAATTCACTTATACAGCCATTAAAAGCAAGATTGTAATTAATTCTCACGAAGTTATAATTTACACACAAATTTTAACTATCTGGTATTGTGTTAATGTCGTTGATGATGGGAACCTGTCTGGTAGTGGTCTAATGGCCTAGTAATACGTAATAAGCGGTGAGCTACTGTTTTGGGATTCTTGGAATTAACTTAATGAATGTAATCGTTAAAGTTTTCTGATAACAACTGAACAATAAGTGATTAAATCAAGTTTACATGAAATGCGACGCCCATCAGAGAAGAAATAATGGGTGGCCGAAAGAGACTCGTTAAGGTGGGGAATACACTATGTATTTCAGACAAAATTCTTTGAAGCTTTAAAGATTTTAAAGTTCGTTTACACTAGCTGTTTAAAGCGATATCACGCCGCTTTGTACATCATAGTCATATTTGTTATTTCTTAAATTATTTATTTATTTAAGAAATTAATCAAATGATGTATTAGGTAACTACTAAAAAAATTACTTGCATTTAAGAAATTAATAGAAATTTAACACCTTATATTCAAGTTCATGCCTATTATATAGTGATGAAGTTGGCATTATGTATAAGTAATGATATTGAGGACAATATATATCAGTGAATAAAAGTCTTATATTGAACATGACACCGATAGTACATCGCACCGACTGTTTCGCGGAAACTTGAGCAGTTCACAGTAACGTTTTATACGAAAAACATATTCGCAGAAAAACTCCACGGCAAATTAGTAGTTGTCTACATCTAGTAAGAAGCAAAACAATAGTGTACAAGTTGATTTATATGTAAAAATGATATTGAAGTATAACAATTTAATTATGTTGTAATGTTTTCACTATTTAAAAAAAAACTATAAATATTAGTTTTATACGTCTTCATTAAACTAGTGACCATTAAACCAAAAGACGCCATATTTGCCTTATACTAAATTATTTATTGAAGATAAACTAATAACTGCACGCTTAATGGAAACTTTTTAGTCACACGAACGTCGTGAACGACTCTTTTGAGTCAGTATATATTATATATATTTATGGTAATAATATTTTTAGTTTATATTTATTGAGATGTGTACAATTAAAATAAAAACACTTTTTTAACGGATTAAGTTATGTATTTTTACAAAATTTAAGTATATTACATTATTTTAAATTTTCCCGACGTTTTGCGTACTTTACAGCGTGCGTGGTCACGGTAGGCGCACGCACGCTGTAAAGTTAAATTTTGTAAACATAACTTAATCCGTTAACAAAGTGTTTTTCTTTAAATGAGTAATAGTTATGTCAATAAAAGACAATAATATGTGTACAATTAAGCTGTGAAAAGTAACGATGCGCATGCGATGATGCAATTAATGTCTAAATCTAAATATTTTGCAAAGATTTGATCTTTGACCTTGGCATTTAAAGGCATCACGAGGTGTTAAAATTGTCACATATTTAATATCTTTTAAATACTACAGCTGCTAATTGTGTCAAAATATTTATTGGTAGCACTAAAATATATTCGCTCTCTGTTGCAGTGTTTTTTATTAAAATACAACTTCTAAGTTTTTATGTGAATACTATGTTTTATTTTCTAATACAAACATTAAAAATATAAAAACACTAAAGGAAAAATATACATTTTCAGCTTTACTGTTACTTTAAAACACCTGTGAAAAGTCCTAAGTCGCAAACGCGAATAAATAATAAAGCCGATGAATTGATAGAATTTAAAGCTTTAGATATTTATGATTGTAGTAAGATATTCCTCCCACTAACTTATGAATCCAACTCAAATTTATGTTTAAAATTTGTCAAATATTTGACGACACGTTTAAGAGCGTGGTTAACAACCGCTAATATTAACAGTTCAAGGTGGATTTGTCTTAATGCAATGCTGGGCCTGAAGGCGATCAGTTCGAATACTGGAATAACAATTAACGACATAAATTTAAAAGAGGTTACATGAACCTCTAAAGGCAGTTGCGCAGGAGTTGAAATATTTATAATTTCGATACTCGTTTCTCCTACGCAAAACAATTCTAAAGGTGGGATGCCATACAATAGCAATACAAATATGGGACAGCACCTACTCGATAAGATATTGCAGACGTAGCGATAGAAATCAGGCTCCGTTTGATATTCTGGAGGCGGTCGATTGCCGGAAGCCGATAGCTTTCCATCCGGCTGCAACGACAGTATTCACAAACTTACCTTTAATTGCAGGTTATAACTCATTGGATTGGCAAAGCTCAAATCAGAAAGAAAGTACAATTTCATAATCCTCGTTTACTTGTAAGGACCTAACCAAATAGGAAATCCTACTTGGAGAGAGACCGAAACAAATTCTAAAACTACTGCAAAGAACTTATAGAAACACTTCCTTATAATTTAATTGAATATTAAGGGTGTACGCTGTGTTCACATTTTAAGATCGGACCAGACGTAACCTGAAGTTACCTATTATTAAATCAATGAGGCAGCAATTTTATTATGACCGAAGTTAGTATAAGATATAAAGTATTATATAAACAAAATATTATTTATAAAATATAAAATTATTTGATTTCAAAGTTATTAATCACTAAAAAATAACTCTACAACAAATTAATTTTCAACAGCTTTCTTCTCCGGGAGGGACCACCTATATAATATGAGGATGTCATTGGACATTTGTCTTCTACTATCCGAGGCATGTATTTAGATCATGTTTTCAGAATTCTGCATGTTTCACTGATAATTTTCTTTACAAGTGCTTCCTACGCGGAGTCTCAACATGCCGGTTTCCTCATATTTCGACCACTTAGGATTGCTTATTGCCAGAAATTCTATTAATGTAGCCTACAGGAAACAATGATCTCACGTTTTAAAATCATTATAATAGAATAGCGTGCAACGAATATCTGAAAAAAATACAGCGATAAGCTATTAATTGTGGCTTTTAAACATTAAGAGACTGTTATAATCTTCTAAATAAACAAAATTTTATTTACACGTGTATTCATAATGGAATAATAGCCCGATTTTTATAAAACACAACGTAATTTATCTCATTTTAGTGATAAGACGTTATTTGTCAAAAACTATCACAAAATACATATTGTTAATATGTCCAAATTAGATTATAAGTCCATTTATTCTCTAGCACCGGATGTATGATAATGATTGATAATAAGCGCCATTCATAACAAACAATTCTAAATAAGTTTATCTACATTTAAATAAATCTTAACTGTTCTAACATTGGGACACTGTATGATATTTGTTTTGCAGTGACATAAAAATGATATTAAAGCATTAAATAGGTATTTAATAGGCTTGTTGAATATTTGTAATATTTTTGGTCGTCTTTATCACATTTTGAAGCAGATCGCGCGTAAATTAAAATATTTCTCCGAGCCCTGCAATCGATTTGTGCACGATTTTCCTCATTTCTTGTCTAATGTACAGGATATAAAGTACACCAATTTTTATAGTTTCGTTATGTATAGGTCCGCTTTGATTAAAAAAATAGAACTTCTGAAAAAAGTAGTTTTATTCAGAATAAATTCTCTTCTAATCAAATAATGGTTTAACCCCTATTTATTACTAAGAAATGGTTCCGGGGAAAGAAAGGAGGGATAAATTAAGCTTGACAAAAATTAATACATTGAAATTGTCCGTTTATATAAAAGCTTTTCGCAGATCATATATACACGAACGACGTTCCTTCTTAGAATCGATTAAACACATTGAGGATTGGCCAGTATGCGCATATTTTTTGTGGCCCATAAACATGTGTGATCCGACAAATTATCATACAAACAACTTAAGCAGGAAACATCAAGAAAATATTATTAACGGATGCGACATAAATTTTACATATTATGTGGATGAAATACATAACTGTAAAAATATTTCTCTACATCCTACTACTAATGGATTTTATGTTTGGCGCAGTTTTATTATCAAATTTATTAGTTCTGTGGGCCTATGACCATTTTTGAAACGAATAATGCTGGCTGGTTTAGCTTCCGAAACTTTAATGTATTTTTAGTACTTCCAAAAAGGTTATTTTCTTTTCTGTATTGATTTATTTTCAAAATATCGTCCAGAAATGTTTTATAATAAAACATTAAGTTTTGAAATTGGAACGTCTAATTTGAAATAATTTTTCAATTAGCACCATTGCTTGTTAAGTAATTTTAAATACTTTTAAAAATCATTGCACATTAGTTTGTGCTATGTTAGTAATAATTGTTTAGTTGTTTTCATTGAAATAATAAGTTAAATCAATATTTCATTTAAATTTGACTACTTTCTTAGTACGACTTTACAAAGAAATAGACAATCGCTGAGGTGTTACGTTATATTTTTATAAGTAGAGTATGAATCTGGAACAATATTAATCCCTCTTTTTCAGAACTTTAATTCTAATTGATGATTTATTAATATTATAAAGCATCAAAATAATCATCTTAATTAAAAGACACAAACGAATCAGTATAACGCATATTTTACGCATTAAACAATAGCAAAAAAATCTTGTCTCATAAAATTTTATATATCCCATTTGCTATAGCAATAAATTTCAACGAAAGATAATTATGCAAAAGGTAGGACTCAGTGGTGGGTGATATATGATCGTATATGGTTTTCTTGATTACTATTATCTTTTTATTTTTTCTTTGATTTATAATGTTACTCAAAAGTAAACATTCGGTATAAGAAAATGTGAGCAAGCTTTGAAAGTATTATTACTTTAGCGTTGACCATTTTTCGTTTACATAAACGAAGTCCGGCCTCGATACTAGACAAAACAATAACTATTCAAATGATCAACGATACGGCCTAGAAAAGCTTCTGTCCCTTGCGAACTTCACGGTTCACACATAAACACGCGTAGCCGTTAAATAGCGTAAAAACATCGCCTTTATGATATATAAATATAATAGTGGATATTAGTGTCGTTCATAAACAGTGTTGATCAGTGAATGAACAGTTGTCACAAGTCCATTCAGGACATGTGACCTTCGCTGACCCGCGTTATGCGAAACGATAGATTTGATCTCGCGTGTGTTAGAAGAAGCTGTATAAAATTCTTCTCATTTTAATTGAAGGCAATTACATAAATTCCACGTAGCGGTCGTAGGAGTGGGACGAGGGGGAGAGAGGGGTACGCGGGCGGGGGGAGGTAACGCGGCGGTGACCTTCCGTGAGGCCGTCCGGCTCATCGCTACGGCACGATACTCGCCTGCTAGCATTTTATTATGCCCACAACTGTAGAAAACTTTTGCATACAGAGGTACGATTGCTTTTTAAAAAAGCTCGAAAATATGTGAATAGAGCTTACATACTTCCCAGTTTGATCGTTTTTAAAATTATAACACCTACTAATTCATTGTTAAATTTTAATTATTTTTTGTTTAAATTAAATTGGAAAAATTAATACAGTTTCAGGCTCATCCAGCCCACGTGTATGAAGTTATATTTTTATTAATACGGTACAACCGGTAGGATGCGACCGAGACAAAACCTGATAAAGTATAAGTTTCTTTTAATTTAATCTCTAACTCGTAGCGGCGGTTGGCAACAGAGGTCTAAAATATGTCACTGATCCCGAGCTCTATAACATTGCGTAACATCGATACGTTAGTAGATTAGTTTTACACTTTCGCGATTTACTCTAATTAAATCATAGTCTTAGGCATACGAAATGTAGAAAAAAATCTTTGAATTCTAATTTGTGAATTAACACTTAGGCGTCTTTGAAAATTTAAAATTTATGTCTTACAATCAAAAGTATTCTATGAAGGCATAAACGGATGCTACCGCATAATAAGGTTAGGCAAGGTTCCGAGATTTCAGCGTGGATTAGTTTTGACGTTTCATTTAAACAACGGAGAAATGTAGAATGATTATTGCAGTCTAACAAATACATAATACGATGTATAAACACTAAAGACTAAGTGTTTAGTCACAAATTTGAACAGAAACAATGTTTTCTACATTTTGTATGCCTAAGACTTTATGATTTAATCAGAGTAAATCGCGAAAGTGTAAAAATTATTTACTTATGTCTAATCAACATAATACTGTGTGATCATTGGCCATTAATTTTACCACAATATATTATCTTTAATAAGACTTCCGATACGATTTTTATACTCGGATTATATGAATTTCTTAACATGTCGTAGGTGTTTTTTCAACTCCCCAGATGATAGAATTCCGTATGGATGACGTGTGCAGGATGTACATAATGGTCAAAAATCAAAAGTAGTGACAGAGCTCATGGACCGAGCAACGTTGCAGGGCGTCGGCCAATGACATCACTTTCCACCCGGCCGAGGTGTTTTTTGATATTCCACTCTACGACGCAAACATAGACCACAATCTCGTAAAAAACGCATAGGCCCATATTCAAATATTTTTTTATACGTCAATACGTGTCTTGTTTCTGTAGGTGTTATGTTACTTATTTGCACGTAAAGGCCCGTAGCGGACTATAAAGGTTGAAGCAAAACGTATTCTTTACTTCAAATTCATTTTTATAAATTAAGTAAAATCGTGAGACATTAATATTGTGGCGAAGATGGCAATACTCATTATCTTATATTTAATTATTTTAAATACACAGTATTTATATAAGTATGACAATGTAAGCATGTCTGATTGCAATAACTTGTCATTGATAGAAATATTTAATTTATAAAAGCTATAAATAAACACGTCAATCGTGCGTGCTGCATGTTAAAACAGACAATTTAGTTGACATGTCTCCCGTGTGGTAACTGGTAAAGTGATCAAAATCTTAAACAGAATTCGAATTGCTCAGCACATATCAATGTCGACCTTATGTCTACTTAGTCGTGTAGTGTATAAAATATTCAATGGACAAATAACATAAAAAAATTTGTATAATAAAGGTTCGGTTGATTTACACGAGGCATACAAATGAACGCGTAGCGAACGGCGAAATTATTTTTATATATTCGTATAGTTTTACATACGCTTTTTTGTTTAAACACATGACGCAAACAATGTAACTACATTGATTATATTCTGAAATAATAGGAACAAGTGTTACCCTACATCATTTCTCCAGGAGGAGAATCAAAGATGGTAATAGAAGTGATGTTTAATTTTAGGATTTTATAAATATAACTTGAACTTCTTGTTAGAAAACTAGGACTTGAAGCGTAGTTATATAAAGACTTCAAACTTTAGGTAGATTGTGAATGAAGTCCTCTTGAGCGGTATTTACTTTCCTAGACATTTAGGTCACTGTTCGCTGTCTTTGAAACAACAGACCAGAAGTTTGGCTACTATTATATATTTTGATATGTTGAAAGGCAATTAAAATTTAGTACCTGAATATATTATAATAATAATTAAATTAAAAGCCATGATTCGAGTGGTAGAAACCAAAATGTTCTCTAACTAGGTTTCTAGAAAAAGTTACTTTACAAAGAGACATTACTTCTTTTAAGGATTATCTCCAACGGTGCATTGAGCATCTTCACAGTAGCAAGTTATGTTGTGTGTGTTAGTATATATATAAAGAGAAACTCTTTATTTTAAACATTTTTTTTTATTTAAGACAGTGACACATGTCAATCATTCGTTTTTAATTTTTCTGTAAAATAATGTACTTAATTTTAATGTATTAATTTTTTGTGTAAAAAGGGGCTTTTAATGTTGTTTTTATGATTCTGGTTCAAATGTGTCCTTGATAAATACAAAATTATTGAAAATAAAACCACTGAATTTCTTAACAAAAGCGGAGGAAGTAAACTTAAGAACTATTAATGGTGAGAAGAAAACAAATGGTATGGTAACACTAAAGATTAAGATATATGACATCGAGGACAAAATGAATGTTTTTGTTGTAGATAAGGAAAATTTCAATTATGATTTTCTTATTGGCTTAGATTGTATAAAAAAAATTTAAACTAATTCAAAATGAAAACTTAGAAATAATACAACGTAACACTCCAAATAATGAAAACGAGACGAAAACATCTGTTGTCAACAAAGTTCAAACAATTAATCCTAATAATGAAAAAAAAGAAAAAATGTCAATATTCCTGATGAAATAGGTGACATACAAGAAAAATATTTTAATATACCATCAAAATCATTACGTGAAAATCTTTATGAAAATCAAATTAATTTTAATGAACATATAAACTTAGATGAATTTGAAATATTTATAAATCATTTAGACTTTTACCAAAAATCAAAGATTGATAATTTAATAGAAAAATATAAACCTGTCTTTGCTAAAGATAAATACGACATAGGTACAGTTAGAGATTACGAGGCCCATATAAATTTAATGGTCGATACATACTGTAGCAAACGCCCATATAGATGTACACCTGAAGATAGAAAGGAAATAGAAAGTCAAATACAGAAATTACTAGAAATGAATTTAATTGAGGAATCGTATAGTCCATTTGCTGCTCCCGTTACTCTGGCTTATAAAAAAGAAGATGGTAAAAGAACACGGCTATGTATTGATTTCAGAGAACTAAATAAAATTGTAGTTCCTGAACCACATCCATTCCCATTGATTGAAGATTTAATGATAAAAACAGTAAAATGTAATTATTTCTCAACGTTAGATATTAATTCAGCATTTTGGTCAATTCCTCTAAAAGTTCAAGACAGATATAAAACAGCATTTGTAACACAAGAGGGTCATTTTCAATGGACGTGCTTACCTTTTGGCCTAAAAACGGCGCCAGCAATTTTTCAAAGAATTTTAAGTAACATAATCCGAAAATATAAACTCTCTTCTTTTGCTACTAATTTTATTGATGACATTTTAATTTTTTCAAATACATTTGATGAGCATATTATACATTTATCGAGATTGATGGACGCAATTCTAACAGAAGGATTCAGGTTAAAATTTTCAAAATGTTCCTTTGCAAATAACTTTGCGAAGTACTTAGGTCATATAATAGAGAATAATTCAATAAGACCGTTGAATGACTACTTGTCTGCTATAAAGAATTTTCCAGTTCCTAAGACAAGAAAAAATATAAGACAGTTTTTGGGAAAAGTCAATTTCCATCATAAATTTATACCACACAGTGCAATTATTCTTGATCCGTTACATAATTTATTAAGAAAAGATATCAAATTTATATGGTCAGCAGAATGTCAGAAATCATTTGATAAAATAAAAGAGTTATTATGTTCAGAACCGATTTTAAAAATTTTTGACCCAGATTTACCTATTGAAATTTATACAGATGCTAGCATTCAAGGGATTGGAGCAGTAATAAAACAAAAAGATAGTGATGGAATAAGTAAACCTGTAGCTTACTATTCAAAAAAGTTGACAGAAGGACAAAAAAAGAAAAAGGCAATATATTTGGAATGTCTGGCTATTAAAGAAGCTGTGAAATATTGGCAACATTGGCTAATGGGAAGAAAGTTTATAGTTTATTCAGATCACAAACCTTTAGAGAGTATGAATATAAAGGCTAGAACTGACGAAGAATTAGGAGATATGATGTTTTACTTATCACAGTATGATTTTAAAATAGTATATAATCCTGAAAAACTAAATCAAGAAGCAGATTGTCTTAGTAGAAATCCAGTTATGGAGCCAGATGAAAGTTGTACAGATATTTTAAGGGTAGTCAATTTATTAAGATTAGAAGATATATTGAATGATCAGAAAAATAATCTTAACTACAACAAGAATAGATTGATACTAGAAAATAATATATAGTACAAGACAAATAAAAAAAGAAAAAAAATTGTTTTATCTGAAAATTTTAGCAAAAATTTAATAAAAAATATACACAATTATTATTGCCACATTGGGAGAACTCAAATGATAAATAAGATCACACCATTCTATACAGCAAAAAATATTTTTTCTAACATAAAGAAAATATGTGATAATTGTGATATCTGTTTAAAAAATAAATCAAGAAGAAAACCAAAATATGGCTTAATGTCACAATTAGGCCCAGCTACCTACCCCTTTGAAATAGTTTCTATCGACACCATTGGCGGATTTGGGGGATCAAGATCAACTAAGAAATATATTCATCTTTTAGTTGATCATTTTACAAGATACGCTTTTATTACTACATCAAGAAGCCAAAATTCTTACGATTTTATTAAACTTGTGAAAAATATACCACAAAGCTACAAAATTCATACATTATTGACGGATCAGTATCCCGGTATTAATTCAAAAGAATTTAAAGAGTTTCTTTCGAAACAGAATATTAACATGATTTTCACTGCTGTTGACTCCTCGTTTTCTAATGGATTAAATGAAAGACTGAATCAAACTCTAGTTAACAAAATACGTTGCAAAATAAATGAAAATGATCAGAAAATCGCATGGACGACCATTGCACATCAATGTGTAGACAAATATAATGAAACAGAACATACAATTACAACATTCGCACCAAAATATCTTTTGGAAGGTGGTAATGTTGATATTCTACCACCTGAATTAAAAGTTAATAATTCAATAGAAGATTTAAAAAGAGATAGACAGATAGCTTTGGAAAACACAATTAAATCGCATAATTACAATAAAGCCAGATTTGATTTAAATAGAAAAGAACATAATTTTGAAGTTGGTGATATGGTGTATGTAGAAAATGGAAATAGATTGAATAGAAAAAAAATGGATGAATTGCGAATTGGACCCTACAGTATTTTACGGAAAATTTCAAAATCAGTTTATGAAGTTAATACTGGATATAAAAAAATTGAATCAAATTTATATCACATTACAAAGTTAACTCCGATAATTGATATTTCTTAAAATTTTTTATTTTTTTTTTTAATAATAAGCAATTATGTATGTTTGTACATAAATAATTGTTATTCATTTTGGGGGGGGAGATATAAAGAGAAACTCTTTATTTTAAACATTTTTTTTTATTTAAGACAGTGACACATGTCAATCATTCGTTTTTAATTTTTCTGTAAAATAATGTACTTAATTTTAATGTATTAATTTTTTGTGTAAAAAGGGGCTTTTAATGTTGTTTTCTTTCAGGTGAGTTATTTTTATTTTATTATTTATTGTAAATAGTGTATATTTTATTATAAAATAAATGTATATCTTTCAGAAAGAAAGACAAATAACCAAACCCTTATTATATATATTTAACCATAATTGTATGTTAGACATCGCCTTGTTATTACTATGTATGATGAAGCTATTAATTTTAATAAATAATAACTTTTGAGTAGCTTTAAGTGTTATTCACGACGGCGGCGGTACGGCTAGGTGCGGCGCCCGTGGGCGAACTGGCGGCGCCCACGCGACGCCCGCGACACCTCGGCCACGCAAATTCCTAACTCTTCGGCCTACACCTGCGATCGTTGCCTCATTGCTTACACTGGACGATTACGACACGACAAAAGCCATTAATAATTAATTTTAATTGATTACAGAACTGAGGTAGACATAGCTAAAGCTGATTCAACGTAGAATTTTCTTAGCCTAAATATAGGTTAATCATTGTTTGTTGCTAAACAAGTGCTTCTGAAAAGATTTGCAGCTTTTATTCACGCGTAACACTACAATGGTATTGTCCTTTTTCATATAAACACCGAAAAGTTTACATTTAAGTAAAGCCATTCATGTCTAGTAGCTAGTTATGACCCCAATCTGAAAATTGACTTTTTACTTCAGTGTTTATATTTTTATTTTTATTTCTAGTCAATTTGATCTTATAATGTAACGCGGTTAATAAATACAATCTATTCAAAGTCGTCACGTCTATTGTAACGGCAACCTTGAATCTATGTGTCAATAGTCGCCATCGAAATTTGCTCAGTCCCCACACAACTTTCAAAACTCAACCGGACCAAAATGTGGGTGATTTCTATTAAATTTCACCTAATCGATCATCTTACCGGGTCAACCTGGTGTTAGGTTAGGTTAGTGTTAAAATATTTTGGAATTTAAAGACTTTGTAACTCCTATTCTTAAGTCACGTCAACCAGATAAGTTTTAAAAGTGATTAGTGTTTTGTTATCATTCTCTATCCAGTACAGGACTTTTTAGGATTCAATTGCTATTCTAGAGCATTCTCACGTGGGTACGTGGATTAATTTCCAACAGAGAATCTGTAATAAGTATTTTATTTTGTATCCCGTAAGAAAGAAGATTTATATCGTTTAAGTCATATTAAAATGATAAATGAAATTGGAGACGTTTAAAACCCTAAATGGAAAGATACGAATGTAAAGAAAAACACTTTTTAACGGATTTATGTTATTTATATATTTTTGTTTATATAAAAAAGTGTTTTTCTTTTAATGAGTAACAGTTATGTTAATAAAAGACAATATTAAGATACGAATGACCTGTAATTATTGCATTGTAGTTGCAGCTCTTTTTGCGCTGTGCTCTTGATCTTTCAAGGAGGACGGCTTACAGGATATGGGTAGAAAAGCCGTTCGTTTCAAATAAAAATATTCATCATGAATGAATAAACAATTCCACGTTCATAGCGTTAATCAATGAGTTGCATGCAGGCAACAGTCGAGTCGGTCTCGAGCTCATTGATCGATCGGCTCGATACACACCACTAGACTTGCACGGTCAGTGTACACGGCACACACGCAAAGCGAACCGGATGGCGCACACATGCGCACGCGACCGTGTGCGCTCGTCAGCGAAGGATTTCCTACCAACCCCCGCACCCGCGCACGTTCCCCTCGCCAGACCTGTTGCACTGCTACCGGAGTTACGCCGCATAGTTACCAGACTTGATATGCCGCTCTCCGCCCGGCCCACGCACACCATAACAACTTCTATATCTTCATGGCGCTCGGCATTGCAGATGTCTGCTCTCGACCAAATCTTTTATTTATCCGATATATTTTGTTGCAGTGAAAAATGACCGTTCGATTGATAGATTCAACCGGATGCGTGACATAATGTGATGCTAATTCGCTTCGAAGAGCACCGCTGACGTTTCTAAACTCGATGGTTTGATCGTGCTCTCCTATACGGTATGTAAATAGGAAAGCATTTATGGCATCATTAATTTGTCGCTTCATGCGTCATGTAGACTATACACATTAATGTCTAATGGTTATAATGGTAACTTCGATAATGACCAATATAAATTAAGGACCGTTAAAGAGAAACTTTGCATTTAAATTACCAATTAAGTTTTTTATGTTTTCTATCGGTTTCAATTTGGCCAGTTCTATTTATGAATGAGTTAAGTCGTATTAGATTCATAATATATGATTAGTCAACACTTTATTTTTGCTCGCTATGGTAATGACATAAGAATGCTGTCTATGACGTATTTAGTATGAACTTTTGATTGCTTTATACGAGTATGATCGACAAATCAACAGTTCTCGATCAAATCAATTGGTAACGTAACTACTGTAACCGATATAAACAGAATCAGTGAAATCGCTGACCACGATATTAGCACGCTATAGCCCCAAGCACTGAGCTCGGTGAAAAAAACAGGTAGCTCGCCCGTATCGATCTTTGTTATTTTTTTATTTAACTTTTTTATTTGAGCCTCGCTCCGAGTCTTGGAACGGAAGTTGTAACGATTTTTAATCGCGCCAAGTATCAAAACCGGCCAGTCGGCTTGCCTTATACATAGATTTATATATATACAGTATCTCATTTCTTTACTAACGCGCCGGTGTATCTTACTGTATATTGAGGTTAGACGCGTAGAACTTTAAGAAAAGTACACAATTTTTATAATATATACTCTGCAGAATCTATGTATCAAAGTTGTCTTTAAAATTTGTACGAACATCAAGTAAAATAATAAAAAACATGATAAGAATAACAAGAAGTCCTTAATTCAAATTAAAGTTAATATAGTTGTACTTATCTATGTTAGTACTTATCTACCTGTGAGTCAATTAGTAAAACAACAAAATTTTAAATAATCATGGTGAATCGTAAATGTTGTGCATGGTTTTCAAGAGCATATTTAACCACCGGAAACATAGAAGGATATTCGTTGAACACAGATCTTCCATTAGAGTTTGTGATGCAATCAGAACCCAAAAAAAAAAAATATCATTAAAAAGATACCTCTTATAGACTGATTAAACAAATATATACATTTAAACCTAAAAAATAGGATCGATATGAAGGTTCTTTAAAATTCTGAAATTCGCAAAAATTATTATGGATTGATGGATGTTTGTGACTCTTTTACGTAGAAACTAGAGATTTTAATGAAACTTTACAATTTTGTAGCATCTAGTAGTTAGTTTTTTCCATACATTTTTGTTTACGGTGTAATGGAAAGGGACATAAATAATGCAATTACACTAATTAGTATCCAATTGGATAGATTTATTTTAAATCACGTACTTTGTTCTTCACGTTACAAAACCCTGGTACTTTTGATTCACGAACGGCTACTGTGAGTTTTTTTATGTATAGATAAAGTGTACAAGCAAATTACGGTAGTGCTATATAGGTCTCCTTGTATACTCCAATGTCAGGATCAGAGACGCAAGATCTGAACTGGGCCGTTGTATTTCTGTAACATTTTTCTGCCAATGGGTGTGCGTGGGCGAGCGATAACTGCCCAAAATATACACATTCTCAGCGCCCACATCTCCATCCATCTCGTACCAATAACCTCACATATACTTGCGTGACATAAATTACAATTGCACCAAGTTAAATATATTCTAAAACTCGTAATATACATTTCACATGATGATAAGCAGAATGATTAAACATAATTAATATTTTAAATGGACTCGCTTCGCCGGAGGAAGTAATGCTAGTAATTTTTTTTAGTTATAAGACATTGTTTGAATTACACTAATGGACAATTCACAAAGGCCAAATTCGTAAGCGAATATTACGAGTATATAGAAATCTTTAGCTTAGTAAAGCCCAATAATGTAGTGATTGTTAAAAAGTTCAGTTGGTAATACTCCCGTTATATTTTTATTGTCAGCTAACGACTTTACGATTCTGTATTCTCTCTGTATATTCGATAACGTTAATATTAATACAATTATTTATCAGCAATTACTGTAATTGTTTTATTTAAAAACAGAAATATAAATCGTAAATTTATTCTCGGTTTGAATACATCAAATTAATTTCTCATACTAAGTGATCAGGCCATTAAATATCTTTCTGCAGTAAACACATCCATATGCAGTGACCATTATTTGTTTACTTTGTGTGAACGTTTGACCACAGTATACGTGTCATTGGTAAAAACATAAGAATTTGCGATAGTGTTTTATATTCTTGTCAATGACAAATGTTACCGTCACTTTTACTATAAATATCGCTAAAGGTTGCTTTTGCTAAAACAACAGTAGCATTAGTGATATTATGCTTCCATTGTTTGCAAAATTTTCTGTGAGCTAGTTTGCACTCTCAAAACTATTCGTTTTACCACACAGAGTTCTAATTTTTTAATTCTTTTTCTGACCTACGATTATTTTTGCGCATGTCTGTGATAACTTTGCCCAGGCCCACTTAACATTACTCTACTTCAACTTTCTATGCAGTATTCATTTTGTCTTTGTATTGTTTTTTTGACAATATCCTAAGACTGCCAGAGACCGAGGCTCAAATATAATTTTACTTTAAAGTGGTAATTGGACTGTGGCTCTACGGTGTTGTATAAACAGCTGACTGGAACGCACTCCAAGGACGAGAAATAATGCTCTCTTTGTGTAGCCACTAGACTAACAAAAATTCCACCATTAAAAATCACGAGTATTTGTGATATTTTCATCTATATAACTTTTTGTCATAGAACTCTGTAAGTTACTATTTCAATTCGGAAAGTTTTTTAACGTTTTCTTTTTACGTTATATGGTACTTCTGGAGAATATAATTTAAATCCCAAATGTTAATACACATGGTCTCAACGGGTAAATACTAGTTTTTTTCAGCACTTAGTTCACAAGCGATATTGATCTAAAACGCTCATCCGATATTAATTACTGAATTTCTAATTACCACCATACGTGGGAATTTTCAAGATTAAAAATAGTTTTAATATATAAATATTTTAATCAATCCTATCAACGGGTACATTTAAAGTTGTTGCGTTAATTGCTAATTTGTTTTAATTTCCGGCAATACTTTAGATCACGCGCGATTTATTGACTTAAATAACATGGCTATATTTATAATATATCTAGTTCAGATAGCATAATTTTAAATTCTCAGATATAATCTTTGAATCGGATGTATGAATTGAAATCTAGACCATTACATTAAAATTTTATTACACTTCACAGTTCTCATGAATGCGGAATGCAGAATCGTCTCTACCAGGATGCTAGAACTATCAAAACCCAAGTATGTCATATAATCCAGTATACATAAATCATGTGTATTGAAATTTATTAATTTTAGCAATAGGAGAGACATTAAACCCGTTATGAACGAATCTATTCTTTGAGTAGCATTTGAACTTAAATGTTTTTTGCGACGTTTTTGATGTAAACAAAGATATATACCGTTATTAGTTAACTTAATTGCCTTATCTATATATTTCACATATATTTCGAAAATAATTAAAATTTAAAAATAAAATGTAACGTTATTATTCCCATACTAAATTATCAGAAAATGCCAATGGGTTACCTTTTCACTATTATGTGATTTCTTCAATCGTAAATATACACGTTATATAGTTTGTTTTTTTTTCAATTTATAGCAACATTTAATAATGTAACATTCGTCTTTCGCAAATCATGATATAGAATTACGTTTAGGTAGTTAATATTTATTATTGTAACTTCGATAGCTCGTTCTCATTCATTAAATGATATTTATAGACACTCCTAATAATGTTTAATGATAAGCTTGCTACTTTGATACAAGTATGCAATCTCTACAATAGATTTTCGGAAGAAATTTCATTGCAATTATACCGTAAATAAAATATTTACTTTATTGAACGTACATATGTAAAAAATATCTTACTTACAACCTTCTAAAATTAACCCTTTAAGCATAGCAATATGCCTTTTAGCTAAAAACTTCCCTATATATTCATCAGTTTTGATCTTAATATAAGACTATTTAAAAAATTCATGAGAAAGAGAGAAAAAATTAAAATAACACTCATGTATAGTCGTGCATTCAAATCACTCTTCCAAATGTGCATTTTAAGAATTTCGTGGAAAATCTTAACGTAGACTCAATATAGAAAAAGCCCGTATAGCGCCATAGTTTTAAAACAGCTAATAGGTATGTCGGATCAGTGAAGCTAGAAGCTCTCGGCCGATAAGCTGGCATCCCAACATAGAACCAGTTTCAGTTAATCATCATAATTGCGTCCTCCGTTAAGGCTGCGTGTGGAAAGAGCACATTGCCGAGTGACATTATTTATAAGAACTTTTATATCTAGCTCTTTCGAAATGCATTTGGTATAATGAAAATTAGTTTATTCTGTGGGGCACGTGGCGTTCCGATAATAATTTTTATATATAGGTGAATGATTAGTTTACACGTGGCATGGTCTTGAGAATCCTGTACCATTCACCCAAAGTGTGAAAACGGAACACTATTCGGTTTATGGGAGATTACCAGATTACCTTATGCTACTTTACCGTATTTGCATGTTTATTAAGTACATAATAACATCGAATGGTTCACAGTCAATGTTCGTACAAACATCCCCAAGTTAGAGATTGACACGATTGCAACCATCATCGACCATCTTAACCTAACCCATTCATCTGTTGCTCACCCTTAAAAAACAGTCTCGATAGTGGTTTTTAATCCTCAATGACACAGTTGTTATCAGTATGTCAGGGAAATATTTGATCAAACCAAGGCCACGATTTACGCGGAACTCTCTTAAAACGGTCACTTTTTGTGTATTGGCCAATGTCAAATGTGTTACTGGGGACACTTAAAGGACGTTAGAGCTTAGATTTATACGATCCGATAACGGTACCTATTTACCCAATACTCAATATGTCACGATTTAAGCCAATTTGGAATGTTTAAAGTCAATCTTCAATGCCATCGCACCGGAATTCTTTTAGGTTTTTATAATTTTTAGGAACTCCAGTCAACAGGTTCACGTACCAAAGCAGGAATTAAAGAAAAATATGAAAACATATCTATACATACGTCGGAATTTAATACCAACACAAAAACACATTGTTTTGATATAGATTTTTATATAATGATCACAGAGTGTTATAAATATAACAACGAATACACACATACACAATAACTAAAGTATGTCTATTCTGCTAACATTTTTATAAGTCCACTCGATAATTTATTAACGTGAAATCCTAAAACCTCATATAAAATTAATTAATGTTTTAATATCTCCAGTGAAATCAACACAGTAGTCTGTAAACCCGTTAGATTCCTAATAACAAGTTATCTTCGAAAGTCGAATTAATCGATAGCACTATATATAATTAAATTGTAAGTAGCCGATGTTTTGTATGTAGGCTAAACAGAATACATGAATTAAAACCTTTTTAACATTTACAGAAATATACATTTAACACCGACTGCGTAGTTTGACTTATGAGAAAATCAGTGGCACCTACATCTATAGTCTTTTATTATCAAAGTAAATCGTACTTTTTATGTTAAAAAATAGGTTTCGAGTATTGAATAATTAACTCTCCATAAGAATTTAATGACGAAACGAACGAAGCGATAAACAGGAAATGTGTGAACGATTTGGCAGCTCTTGTGTGACCACGTGCTCAATTACGCGTCAAATATTTATCTACATTCTCTTGAGACATTAATTTTATTAAGGAAAACAACCTCTTTCTCTGTTGCCCGATACTTGTTTGTGCAAAATCTTGGTAATAAAAGTAAAAAAAAATCACTGTCATAAAATTGATAAAATACGATAATATAAAATTTATCTTATAGTGAGTATCAAAGTTAGTTCATTGAAATCAAAATGGTGATGATCAATACATGTTAAAAGAATATTGTTTGGTAAACTTCTTTAAAGGATTATTTTTAGTGACCGGATACTTAGACGAGAATGCTCAAAAGAAGTATAACAAAAAAGTGGATGGATACCACAAGACATATGGCGGATGAACAAAAGCCATACTCTACACATGGATACCAGACTCAGCACTGCTTTGTGACCTATAAAGAGTCGCGTTTAAAAACGTAAAAGCGATCATATTATCAACTCCAATTGGATAAGGAAATAAATACGCTTTCGGTATGCATAAACATACCTACAGTATAGTCGATGTTATCATAAATAAAATATTATTATGAAGAATCTTAATTAATCCTAATATAATAGTGTGCTTAAATGATAATAATTTTCCATTTTCAAACATGATCATCAAATCAAGATGGTTTATTAGTCAAAAAGTAATTGTGGTAAAACGTCTAGACACGGCGTCTAAAATCAGTGGCGACATCGGGACATTAGTGGTGGGGATAAAATCGGCTCGTAGTTCGAATCGGTCGTAGCAGTCTTCGCTCAGTGCCGACAGTGCTGTCTTGATCATCGCGACATACCGCTAGGACTCTCAGAGCAGCAAAATATAGGCATTGCCTTAGCCACAGATTCAAAATTTTTAAAATAATAGTTTTTCAGTGTGTTGAATTATTGCTAATCAAAATGGTGACTTATCCTTAATACAAAAACAATATAACCGTAATGCTTTACGAATCTTTAGGTTTTCTAGTAACTGCACAAACCTATGATGATTTAAAATTCGCCGCAACTTGTGTCTACTAAGACTGAATGTAAAAAAAAGTAACTGACTGTTAGGTAACTTTAAATTGATAATATTTTATTTTATCGACTTTGGGTAACTGTGGTACGTTTTTGCTGACTGTATACTTGAAATCTATGTTTTTATAATCCTTCAGCTGCTCTTTACTTCATATGAAAACAAATCCCTCGTGTCGTAGCTGTAAAAATAACTGGTTTTTATTGGCAACCTATCAAGGCATTACTATGCACAGATTCAATATGATCTTACTATTCAACTCTTTTCCATACGTTGTACTCATATTTTCTAATATTTTCTTGAGTTCAGCCAACGTTGTGCCGATCTCTGTATTATAAGCTAGAAAAAGTTATTTTTAATACCTTGTCATGAAGCGGTTGAAATATTATGTGTTTTTATTCCACAAATAAGATAAGTCCCTGATAGCTATCGTCTACGCTTCTCACATCTAGCATAACATCAAAATAGCGCAACCATACCCTATCCTTGCAGCACTCGCGCGCATACTGCTAGAAATCAGTCCCGTTTTCGCAAAACCCGTGCCGACCAATTTTTGAGTTAGGGTTGATAATATAATTAAGGTACGATTTGCCTAGGCCGAGACACAAGCCGATCTGGGGTGTTCCCCACCACTTCCCCGATATTGCCTCTAATTTTAGGGCCGTGTATAGACGCTTTTAATCGTATATGACGGGATAAGTGAATGACGTTTGCATGTTTGTTTACGCCAACAGTCGGCTAGGGTCGGCTGCGCTCGTCTACTCGAAATAGCACGCACTAACGTTGAAGAGTGCGGTCAATGAACTCACCAAAATTGCCTATCCCGTGGTGAGTGTGACGTTTCACTATGTTTTACTTTCTGTAGCATAATTATGAAATTGTGATATCAATTATTTGAATAAGAAACAAAAAAGGTTTCTTACTTTGTGAATAAGATTTATTTCTTAAATATTTATCCTGTTAATTGTGTAATAGAATTTATTATTTGAGTAAGGTGGTGGTGGTGGGTCAGTGTTGTGATTTATTCCACAAAATATGCAACTGGATAAGAGATGTCTTTGTGTAAAGGTTAAATTATAGAATTAGAAGAATTTACGAAACTGTAAAAAAAAAATGGAAATATTTATCAGCCATACTGTTTGTCAATCTATTCCAGTAGTTCAATTTTTTTTTGACTCAACCAACTTATTAATTGGTTAAAGTTTAAATTATTAATGTTGTGCTTAATTTATAATGTTGTACTTAAAGTTTAATTATTATAAGAATATAGAAATCGAGTCGTTCTTTTTTGATTGATTATATTTCTTACGTCTACTTTAAATCTCGAATCATCGTGTGAGCTGAAGCAGATCACTTGCTTTGTCCTTTAAAACGTTTACTATATATTATATCATTTTGAAATTTAGAAGAGTGCTGTGACAAGACTGCTTAATCTGGTTCAAGAACGTACAAACCAAAGAATCTACTGGATTTACTTTCAAGTAAAGAGAGTAGCTGCATTCGCATTTTACATGTAAGTGCTGAATTATCACAGTCTTTGCTGCAACCTAAACTAGCCACTGGCCATGTGTGTCACGTAGAATAAAAGGCAACTTGTCTATCTAACATTTTTAAGCAATATTGGAGTTGATATTTTATATCGATTGTGGGGGCGCTCCTACGCGATCCGGTACACAATCCTACACCCACAAACCCTACAGATAATGCCTAGCACAAGTTTCCTAAGCATAATTATAATTTCATAAGGTCTATTGAAAACCCACATATTCAGTAATTTTCAAATGGTACTTGAAAGTATTCAAGTGATAGATATTTATATTTTACAATAACTTTTCTGTTGTATAGTTGAAGGTAGAAAAATTTACAAAAAAGAGAAAGAGAGAGTTGTTTAATAATGTTTAGGTATGTGTAGGTCGCAACGAAGCTCTAATAAATAAATAAGTTTCCTTTGTTTATCTGTTTTCCCAATTGGAGATTTGTATACCTATTTAATTATTTAACGCCTAGACTTCTTGCTAATCACCGTAACTTTAATGGCGTAGAACTGTGCATGAGATAATTTAATTAATAAATAAATATGAATAAATGGCTTGTGCGTAGAATTCCACAACCCCTTGTATCTAATACATTATTATATTATAATATTGACGTAAAAATAATAATATTATTTATAATAAATAACAATCGTTCATAAAATAAATATTTCATAACTACAGGCTACGATTCATTTCAGAATAGTGTAGTTTAATTAATTATTTTATTAGAAATACTAATTAAAATATACGAAGATAGAAGTACAATTATACCAGTTATACACGATCATATTAATATTTATAAGAAAATAAATACACAAATCATCATTTGTGTAAAAGGTTTCTTATTCATCGAAAACCTTCAGGATGCTAGAATTGTAATATATATGACAAAATATCTGTCAATAATTTGCATATGTTATAGGCCTGCCGCCTACAAGCACAGTGGTTTGCAACACCAAACATGCATCGGTGATTCTCAGGTTGAGAAGACGTGGGCTGCTGGAAAGTGGACCAAATCACAGTTATGCAACAATACAATATGGTGAACACTATATCGGGCGCGAAAGTATGAACTTTAATGGAAAGCATTGTAAAGATTTCACAAAGTAGTTTTTAATCAGTCTACTTTTAACTTTCACGCGTGGTAGTAGTTTATTAATTTTCACGATTAGAGTTATGTTATGGAATTATTACTGCCCGGAAAATACGTCATCGCTGTTTCCACCAGACATAAATAGCTAAGATATTTTAATAAAATATTTCTCATCAATCTTCTTTCCTTTGAATTCAAAAACAGAAATTATAAAAGTGACTTGTCCATTTTTCATTTTATAATCGTAAAATGGTTTTATTTTTCTTTTAGCATAAAGCGCTATGTATCACTAATTTTAACATGGCAAATTTAAAATAAAATTTTTGGGATTGAATTTAAGCGTTAATTCAAGCGTTATTGAAAATTTACCTAATGTAATGAGGAAAACATTGAGAAAAATTTAGGATTATAAACTGGAAAAACTTGGTGCAGAAGAGATTTAGAGGCCACTTTTAATGAATGGGCTTCTGCGTGTTTAAAAAAATGTTAAAAAAATACTCTCCGTAACAAATGAACCATCCGTTGATCAAATTGGAAAGTCGTTTTCAGAGTTTTGTACCTCGTGGGTAGTGCCTTAGAGACTTTACTGTCCGTACGTCCGTCCGTCTGTCAAATAAAACAAATATATTTTTTTCTGGAGATTATTATACGGAACCTTTAGTGTCCATGTCTGACTCGCACTTACCTAGTAATGTTGACATTTGTCTAAACAATTTCTGTTAACAGTTTACAATTAATTATTTGCAGCGTTAAAATTCAATTTTAACCGCATGTTTACTAGAGAACGCAACACGGGCTAGATACGCCTGTGCTTGTGTATGCAACTCACCTTGGACTCAACAAATTACTATATATGCTCTGACCAAATTTAAAATATAGCGTAGGTTGTACCCACTTAAGATGACCGAAGATAACACTATATTAATTACCGTTTACTTATAAGCCAACTAAGAATCAGGCTACATTCTGCAAAGCGCGGTAACATACTTGTGAAACTTAAGTGGATTTCGGTGATTATAACCATTGATATTTGACATAATTACATATATATATATATGTTTATTAGTTGTTTTAGAAACCATAACGAAAGCCATATAAATAGCTTACCATGGCGTAACCGCTATTATTTTTCTAATATTATCATTGATCATGGCTTCCAATATAATTATGTCTTGTTTTAATCTCTTTTTCTTTTACGCAAGCAGGTGATCAGCTGTGTTCGCCTCGTACACAAATAATCATTGAGTCTCAGATGTTTATTTCCTTAGAATAATTATAATATTAGACATTGCGTATATCGATTCAAAAGTTTATTAAAATAAAGACGATATACAAGGTAGCGTTGGTCTGTTGCCAATCTAGGGTTTCCTGTGATTACTAGAAACGATAATGGAAACATTTGGCATGGTTTAACCAACTAATACATAATACATCTCTTCACGCAAACTGTCTGCAAATGATTTGAAATATAGCTGTAATGATTCACCGTGGTTGTTATCCCAGTTGGTGACGTACGCAAGTACTTTTATTACAAAGGATTTTATAGTGATGCTTTTAAACGAGTTATACCTGAAAATTGATATTTGGGATAAAATCTTGCTATGAAATAAACATAAATTAGTACACACGATGCGCCTACTGTAAATTTAATAGCAAAATAATTTTGACACATTGTGATCCGAACGAAAACACATCTAGTGTCTATAATGGTATTTTTAAACAAGGACAGAATAATCAATTCATGTTCATGAGCTCAAAATGTAAAGAGATTTACAAAAGTGCCCAGTTAGGTTTTATATATTAATACCATAGTTCTACTTTGTCTTACAACGTTTTTTACATCCAACTTTGGTTGGAAGTGGCAAAATTTAGCGCATAGGTGTTTTATTTGGATTAATCATACAACAGATAGGATACAAAACTAGGACCATTACGTCCGCAATGCGCATTTGCAATTCAAGTACAAAGTACGCCTTACATAGCCCGAGGGATATACCCGCGCTGCATCGTAATTACATCGTAACAAGATCTAAAATGAGCTGCTTATCGATCAATCGATATAAGCATTATTATTTCCGATCATTCGCAATGCAGGATGTGAGTTTTTTTTATTACGCGTGTCGAAATGGAAATTAATTACGTACAAGTGCTGATATAAATCTACTGCATTAAAAATAGTTGAAGGTCGAAGTATATTCAATTTCAATAAAGTATATTCATTCTGGTTCTTTGGCTTATTAACTTAAAGTTTCGTAAGTAGGTAATTTAACAGAATATTCGGATATACCTAAAGAAGGTAGGAAAACACAAACCATTCGGACCATTATATATTTTGCTGTACGATGAATCGAAGCTCAAATAAAGGAATGTTAATACTTGATTGAGAAGTTGCCAATGAATGAACATTCAGAGTTTTGTACGCGACTATATGTATTATATTGTTGTTTTTTGTATATTTATATAAGTAAAGTCAGAGGGCTAGACAGAGACACCAGACCGCCACTTGCTACGGCCCTTTTATACCTGTCTCGCTTCCTCCACTTTCGTTATGTTCATTATACTCGTACACACTCGATTATGGTGTCTTTTGACCTGCCATTTTTCCAGAATATACTGAATATCTTATTGATAGCTGTTAGCTTTAGCTGTAAAATATAGGCAGATGGAAGGCACGTACTAAGGTTATCAACTGTTTACAATGAAAAACAACGTTTGTAAATAATTTATTGGGAGCGATAGTGTGGTTTTATTTTTCGGGCCACTTTAGTTTAATCCCAACCCTTAAAGTGTAATCGGGCCACACGTAGTAATTGACGGATGAAAAGCGACGTTAATTGAAAGGACCTACTGTTGATACAATTCTGTGACAGTAGTGGAACGAGCGACAAGTCGACCTCGTGATAAATCTATCAATGAGTGAGATAAGGGGAGCGGGTGTCACGTAACCGGAGGAAGTGCTCGCCTCCTGCACTTTGAACGCAGTATCATTCGCGAAATTATATCGTTTTATAGTTTGCTACTACTTACTGGGACTGACTAGTGTCTATGAATGGGTACACAAATAAAATTGCCCCTTTTCTTGAATTATTATTTTTAATATAACTTTTAGTTTTATCTCTGAAGTGTTTCTTTTACATTTTACTTCGAAATGTGGTTAAACCTTAATATTAAAGAAAACTGAGTCTCGTAAGAGTACTAGACTCTAGAGTAGTAGAGTAGTGGACTGAATATATTTAATGTGATATCAAAGTTGATAAATTTTTTGTAAAATACTTCATAAGAGTCAATCGCCAAATATTTTCAAACCAATTTTTTTAATTTAAGTGTAATCTAAAAAAGCGGTTTGAACCACACTTATTACATACAATATTAGCATTTGAATCTAGGAAATAGATGACGCACGCACTAGTACTTTGAATTGGCAACTTTTTAGATATTTTAATATCCTAGTCATTTTTTAAAGTATTTTTTAATACAAACCATAGGTCTTTCAAATAAAGTTTACTGTTGTAATTAGTGCAAAAGCCTTCACTGCAGGGACATTTGAAGAACTTGAAAAAAAACATTGGCGCCACTTCTAAGGCTTTAAAAATTAAAAAGGTTCATAATGTCCCTTGAAAGATAATAATAGATAATAGACTACTTAAAACGAGAACTAAGAAATCCGTTTACTGTGTTATCTTATCAATGAAATAGTATACCCAAGACCTTTTTGTCTACAATTTGTTTTACTAAGATGCAAACAATGACGGCTTGTTACTGATAAACAGTAGTTTACTTCTTGCTAAACAATATAAAGTATAAAAAATATCTTGTGTTTAAATTCAATCATTAGTTTAGCTTTTAAGAAAACAAATTTAATATGTTGAAGGAACTTGTATGTCAGTTCAACCGTCTCGTACAACGGGACCCAACTTGTACTACGATAAATTGTCCCTTACAGGTAACTTACTCGATAGAAACTTTTCCTAGCATTAACAGTAAAAAGACTTTTTGCGATTGGTTTTCCGATACTAATTGTACTAACTGTAAGATGAGTATATTAGACAAATAATCAATTCACTGTTCTACTTTTAATTGAACTAGAGAAATCAAGGTTGATAGTAAAAATAGATGACGCACCGAAGGTTCTGGTGATGTCGCAATTTGCAATGGCTGACGTATGTCGCGGTGCGCGGACGCCGGCTGCGCGGCTCGCGCGCTGGCTTTCGGCAGCCGACTGTTTTAGACTCATTCAATCGTACGCATGAATGAACTAATGCACGTGGACGAAAAACTGAAACGTATGGGACTAATGCTGAACCGACCTTGTTTAACCTAGACGTAATACCTAACGGGCTGTAATATGCCGCTTGTAAGAGCACTCAAGTTGATAATTATTATCTATTATGCGCTATCAAATAAATCCACAATACTTAATATAGTATAAAGCATCAAATCAAAATAGTATAAAGTAGAAGATATAAATAATCAAAAATTAAGCAAAAAAAAATCTTAAAACATATTCCGTGGATAAAGGGAAACCATTATATTATTATTATATGTTCGTTCAGTTGTTCATAACTTAATTCAAGATATTATCGAAATATGGCGTTAAATTAAAATGCATTAATTTGAAAAGGCATTTTGGAATGCATCCAATTAACTTTACTTGGGATAAGGATACAAATTACTCATACTCTTTTTTCATCGCTGCGTCGCTTTTAATTTTACAACACCGAATATATCTTTCAATTAACCAAGAATTGTTAAAATAATTTCCTAAAAGCAAAATAATGATGATGTCATATACTCACAGTAGTTCAGACGAAACCTCACAAACTTTATAAATGAAATACTACTTTACGAAAGAGTTTATACTCTTACAATGACTATTAACCTTTTCTGCAAACTGCCAAAACTATTACTGAGTTACATGTCTTCCTCAAGGAAGAGACGACCGAGCTTTGAGCTATCTTCGTTCCGGGAGGCTTTGTGGGTCCGCGCATGCGAGCTGCTCACTGGGGCGTGACCTAGACCCTGAAAACACCACCCCTTCGCCCACGCAACCAGGGTTTCCATGGTAACAGAGATATTTGCAGCGAAAAATTATATCAAATTTCCTAGTAAATCACCCAAAAGCACTGCATTTGCATCACCCCTTATCGACCAATATTTTATAAGTAACATGATTTAAGGAATTCGGTCAAAAGGGAACAAATGATTAGAACATAATTACCTACCAAAGTATGCTCCTCCCAATGGACGATCAAACGCCGCCGGCATTGGTTTTCTGATGGTATGGTGTGGGTGGGTAGAGTAAAAGGTCATAGCTTTCACAGTAATAAGAATTAATATCACTTAATTAGACAATTTTACTAGGAAAGACCGACGTTAGCCGCTCTGTACCTATATCTCAAACCTATTCCATTTAACAAACCAAATTCTAAAAATAATGAATAAAAATTTCAAATATAATCGTAAACTATTATCACGAACCACCTACACGATCACCCAGTCTAGGTCAGTTCATGTGGACCACAGCATTCGTATTTTATATTGACTATTAACTATTTGTCAACTCAAGGATAGCAGCGAATCGAAGTTGCATCTGTCAATTACAAAATAGAAGAGCACCTTGTTATCTCTATCTAGGTTGCTTTTCTTACATTACTCAAGTGGTTAATGACATGAGTATCTGTTCGTTTGTCGGTTTTAAATTTTTTCAGTAGTAAAGTCTGAATATAGAACAGATTTTAAATTTTATAACGATAAGATCGGCTAAATATATTCGGGATTGGCCCAAACATATGAAGTACCGACTGTAGTTATGTCGCGCAGCGTGATTATTTTTTATTGTATAAGCCAATTAAATATCATATTTCCTTGTTTGTATAATAGATAATAATAAAATTCGTTATTTGAGGATAGAATTGAATGAAAACCCAGTATAAGTCTCATAATTTAATAAAATTTCATCAATATAAGAATATGTCCGATTCCATCTATATAATACAAAGCAAATAAAAAATGGTGAACAATATCTCAACAACCTCTTGTATCTTCATCGGACTACGAAGGATTCGACCATACAACGTTTGGGTGTAATTATGTACATAAAATTCATTCCTGTTAAAAAAAATGCGATTTCGCTCATTGAAATGGATATTATTGCACTCTCCATTGCTTGTATTAAAAAAAAATATTCCGGCTTCAAAGGACCTTTTTCAAATCAATAGACGGTATAGGTAGTCATTGGTGTATTTTAGTATTTATGTATCTTTATTTACAAATTATAAAATTATATACATAGTGTTGCCGTAGGTCTTCATAAACTTAAGATACACAAAATTACGCCATGTTTAAAGTTATTTTATGGAGTATTTACAATGATCTGTACGGCCTTAATAACTACGATAGAGAATTTAAAAATCCGTTCGGTCCTGATACAAAGGTATAGAATATTTTAAAAGCTTCTTAATCTACGATCTGTATTGAATAAATGGTATTTGGCAGTTAAAACAGAGGATAGGAAGGTAAAAAACTGGTTTACTATGAGATTCTATTTTAGGGTTAAGATGGAACAGACAAGGCCTACTTGTGATTTATTAAAAAATTTCGCACCAATAAAATTGCTTATACGAGAGCTTGGAAAGGCGAATTACCAGTTGCAATAGCGGCATAGAATGCATAACAGTTCCGAATCGAATACACCATCTCACAGCAGTAGTCTTACGAATTCAATTGATTACTAGGTAGCAAGTGACGATCATAAACCCAGTCGTTCCAAAAGACATCTATATAAATGCGAATATTGGAATTCCACACATTTTAGAAATTTTTCGAATAAACAATATCTGTCCAATTTAAATTTTTTCAATTTCGTAATTATCCTGCATGATTAATACTAGGGCAAAAAATCAAGACAGAATGTTATGCATACTAGGTCGGCTCATTCGCAAACTGTTCTTCATAGTCCATTGATTTATAGGATCGCGAATAGTTTCTTTAATTCCACCATCAGCTGCCAATCAGTTTTGATGAGGTCATCACGGAAATAGTCTTTACACGCGTCAATACTGGCTCGGGAAATCTGTAAAGAATTTCGAAATTAACAAGTTTTATCACCATTAAAACTAGAACTATACTACAAACCCATCATTCTATCCTGTCCATTACTTTCCTTAAGCTGTTTGAACGATGCCTTATAATAACCTACGTACAAATCTTACATCCATTGTGGTAATAGAAAAGCCTCTACATCTAAAAATGGAAACGATGAATGTGCACGGGCTTCATTCAGGTCGACCTAGTTTCGGCGCATTGATTCAACTTTCTGGGGCTGAATGGTATGACGTCATACGGAAAATAGATCAGGTTGTGCAAGCAGGGAATTGGGTCATGACCCTCGTCTCACCCTCTAGAGTTTGGCAACGGGGAGTTGTCATTGAAGACCCGGTAATGGAGTTGATGCCAATAAATTATATCGGGGCGTTGGCGATACTGACGGAAACTTTTTAATTGAACTAATGTTACCAAAAATATAGATATGAAATTTATTAGATTACATCCTAATCATTATTTAACTCTTAGAATAATATACTTTAATTGAAATGCGTTTAAGAAAGAGAATATAAATTAGAAGAAATGAAATTAAAGTTTTAGAAAAGTCAACATTTTTCTCCGGGAAACTTATTTTCTTATAGTGCATTATAGAAAAGATAGGCGTCCATACATTCTTCTCAATTATGCACACATACAATTGTTTACATCTATTTATTAATACAATGTTTTCACATTTATGAAAAACTGAAAAAATGTAAACCAATGAGGGGATCCTCACTAATTGTTTTATTTCGAAATTAATATACCAATGCTTTATACGCCCTCTACTTCCTCGTATCCTATCAATATCATCGTTGATACCCTAATACGACTTTATTATAATATAGATAAACTGTGGCGGGCATTTTGTAGGACTATTTAAGACATTACATATGTGTAATTGTAGTGGTTTGGAGCGCACGGAAAAGTTTACCTGCACGGTGTATTTTTCAAACTAACAAGATACTTTGGACAATTCACACGTTAATGTTTACATTATATGTCATTCATAAGTTAAGTATAATGAAAATCTATTAAGGTTTTACGTAAAGGCGTAACAAATGTCAATTCGTCCATAATTACAAACTATCTTGTTTATAATATTAGTACGATAGTGGGACTACTCACGCTCATTGCTTAACGCTGAATTTAAAGATTAATACAATTTCTTCAAAATTGTTTAAAACACATTGCATATACCAGTAGAGCAAACGACACATTACGGTCATAACATCTTAGTTCACTACGTATTTTAGGATTATAATAATTATATTCATTCACCTATAAAAGTGAAGTTACATAAAAAAAAATGTAATCTTTGTAACCATACATTTTTTTTTCTTTCTAAGGGGGAGATGTAAGAGAGAATATATTATACCTATTGTACTATTCATATTTAATCAATATTATTGCTAATAAACTCGCAGTTCTAATCAAGACTTCGTTCGTTTCAATAGGCTCCTCTTCCCAACCTTACAGCCTTTCTGTTTGTAATCTCTCATAATTTTTGTAATAATATTATACATTTTGTATTTATTTATAATAAATGCGAGAAATCGCGAATTGTGCAACTGTGCTTTGTTTCGTAAAACACCCGGCTATGAAATGAAACAATTAAGCTTAGGTAAAAGATTAAATGGTCTATGAAAGTATTTGACGTAATGTATAACGCTGGACTAATAATTAAGGAGTAATTCTAATAACAAGTGTGTTTATCACGTTATAAAAATCATCCAATATTTTGGATATGGGACCTCGAAAAAATAACTGTTTCATGTATAATTCACTCGGTAAAGACATGAAAACATCCACTTATTTTTAAAATTACCGGGCAAATTCGAAGCTTTAAGCTTTAATTCGCAAAATCATCATGTATTTGTCAAAACTCTATATCTGTGAATCTAAATAAAGTGATAATTTTTAATTAATAAGGGAGTTTTCAAAGAATACGAGTTACTGCAAAATCTGACGCCTTTGTAGTGTTAACAACATCCGTGAAACGGTCCCCTCGACCCAGTGACCTGTGAATCCTGCGAATGCGATCAATGGAGCCGGGGGTCATTCAGACCGAGGAACTGCATATAGTCATTCATTCACATATACATACACTATTCATCGATCATAAGTGATTACCGCTATATTTAGAACATGTATGTATGCTTAATCGTTTTGATTATAAAACTTCCTATTACTTCTATATAATACTTTAGATATCAGATACTCTTAATACGTATTATAACTATTTTAGGATATATCGAATGTTGTCGTTTTATTTTTTTCTTATATAGTAAAATGTCTGTTAATTTTCTAGTAAATATGTATACGGTTGCTTATTTCACACATGTATGTATCACACACAATTCGACAGTTCTTAGTTCACCGGGGATACCGTCATAATATGATTTATTGAATCCTGCACCTAAGTAGTTTAAGAATCGCATCTAGAATGAACCAAGATCTTGGAACCCATATAGAACCAAAAGGAATAGAATAGAAGTCCAGAAGATTGCATTATTTAATATTGAAATTGTCTCTATTATGTATGTTGATGATACTATTATTCCTTAAAATCAAACCAATTATAAGTTGAGAAAACTCTTAAGATGAAAGCGCTCCGTGATAGCACCAAAACAATATAGGTATTCTAAGAACGGCTGTCAGTCCTCTAACGTAATAGGACACATCGACCTATCTTCCACGAACATTGTAACGTCAAACGTTCAACTACATACGAATATTCAAGTAGATAAGGCTTATTTTAGATCTGTAGCTAAATATACTAGCTCTTTCTGCGTGAGTGTCGATAACTGCTATTGAGACTTCCCACCATCAGAATAATAATTTTAGGGAACTTTGAAGATTGCCTAGACTTTCTAGTGCTTCCCGAAGCTCTAGTTTCACGACTAAATCTAACATCCTTTTATTACACTAAAGTTTTCGTAGAACATTTGTTAATAACGTGACTACCGAAACTAACAAATTTTTTCTACTCCCGAATAGTGATTTTGTTAAATTTAAACAGTTCATATATCTATCAATGCTTCCGTTTGTAATTTTCATCGTAGTTTTTGAAATAACGCCAAAGTATAATTAATTCGGATTAATCATGATCAAATATAACATGTAATGTGCAAAAGCTCCTAGGTATATTAAACTTTCAAATTGCCTCTACCTCGCCACATATAGTGACAAAATTATTGATCAAATGATGATAGTTACACGTTCCCATAATACGATTGTTTGAAATGCACAAACATCAAATACGCAAGTCAAACAGTATACAATAACGACGCCCGTTTCCGTTCTATTCTCGTACGCTAATATTTGCTAACACAAGTGATGGGTCATGTAAATTGTGAGCGCACGTGTAATGTCCTTATACAGCCTGTATACATAAATACATCTTCGTATGTGTTTATCTCGTATCTGATATTCGAATGTTTGAAATTCAAATAACTCATTTTTGCTCGTCAGAATGTTATAATTCTTCATTATAGTTGATCTATAATAAATTTGATCTAAAACCTTAGTTATCGTTGTCTGTCATGTGATAACATATGAAATCACCACTTTCGTTTTAAAAAATAGTTTTTGTTTAGTTTAATTGAGAGATTAGAAACACAGTATAATGGATAAAAAAGGTAAAGTACCAAACAAACATATTCAATATACATATATCTACGAGGAATTTTATTGTAATTTTTGTTAATACATAGAAAGATAGGTCTTTCAAATGCATTTTTTTAATGTAGGTAAACATATACCACCTGATAACCTTTATTACCCAAGTACTCAAATAGAAGTACTTTTGGAGGTCGGGTTCAGAGTACAAGTAAATTTTGAAAGCCCTGCTCTAAGGAAATTCATAAAATTATTCTTAAAGAAAAAGTTTAAAAAGTCAGCGTATAAATATAAATATACGCGTTTCGAAATAAAAGACGACTGCTAGCTGTATTTACACACTGGATATAATAAAGAAATTTTATAAATAAGACTAGAGTTTCTCATATTTATTGTGAACTTTAAAAGATTTAAAAACATCAAAGGAACGTTAAATTTGCCGACACCAAATTGAAATTATCATAATTTACAAATATTGTGAGTCACAAACACGCACCCGTCACATTTCTCTCGTCGGTCTTTGATGACGTCGGTGGTTTTAATCAAGTGTTGTTTATTTTATTATAGCAAGAGCAAAATGGTCGATGGGATTTTTGATAAAGATCTTAAAAGTTGGGTGAAAAATAAACTACATCGTTCTTCAACATGAAGACGCCATTTTTAAAGCACAACTAACTAGTCGTTGAATTCATGGTGAACTCACATTTAACGAAAGCTTAAAACTTAAAGAACAACTATAAGTAACGCTGTTAAACTATTAAATATATCTGGACTCGTAATTACTTTTTAAATTAAAACTCTAATGGGTATTCTAATTATATGCGAATTTCACTTTCGGCACATTTGCATTTGCAATACATTGCAGCGCAATTGCTAATATTAGAAAATGGGCGTGATCTTTGGCGTAACTATTAATTTTTGCCCGGGAACTTATCAATAAGCCCATGACGGTACACATCTGTGTTAAATGAAATCAAACAAAGAATAAAATTTTTGCATCCCATTGTTGCATTCTTTACTTGTTATTACGATGAAGCAAATAAGACACAGGTTTTTTCATATTCAGGAATAATACGAAGTAGTTTTTTTTCAAAATTCAATGTTAATTTAATAATACTGAGCCTTTATATTATGCAAACAAAATGCCGTAATGATAAATACATACTCCCCGCACTTCTGCAAGCAACCCTACCAAAGGCAGATCACAAATTTTAATATACGGAAAACCTTCAATCTGACCGGGGAACGAACCCCGGCCCTGGTGTCTTATTATGTCTTATTATCTCTCTATATTTTCTTTAGACAGTATATATCAAAACAGAATGGTGACTTCCATGTTTTTGATAAGATTCAAATAAACAATACAACTAGTAGTTCCAGAATTTACTGTTACTTTGTATTGTTTACTGACTGTGCAGTTGCCAACAATTCTTAAATAACATATGTACCGTGACCGCAGTATTATTTTACAAGTAATTTTCAAACGAAATGCTAAAACCACTAGATAAAAAAAAACATTATTTAGTCACGTAAATCTCAACCATACTATATGATCACATTTCTTTGCTTTACATACATTTATATAATACTAGCTGATCCAAACGTTTTTTTGCCACACATGTGATTTCAATTTTCAATTAATAAATAAAAATTAGGGGTTGATCGTAGAGTGGAAAAATTTAGGGTTGTATGTATTTTTGTATGCTGTATCATAGAAAAATAAAAAATTCTGTCCAAAATAGGGGTGGACCACCCGTAACATTTTGGGGGATGCCAAATAGATGTCCGATTCTCAGACATCCCCAATATGCACACAAAGTTTCATGAGAATCGGTCAAGCCATTTCGTAGGAGTATGGGAACGAAAACTGTGACACGAGAATTTTATATATAAGATATCAGATGAATCTGGTTCTTTCCCTCGGGATGTTATTATATACCCTTAATTGCAAATAGTCATTGTCCAGGAAAATTAATAAGGAATCTCATACACACATAAGAAAGAAAAACTTTACCTTGCTAACAAGCATGTCTGTTTCGTCGAAATGTCTGCCAAACATCTTAGGGGACTCTCCAGGTATCGGCTCTATCTTGATGCACACTTCTTGCCCCTTCCGGGCTGTTTCCACTTGTTTGTGATTCACTTCGATAGATGTCACTAGCCCAAGTTCCACGAACTGTAACAAGCATTATTAGTGCTGTTCAGATCATTTTTTTTCTATTTACATTATTCAAATAACTCCTGTGACTGAACAGTATCAACTAAACTCTGCTCTCTTACACATGTACTACATTAACTAAGAAATAAAAAAATGAAACTAACTAAAATATAACTTTCCAATCAAACCACTTTATATAAATTTATTACGATTTACATAGCACATTATCTCAATTACTTATTGTTAATACGTATATAATGTAATATGCTTAGTATATCCCCATTCATAGGCGTTTTATCAAAAGTTATAATTATATTCACATGAACAAAGACTAGTCTCAATTTCCTATTTACAGAAGTTTGTGATTTGTGTTAATAGAAGAACATGTTAAATCATTTAAATCCTCTCCGGATTCGTTTTTAATTTGTTTGAAAATACAAAAAATAACTTCTGCTATTTTTTTATAATTGATTAGAAATTGACAAGTGATAAAAAGGTATAAAATGTTTGACCCATCAATCCCCAATACGCTAATATTATTAATTAAACGGGGTAATTGCGTGACTAGTTTCGTCCCTTTCTGTCAAATCGTGTCAAACCTGTTGTTGAAAGAGTGAAAACGATGCAATTGTGGATGGTATGTTTCATTTGGGAAATATGTAATATATATATACAACGAAAATATTTATTACCTCTTTGCTGGGCACACAAATCGGCGTACCCTCCTTCAAAATTCCAGCTTCAACCATAACTCCGGCGACGATCGGGTCACGGGAATTGAACACGAATTGTGGTAACACCTACGTAATGACAATTAAGAATACATAGTCATTTCACCACAGCAGAATATCTAAAGTAGCTGTTAAAATAACTGAATTGTTTTTCAATTCGAGAAATGTTAGTTAAACCATCTATTTAATGTGTAAGTTTTAAGTGGATTATTTTTTTAAAATTAAATTTCGCAGTCACATATATTTTTATTATTATAGTCTTATATTGACACTATTACTCATTTAAAGAAAAACACTTTATTAACGGATTAAGGTTTGTATTTTTACAAAATTTATATATATTTTACATTATTTTTAATTTTCCGGACGTTTCACGTACTTTAGTGTGCGTGGTCACGGTAGACTACCGTGTCTAGACTAAGCACACACGAAAATTTAAAATAATGTAAAATATATTTAAATTTTGTAAAAAAACATAGCTTAATCCTTTAATAAAGTGTTTTTATTATTATTATTGTGAACTGTTGCGTAACAATATACATGATTGTCACTCACACAAAACCTCTTAAATCATGTTAATGGTACTATGATAATATAGGTTAAGTATATATTTTTCATAAATCATCTCACAGAGGCTCAAATTCTGTACATGTAGTTAGTATATAGTTTTAAGTGGCAAATATATATAAAAGAAATATATATATATATATATATATATATATATTTTGTCACCTTTAGTTTGCACGGGAAGACAGCAATGTGTTTAAATTCTTCGCGTTTCCTCTGCTTGAGCTCCTCTCTATAGGCAGTGAACTTATCAAACAGATGGTAAATAATGTCAGCAGCGAATATCTTCACGCCTAGCTGATCTGCCAACTCTTGCGCATCTCTCTCGATCTGCGGGACATTTTTTATTTAACTGTTTTTAATGTAAAACTTTATTTTTACATACATATTTGATTTAATATATAAAACCAAGAACAATTATAAATTTGTTATTACTTAAATTACCCAAATATGTGTATATATAAATTCTATATTTTCTATGTAGTTATGTATGTGTGTACCTTCATAACCACAAAATATAAAATTATACAAGTAAATATAAAATTTGTCCCGCTCTGTCATAGATTAACCTCTTACTATATATTACATTATAACAGGACCTTTACAAGTTTTAAGATGTTTCGTGATGATCTTTTCATAGTATGAGCAAATAATGCACAAGTAAATTCATGGCTTCAAACACACGATTTCACAGTGTCTCACCAGTGCTCAAAATAATTTGTCCTACCTTAACATCAAAAGCCAAAATAGTTGCGTACTGCGAGTCGTGTTCCAACATGGCGGACGCTTTCATAACATCCCGTTTCACCACCGGTCCTATCCTGATCGCCGAGTACTGAAACGATCAATTATCAATTAGAGATGAAACACAATAAATACGAACAGATTGTTTCCAAGTGAATCGTTCAAGGTATATTAAATTAACGGACACATTTGCTATTCTCAATCTTCATAGTATATTCCTCAGTACAGTCACATTCCTGAATCTATTTATTGTATATTTTTCTTTTGACAAATTAGTAGCGCATTCTGCCAAGCCATGTCTGTTTCAAGTAAAACCCTTAATGGATATACAAATCCAGTGGAGCACCTTACATTACAATCGTAGCGTGACTATCAAAGACAAACATAAACACACCGCTTCTCAAAAGTATAGACTTATTTGAGAGCTGTTTATTTCATTAATTAAACAATTTTTAAAATTATTTAATTATCATTAAATGATTCCCTTGATAATGGGATTATGCAACACAAAATTATGAGATTCAAACAAATAGGTTTAAAATATTGGTGTAGATTAATTGAATTAATAACACTATAAAGAGAATGCTTACGGGAATCTTACTGGTCCTAAGGAACTCGAGTAGTGCTTCCAGCGATCCCAGCGTAGACGCTTGTACGTACACGCCGCGCTCCGATAGTTTGATAGACGACAGAGCGGACTTCAACTCTTTCGCTACTTCCTCTCTGAAAGGGTTTTAATAATAATAATATAATAATGGTCTTTATTTAACCTAAAAACTACAACTAAAAATTACAATTAAAATATGTATATTAATAAAATAATTTTAACAATTGTATTTGATTTTTATATCCCAAACCCCCAAAACTCTTTGAGTGCCACTGAAAGCCTTACTAGAAAAATACTGAATCAAAGATTAGTAAGCGATTTATTATATTACATACGAACGTTTTGAATTCAATTAACCCGTTAGGCTGTAATTCATTGAAATGTGTGTCGCTTTAAGAGACAAAAGATTGTATAATAGTTTTAATCATAATGAGACATATAATCTAGTTGAATATCCAATCACAAATTGTGCCCACTATTATTAGTCCTAATAAAAAAATAAGATATTTTTTCTGGTGTCAGTTAGCAAAAAAGTTTTAGATGACGGCAAGAACTTTGTTTCACCTGCTTTAATATTCTACTATTACTAAAAATCGAAAAAAGGGGAAACAATGAAACGCAACATGAGACGTCTTACATAAACTGTTGCTTACTTTAAAACGTCAACTTCGTCGGGTTTCTGAGCGACAAGCAGATTTAAACCAGCGATGGCTTTCTCCAATTCTTTAGCCGCTATCTTCACACCCTGAGCGCCCGTTACTTCTTTGTGCTCAATGTAGGCGTTCTGTAAGTGTTAAATACGATTTTAACTAAGTGAATTAAAATACTCAAAGATAATAATAATATTTTTATGTCATACGAAATTGTACCCGATTTTTCTGATATAGGTGTAGATTTATAACAATTAATTGACTTTCATAAATAAATCAGTCTAATTACAATATTAAAACGGAAAGAAAGAGATAAAAGTACTTTAAATGTTTTGTCTCTTTCAGTCAAACTGTGTTCAAACAATGACGAATAGAGACCTAATTGTCTCTCGTCATTTCGTCGAAACGTTGCAACGGATGGTCCGTTGGTCCGATTAACGGACGATTGTAATGTTAAAATTTAACTGTGTTTAATAACAAACCTTGACTCGTAACTCCTTCATAGGCTGTGGCATTAGTAGCGACCTTATCTGCGTGACGATAGGTCCGTCAGTTCCCGCCAAAATGGCCGTATCTCCTTCGCGTAACGTTCCGTTGATAAGAATTGTGTCTATGGTTGTCCCCAAACCGGGGATAGCTTTCACCTGGAATATGAAATAATAATTTTAAAAACTAAAAAAAAACAATGTGATTTTTAATGGAGATTATGAACAAGGTTGTAGTTGTGTAATCTACTACTCTTCTTTGTAGTCTAGGTAAAAAAAAAGAACTACTTAACATTTATATTACACCTACAAAAATGAACAAAAAAATATATTTACTAAGCTGAATCAAAATATCACTTAAAATTATACAATTACATAAAAATATTAATAAAATTACTAACGTGACAGATATGTATGGATGGATGTTTGTTACTTTTTCAAGTTATAACTACTGAATAGATTTTAATAAAACTCTACAATTCATAAAGATCTGATCAAAGAAGGTATCTACGAGTTATTCTGGCGTATGCCGTCAAAACTGCTAATAACACATATGCAATGTAAGATGGAAATGTTTATCTTAAATAGTTAAATACTGATAATAAAAATAGAGCATATCAGGACACAATTTAAAAACGGTCGATTAGCAACCAAAAATCATGGTTATTCACGTGAAACTAGGAACCAGCCACTCACCTCCAAGACGATGGCTAGCAGCTGCTGGGAGAAGATGAGGCGCTTGTGCAGCGGCCCCTCGCAGGCCTGCACGATCAGCGCCAGCAGGTTCCCCATCCCCTCGCCCGTCACGGCCGACGTGGGCACCAGCGACACGTAGCTGCGCGGGTCTGGGTTCTCGTAGAACAACGCTGCGTTCAGGCCCTGAAATCGACGCGCAAATGCTTATAACTGTAGAGAAATAAATAAATATATATCAACCGTGATCAACTGTGTAAATATATAGACTCAGTAATAATAATATCGTTACCGTTTTAGCTTACGGTATGGAAGCATAAAAACTGTTTTCAATTTTGTATTAAAATTATTTTTAGTGTCAATAGGAATAGAATGGTAATGTAGGCACTGCATGCATGCGGCAAGTAAAATGCATAAATTACCTGTTCAGCAAACTGCAGAATGACATCCTTCGAGCGCTTCTCAAACTCTAGTTGAGTATTTGGTTGTTGCATCTTAAGGATATCCCGAATATCTTTACGTTGAGCACTCTGCCAGTCGTATAATCTGTCTATCTTATTCAAAGCAACTAAAAATGGAGTTTTCTTTTGTTTCAGCAGATTTATTGATTCTATTGTCTGTGGTTCTAGTCCGTGCATAATGTCTACCACCTGTGGAGATAATAATAATCTTTATTTCAGATAATACATACATTCCATTCATATTAACGAAAACTGAGAATTACATTTTACAATAATTATTTTTATTTTATTTTTATTTAATATTATTTTTGTGCCACAGATTTGTAGAAGTCAGTCGATGACTATAAAGTATGTTTTGATTGATTCAGTATTTATCAAAATTCAATCATTTACCGAAAGAATCAAATCGAATTTTTTTGGATACACGCAGACCTTAATTAATTCTCATCAAATTTATTTGAGTTACTACTTTATAATACTGGGCGTAACTTGATTTTATTTGAATCAATAATTTACTTGATATAATCTTATCAAATTTTCCTTTTTTATGTTCTATATTTTTGTATGTAAAACTTACCAAAATCGCGATATCACATAGTGAGGATCCTCTGTTCCTTAGATTACTAAAGGATTCGTGACCAGGCGTGTCAATGATGAGTAGACCTGGCAACTTGAACGCTATTTCATTCACCTGTAAGACAAAATTATTTCAAAAAGTTATACAAATGAATTAATTAGTATAATTTTTTTTGTACTGTATAATATTCAGGTCACTTAATACAATTCTGTAAGGTTAATAGTAAATTAGAAACTAAGTATTCATATACTGAATATTATATGGTATATTATTCTGTGATAGCATATTGGTTGATAAAACTAAGGCAAATTAAGGAATTGGTCCAGGTATTAAAAATTGAATTTCTTGTATACCTACAGCATCGCAATACTATGTTGAAAACTGGAACCATTTAAAAACTGCTACAGTTAATATTGTCTTTTATTAACATAACTGTTACTCATTTAAAGAAAAACACTTTATGAACGGATTTCAGTTACAGTCTATCGTGAAACGTCGGATTTTTTTTAATATTGTAAAATATATTTAAATTTTGTCAGAATACACAACTTAAATCCGTTCATAAAGTGTTTTCTTTAAATGCTACAGTTGATCACTCAGATTATTTTTAATGTTGTATTTTTACGTTTTCTCAAACTCACCCCTTTAACGTGCTTGGTCTGTTCCTTAATATTCTCAATGGGCACATTGGTAGCTCCAATCTGCTGCGTGATTCCGCCCGCTTCGCCATCTTGTACGTTAGTTCGCCGTAACTTGTCCAATATTTTCGTTTTGCCCGTATCTACGTGTCCCAGGACACAAACGACGGCAGCACGCAACGGATTATTCGCTTTGTTTTTTTCATTATCTTCACGTCTTTTCTGAAATTTCATTGTGAAATTAAGACTAACACTAGCTTTAATATGTCATCTGCTTTATTTATTATGGAATATGTTAGAATATTAGAAATAAATTAGTATTAGTAACGATTTATGTGCTAAATCCACAAGGCTGCATAAAATAAGCAATTCATTTCAAGGAAATGGTGCTCGCTATTATAATAAAGTCCCAAGCAAATTCCGAGAGCTGTCAATAAACAAATTCAAAAATGTTATTAAAAGAAAATTGATTGCTAAAGCCTATTACAGGACCGCGGATTATGTGAATGACAGAAGTGCTTGGGACTAAATTGCTCCTGTTCTAAAAATTATAAGTTGTGAGCATGATCAAAGAAAAAAAGAAAAAACCCGACTGAGTTTCTTGCTTGTTCTTCTCAGACTCGGGCGCGTTAGTGAACCTATAAATTTAGTTTTAAGTGACGTGCAAATGTGATCATGTAACGATCCTACTTTAATAAATGAATTTGACTTTGACTTTAACTTTATTGGTAAATCTAAATCTTACTTTGAAATATAACGTTAAATCATATATTTAAACACAACTATAATGTGACAATGACAATTTGCAAATTAAGACACAAGTAAAGAGTGACTGCCAAAGTCAATCTTGTGATCGAAGTCCATTTACAAATCTTAAAAAATAATACAAGTTTAAATTAATATATGTGCATGTGGCGACATCTAACAATGTACAGTTAAAATAACTAGAATGTTAAACCATAAATTGGGCTAAAAAGTTATGTGGCTGCCAAATACAAAAAAATACAAAATATTTTTTTTATTACTTGAAATGACTGACTGACAATTTGTCAATCATCTGAATTCTAATTATTTTGAAATAATATAAAAGTTGAATTGTTGGAATGAAAATCTTTACCTCTAATCTCTTTAGAACAACTTCTCTCTTTTTCTCGGCATCCGTCATTTGTTCGTCTTCCGATTCCTCTTCAGAACTGGAGTCATCATCGGAACTGCCGTCTTCTTCCGAACTTTCCTCTTCTTGCTAAACATTTCAGGGATATTTTTACATAGAATTACAATATTCAAATTATAAAGCATATATAATAATGAATATTCAATTAATTTAAGTGATCTGTGAATAGATTCAAAAGACTCCAACCAACCTCTGCTCAAACATTTTCTTAAGTAAGTAAATAAATACCTCCTTGGGTTTTTCTGCAGGTGGTGGCTTTTTGCTGTCAACAACTGGCTCAGGCTTGGGAGACTCGTCGTCTTCAGAGGACTCGGCATCCCAAGCATCTTTCACAGACTCAGTGTCGGACTCCTTTTTCTCCTCTGGTTTGCTTGGCTCCTGTTATAAAACAATTAAGGCTTTATAAAAAAATAACATTTTTTGATTGTCTCTAAAAATTTAAGAGTATCTCAATTAATTTCTTAAATGGTTCTTATTTGTATCATTATATTTCTCATACCTTGACAGAATTAAAGGTAACAATAGTTTTCATATATCATCAATGTTGAGACAATAAAAAATAATTTATATGGCATAAACTAACATAATAAAAATTTAAGTCAAAACAATTTAAATTGTATGAGGAATCAATCCCAAGATCCCAGTATTACAGGAATTAAATTAACCTAGGAAAAAAAGGATGGCAATCGCATAATATAATTTTTTTAAAATCTTTGTTTAACAATACCTGCTTATCAGTAATTTCAATTTCCACTTTCTTTTCCTCTACTGGTGTCGCTGGTGTTTCTTGTGACACCTGAGTTTTTAATTTATTAGGTTTTACCCTAGTCCCAGGTCTTGGTGGTTTTTTCTCAGACCCAATTTCAATTCCTTGAGCTTTTAAAGATTCTAACATTGCTTGAGCTCTTGCTTTTTCAGCTTTTTGCTTAGGCGTTAATAGTTTACCTTCAGCTTTGAGTCTTTCTTTTCTCTCCTTTTCTTTTTGCTTTTTCCTTTCTTTCTTTTCCTTTTCTAGTCGTATAGCTTCAAGTCTCTGTTGTTCTCTCTCCTCTTCTTGCCTAATTCTTTCTTCCTCTTCTCGCTTTAATCGTTCTTCCTCCTCTTTCACCTTCTTCAAAGCTTCTTGCATAGCAGCAATTGTTTTTTTGGTAGGACCTTTTTTGCCTTTGTCATCTTTGTCTCCCTTCTCACCCTTTTTCTTTTTCTTTCCTTCAGCAGGAGCATCTCCTTCAGCATCCTTTTCTTCTGATGGAGCTTTAACATCTTTTTCATCTTGCTCTTTCACCTCAACTTTTTCAGGTTTAGTTTGTGGCTTTGAATCAGTAGGTTCCTTCTTGCCATCTTGTTGTTCCTTCTTTTTAGCTTCCTGTTTTTTTAGTTTCTCTCTTTCTTTCTTCTCCTTTTTCTTTTGAGCTGCTGTTTTAATAGTTACATCATTTTCATTGTCACTGTCCTTTTCTTGGATATTGTTTTGAACTTCAGGTTCAGCCTCTTTTTTGGTTTTTTTCTTTGCCTTTGGTTTCTCTTCTGGTTGATCCTGTAGCTTTGCAGGTTCTGGCTCTGCAGCTGGTTCTTTTTTAACACCTGCATATTCCATTTCAAGTTCTGCTAGAACCTTTTCCAAATCCTCATCACTGTCATCTTTTTTCCTTCTAGCCTTTTTGCCTTTCTTGCCTGCTGGCTCCTTTTTCTCTTGTGTTGGCTTTTTGGCAGTTTTCTGTGCTGGTTTGTCTTCATCTGAAGAGGGTTGTACTTCATGTGCAGATTCTCCAGAATCTTCGATTTCCAACAAAGAGAAAGCACTCTTTTTTTCTGTCTTCTTGTTATTTTTGAGTTTAATATCATCATCTTCAGATTCATCTAAAATAATAAAAAAATAGTAATGCTTTAAATAAAGTCAGATTTTTTAAATAATTGGAATAAATACATATGATATATTTTAATATTTACCATCGCTACTGGCATCAACTTTTTTCTTTTGTGACTTGTTAGATATTGATAAATTTTTTATATTCTTTGAGACTTCCTTAACATCAGAATCAATGGATTTCTTTTGTTTGGTTTTTGACTTGGGTTTCTCATCTTCACTTTCATCTGATGCTATTGCTGTGATTGCAGGAAGTCTATAGAAAAATTACGACCAAAAAAAATATAAAATTAACTTATTTAGCTACATTACAGTTAATTAGATAGCAACTATAGCTATCTTAGCTTATTCTAGAACCAAGTGTTAGATATTAACTTGCTCTTTACTCACATATATTAATATGTTTTGAACACATTCATAACAGCATAAAATAATGACGGACAATGTATAATAAATCGCTTACACTCCTTTATTCAGGTATGATATAAATGTGATGAAATAAGATTTATCAGTTATAGATACCCCATTTTACTTAATAAAATCTTCAATTAAGATGTTGCGTTTCAACACCATTTCTTAACGGATATTTTGGATATAAATAATATAGGCAGAAAAGTTGGTATTTAGACAGAATTTCAAGCAAGAATATAACCTCCAATACTTACTTCTTGCCCTTGGTTTGAGCTGGTTTTGTGTTCTCAATCGTAGTTATTTCTACGTCACTGTCACTGTAAATGAATTTTTTTTCAATATAATGAGAAAAATTTGTCAACTTTCTACAACATATGTGGTGAAAGACAGATATTACCCATCCTCAGCTGCTTGATTCTTCTTGCCTTTTTTATTTTTACCCATCGTGGCAGGTGAAACTTTTAAGTGATGATAACGGGTAAATAATGTTTAATTTCCGAGTAATTAGCAATTTTTATCATGTGAATCGCAGTCACTTCGTAAATTGAGCCGAAATCAAATAACTCGTCGACGTCGAATCGTGTCTCGTCCTTAAGCTAAATGTCATATTTAATCACAGATCACGTAGACTAGAATTTAATGATGGACTTCAGAGTCCTAGCATTCAGTTGCAATTACTGACAGACTATGCTGTCAGACATAGACACTTGACTGAATTTTTTACGAAAGATGAACTCATCGGAACGATTGTAACACCTTAGTTGTTTTCATTTCCACCTAAGGGTTGTGTTTGCGAGGTGTACGGTCGAACAAAACTTGATCATCCACTGATTGATGATTTAAGAGTTCGAATTTGATGGAGTGTGGCGTTCCAGTTTTGTTGTTTTAAAATTTTTTCTACAAAATAAATTTATATGACGACAGCTTTCAGAAGGACTTTCAGGTACAGCACAATAAAATGTTGAAGCAACCTTTCACAGCCGTTACAAAACATAAATTACTTTTTAAATTACTAGCGACCCGCCCCGGCTTCGCACAAATTTTCACTTAAATCATACGGTGTAATGGGGCTATATATATCATATATATCTAAATGAACAATATATTCAAGGTATTTAAGGATTAATGCTGTATTGGTTAAAATCGCCATTATTTGTCGTAAATAGTAAATGAAAAAAAAAGCTATTGTGGGTTATCCATAAGAGATAGACATATACCATCACGGACTTTTCAAAGATTTAAGCATACAAAGGGACCGAGAAAACGACTTTGTTTTATACTATGTAGTGAAGATATAAAGAATATTTATATCTTAATTTAAATAGTTTCTACTGCAGCTGTCAGGGAGAGAATGCGTTTTATTACGTTGGTGTACTAGCTGGTGTATTTATTTTATCATATATATCGGCGCAAAACAGCATATCGACCCAAATCGGCAACATTGCTGCGCGTATTCGGGTCGCCCCTCTACTACTACTACCCCACTACAGTTGTAATAAAAAGGCGAACGCTACAACAGAAGACACATTCGCTTGTTTGCACTCGGACAGTAGAAAACTATTATTGTCTTGCGCTTTACGTAATGAAAGTGATTATTTGATAAAGGAAGTGTTGTTATTGTGTGTGTGTGTGTGTGTGTGTGTGTGTGTGTGTGTGTGTGTGTGTGTGTGTGTGTGTGTGTGTGTGTTCGCAAGAAATTGAATTTTTGAATGACGCTGTCGGCATTTGGTGCATGCATACATGAGCATGGTTTGGTCAAAGCACGAAATCATTATTAAGAAATGCGTGATCCAAAGTCGAATTAGCTATAATGATCGCCAACCTCCAAAAGAGGACGGCACCATATGAAGAACATAGCTGTCGTCACTATTAAAAACTTTACTTCGGTTTCTAATCCGACATCAGAAGTGGGTTAGCTCCAGCCATCCCTTTCTGCCGCTCATAATGTTACAGATCCTGACATCATCCCAGGACCTTCTTCTGCAGGAGTTTCTGCAACAAATGCGCCACAACAAAGCAGTCAATGTTATACCTTCCCAGCTTTTTTAATGCCAATGATTACTATGATGCAGACTATGAGTGATCGTCTTCTACGGAAGCCAAGTGAGGGGATGAGGATTACCGACATATTTTTACCATCTTTAGATCCAGATGGCAGTTTTGGTGTCTGTGAATGGTGCGATCTCACCTCCATGACTGTAAATACTTACCAACTTACTGGTTATGACATCCGAATGAAAGTAAGTAGCATCGCAGGATGGTCGAAGTAGCAGGTAAAGAACGGTTTGAAAGTGGAAGAGCAAGTATACAGAGGTTTCAGAGACGGCATTTTGTTCTGATCAAAATGAATAGAGAGAAGAATAACCCAAGGATCCAATTTTCACTTGATCAGTTAAAATTGACATCTTTCATTTGATTCCAGGTGCAGAATGCCTTATGAAATCCATAAAGTACTCGATAATGGCCGCTACCTTGTAAATAAAGTTATTGGCCATCACGGACGTCCTCGAACAAGTATCTCACGACCAACTGCGTTGAGCACAGCCGGGATGCAGTAGTGAAAGGTTTTTTATTATTTTTTTATTAATGTCAGCACCCCTCTTCCCTTAGCGGAAGAGTCCTTATTTACATATATTATCTTAATAACATTGTCTTTATAACTATCATTATATACATATGGTAGTGAAAGGTTAATGACCATGTCGCCATTTTAAGCTGAACGAAAACTGGAAGCTGGGCACCATCAGATCTCTGCACTGGATCATCGACCCGCCCAGCGGATGCTCCAGTTTCCGACACCACACACACAGCCCACCTTTTCATTAAATATATTAGTATCCAATTTTATTATATTATTATGATTAAATGTTATTCCCTTTAAGATAAGAAAATATTTCATAACTTTTTTCCTCATTTATTAAAAGCCTTATCGGGAAGTGCCATTTCGTAACGTTTTTACCAAGAATTAGAAGTGTCTACGGTTCAAACGCTAATAAGCCAATTTCCCTATTTTAACAGTGCCGCTTGGCTACGCTTTTTAATAATATGTTTAAAGAATTTATTCTTTGAAAACAATAAATATATTTTATTCATATAACTAGCGCTTATAGAGACCATAAACTATTAACTTAAAAATACAATTTATTGCTGTTCGTAGATGAACAATTAAAATACCAAGTGGGCATTAAGTATAGTCAACAAAAAAGTTCTCTCTTAATGTTACAGGTAGTTCGTAAAGGAATAGGTATTTTTTGCAACACAAATCATTAATTTTACAAGTCGTTTCTAGAGTATTGGTGCCACAATAGAATATTCGTAAATAACGCGATAGTTCAAGTTATTGATAATGTAAATTGAGCTTTTGTAAAATCATGATGTAAATTGTTGTATAAATTTGAAATTGGAATTTCTAATCAAAGCGCGGATATTTCATATTCTTTGATATGAACGATACGCTATCTATTACGATAAAATAAAATTATTATAAAATAATCTAATTAATAAATAAGTTTATTAAGTTTAAAAACATTTTGTTTTTCTAATTATGTTATGTTTGTTTCTCAAACATAAGTTCAGAAATAAAAATATTCCTTACGCTCATGACAAAAAAATCTTGATCATTTTGGTTTTCAATCTGTCGGTATATTCAATATCTCAAGTCTTCTTGAATAGTGTGTTCTGTATTATATGTAAAAAAAATTCTAGTGCTTTATCCTATTTAGCCTATACTTTGTGGTTGAGTGCTGCAGGCTGACATCAAAATGCCAATCCTAATTGGCAAGCGTTTATATATTTTTTAAAATTATAATAATATTTATTAACTATTTTCCAAATCAAAATGTACAAAGGATTTTCTAGAATATGGACTATCTCTTGTACAGATAGGTTACCGTGTCTATCTCCATTCGTCAACAGTGTCTTTACCTCGCGAAGTGGAAATCTTAGTGGAATAGGTTATGTTTTCAAAAGGACCAAAAAACATGATAAAAGTAATCCATCAGCATTATATGTACCAGTACCGGTCAAGCCTAATCCTGACGATATAAATGTAGGAGAGGAATTTACAGGAAGATTAAAAAAGCAAGATCTTTTAAAAACATTAAACAAATTTTATCAAAAGCCAGAAGTTCGAGTTTTAGCGTCTAATAATGGTTTAGACGACCAATTGTTGCATCAAGCATTTTTGTCATTCCGAAGACATTGCTTGGAACATGACTTACCGCCAGATTTACATATTACAATTAGTGATATTCTTGTTGGTAAGATCAAGTCTGCCAAGTTGTTGTATTGTGCATATATATATATATATTTCTCCTAATGTCTTGATTGTTTAAGGTGCTGGACACGTAGACGATCTCTTTCCATATTTCCTTAGACATGCTAGATTAGCTTTTCCTCACTTAGACTGTTTAGAGGATTTAAAGAAAATATCAGATTTACGGACACCAGCTAGTTGGTAAATATTATTGTTTCATTGAATTTATGATTGAGATATAGTCATTAGTAATTTTATAAACTTTAAGGTATCCTCAAGCACGCTCAATGAACAGAAAGATTATATTCCATGCAGGACCAACAAATTCAGGGAAAACTTATCATGCTATGGAGAGGTATTTAACAGCAAAATCAGGTGTATACTGTGGACCCCTAAAGCTATTAGCTACAGAAATATACCATAAGTCAAATAAAAATGTAAGTTTAAGCATTAAATAATTTTGTCATTACAACATTTTTATATTATATCTAAACAAATGTAATAATTATTTTATTAGGCTCATTTTCATGTCTGAATTATATATTCATTTTTAAATATATAATTTTCAGGGCACTCCTTGTGATTTAATAACTGGGGAAGAAAGACGGCATGCTTCACAATATAACACACTTTTGGAGAATGAAGAAGACCAATCACCAACTGATGAGGAATTTTTTGCACTTAATGAACCAGAACTAACCCCTTCAAAACATGTTGCCTGTACAGTTGAAATGACCTCGTTAAATGATTCCTGTAAGTTTTATTATGTATCTTTTCTCATAACCTACATATACCAGCCACTGTATGTCTCCAAATAAACATCATCACTTCCAATCTGTTTTTCTGTTTGTCTGAAAAGTTTTGATGTGTAAAAAGGCAAATAAGGCGTTATAACATGTTACTATTCTCATTACATGACTTTAGACAAAAAGTTGTATACATGTGGAAATATTAAAATAGGCTAGAAATTTTGAATGTGTCTTGACTTATAATTTTATCTTATAAGAGTAACTAAATTTATATTTTGTAATATTTCAGATGAAGTTGCGATAGTTGATGAAATTCAAATGATTGGTGATAGAGGAAGAGGTTGGGCATGGACAAGAGCTGTTTTAGGTAATTATTTCATTGATTTATCTTTTGATTTCAAAATGATGAATGTGCTTTTGAACTAGCTGGTAAATAAGGCTATCAATAGGATAATAATATTATAATTATTGCTATATTTCTTGGCTGGAATATAGAGACTATACAAAGACTAAATCTTTGCACTTGAAATAAATATTAAAGAGTTAATTTCACTCTATTTAGGCACTGTATACAACGGCCTACATAAAAAAAAATTATGACACTATTTTATTCATGAACTAATCTTGAATACGCGTCATTATTAAATAATTTTGCATAAGGAAAGTAAATTTTCTAAACTTTAGGTCTGCAGGCAGATGAGATACATCTGTGTGGGGAAGCTGGTTCTATAAGTTTAGTTGAAGAAATATGCAACACAACTGGTGAGGAATTAGAGGTATGTAGAACTTGTTGTTTAACTAACGGTGTTCATATTATTATTGTATTAAAACTTAAAAAAATCAAGAAAAATATTTCTGTAAATTCGTGACATCATTATTCACATTCGTGATATATTTAAATTCACGACAGTTATTTTAACTTAAAAATATGTTAAGACCCAGATGGGTAGCCATCTAACAGCTGGTCGAAACCCTCATAATTGTTCTATACAAGCGTATGTATAAGTAATAATAAAGAAAGTAGAAATGAATATATAAGTATACATGTTATTTTTAGGTTCGAACATACAAAAGGCTAACAGAGTTGAAAGTAGAAGATTCAGCATTGGGTTCACTAGACAATGTACAAGCGGGAGATTGTATAGTTTGTTTTAACAAAAACGACATATACAGTGTAAGTCGAGCCATAGAACAGAGGTCAGTTCCATGAGGCAGGTATCTCATTTCATATAGTATTAGTGTTTTTCTACTACCTTCAGTTTGTTTAGAAAATTTGATTAGTATAGAGTCATTTATATTGTCATAGCATTTCAACCAGCCTTATCTGTTCTAAGGGCTGATTAAGTCTTTAGGAAAAGTCCAGTATGCTGTTAGCGATGGGATGGGGGTTTGATTCCAGACAATTTAAAGTATACCCAATGATTATATAAATGTTTTATTATATAAAATTTTAAATTTTGTGGAACATGAATATCAAAGTTTTGATTCCCGTTAAATTGTTGTTCCCTTGTAGTGACTTACTCCTAAGAGTAAATAATGAAATTAGTAAATAAAAATTAATTTAAACTGTTTTATAGATACAAATTTATTTCAGAGGTCACGAAGTAGCTGTGATATATGGAAGCTTACCACCTGGCACAAAATTGGCACAAGCTAATAAATTTAATGACCCAGAAAGCTCCTGTAAAGTCATGGTTGCTACTGATGCTATTGGTTTAGGAATTAATTTGTTAGTATTATATTAATTTAAATTATCTTCAATTTCCAGCCTTTCATTAGGTCCTTATATGAAATTGTTTGATTAAATAAATAATTATATTTAAAAAATAGTCATCTTTATGTTCCGCCCATTTCATAAGGACCTAATAATTTTAGGTTTTTTATTTTATTAATTTAGGCAGCATTTTATTTATAACTACGTAAAAACTTTGTTGGTACGAACTCGTAATTGTCACTTATCTTTAAAAATGTAATTTTAATATTATGCTTTGTTTGTATATCAAAATGAACATGGTTCGACCATAATTGTGTTAAGAGGTTTTCGTTAAATAAAATAATATATCGATACAAATTTATTTTAGGAGTATAAGGCGTATAATATTTTATTCACTCATAAAGCCTGTTGTAAAAGAGGACGGAGATAAAGAAATGGATGTCATCAGTATTTCCCAGGCGTTGCAAATTGCAGGTTAGTTAATTTATTATAACACCTTTAATATATATAAATCTTCTGTCACAATGTTTGCCCGGTATGGACTCCTTAACTATTTAATAGATTCTAAATTAAATTGGCACACCGTGAGCAGTCTGGTCCAACTTAAGAGATAGGATAGCTTGGATCTTTAATTATAGCCGCAATTTTATTTTATTACAAATTTTTTGTCTCTAATTAATTGACAGTCACAATTATCTGTTAACTCCAAAAAATTCTAACAGATGTCGATATTTTTCGACTGGATTGAGTAAGATGGCACTGCTATGGTAAACCGACAAAGATTATCATATAAAGATTAATTTATTAACCTAAATAAAGCATAATTTTATTGTTTAAAACGCTTTCGATTATAAACATATACCCGTACATTTAAAGCTGATAATTATTTTTATAAAAGTAAAAAAATGATTGCAAGAAATCACATTTATGGCAAAATAACGTTTGCCGGATCAGCTAGTAGACTAATGAATAAATAAATTGCAACTGAATTGAATTTTCATAACTATTATTTAAACATACAATGAACAAAAATGTAAATTTTTGCTGCCATAAAATCAATTTTTATAAACTCACAATAAATTACATGACTTGATTTGTTAATTCGAGTCGCAAACTCCACTCACCAAGAGCATACTATAATTAGAAATTTGATAGGTTAGTTTTGCTTCGGCTATCACCATTTTTTTTTAATTAGTCCAATTGTAGAAAACCGATTCTGAATTTTAGTATATACAATAATTTATGTATTAAATTGAACATCTAATTTCCTATTATATAACCAACCCAAACACTGCAATACATTGTCTCTTAGGCAGGGCTGGCAGATACGGTAGCGCATGGGAAACAGGCTATGTAACCACATACAGACCTGAAGATCTCCCCACTCTCAAGACGCTGCTGTCCAAACTGCCCGAACCAGTAACTCAGGCCGGCTTACACCCGACCGCTGAACAAATGGAGCTGTATGCCTATCACCTACCTCATGCCACTTTGAGCAGTCTTATGGTGAGATTATTGTGCTTACTTAGATCTGCTTAACAGAGAGCCCCGTTTACTTTACTTTAGTTTGTTATAATTATTTATAAATTGTTTTGTACCCATTATGATGTATAAATGGCTTACCTTGGGACTAACCGACCGTGTGCCAAATTTGTCCTGATAGTATTGGATTATAAGAAACAACTGTTTCTGTTTACTGTATTTAGTATTGTTCTTCAGATACTATAAGAAGAATAACGGAAATGGTTTTATCTAAATGTAATTGTTTGAATGTAAGATTTAAAAAAGTTCAGTTAAAGTCCTGCAATTAATGACTAGTTATGTTAATGATATGCTATGTCTTTTTATTTTTTATGTAATCGTGATTAGTTAAATATTATTACTGAATATTATAACTAGAATACAGAGTCGATTTGAAATTACACTGAGTGTCAACAACTGTACGATTTGAACACAATTTTCCTGCTTTAATCTCTCAAAAGTTTTTTTTTTTGTACAATATGTTTTAAATTCATTATTAAAGCTTTCTGTACCAAAAATCATCAGAAATAGTTTACAAATTTATTAAACTAATTTTTACATTATTTTATAAAATGATATTTAGTTCAAGAACAACAACACCGCCAACATTTATGACTTATAATAAATTTCTGAATTCCAGGACATATTCGTCCACTTATGCACAGTGGACGATTCTCTATACTTCATGTGCAACACGGAGGCCTTCAAGTTCCTAGCGGAGATGATACAACATGTGCCGCTACCTCTCCGCGCCAGATACGTCTTCTGCTGTGCGCCTATCAATAATAAACTCCCATTTGTATGCGCTACGTTCTTAAAGGTACATTACTTATAGTTCAATATAATGTACTATGATACTATAAGATGAATATGATTTTAATAATGTTAATCATAATTGGTTGGGAACAATACAAATGTAACGATAATAGTATTTAAAGAAAAACACTTTAACGGTTTAAGTTATGTATTTGTACAAAATTTAAGTATATTACATCTATCCAGGGACCTAATAATATATAAACTAAAATCCTATGAAAAATGGAGGACACCGTGAGCCAGTTTTGTAAAAATGCTTCCGGTTTTAGTCGATACCAACTCCGGGGCAATAAATACAGATAATACACAACCTCTCTGCAGCTGTGACACTTATTTTGACAATTAACCCCTTTTGTCTTCAATTTACCGTGACCACGCACGCGAGTACGCGAAACGTCGGGAAAATTTAAAATAATGTAATATAGTTAAATTTTGTAAAAATACATAACTTAATCCGTGAACAAAGTGTATTTCTTTAAATGAGTATTAATTATGTTAAATATTACGATGATAGTATTTTACAAAGTGGCGTTAAAAATATAACTCGGTTTCTATTTTAGCCCCTTGTTCTATATACTATTATATCTAACTAGCTGACCCGGCGAACTTCGTACCGCCTTAGCATAGCTTTGATGCACTATTTTATTTTATTACGTAATTTTATTTTAGCTTTTTATTGGCGTAGTAAATACACATATATCCGTGCAAAGTTCCATCTTCCTAACACTAACCGTTTCGACGCTAGAGTGAGAACGGGCGAATGAACGGACATGACGAAGGGTCCCTTTACGTAGACTGCGGAACCCTAATAAAAGTAGCCTAAGTGATTCCTTATTACATCAGCTACCAATCAAAAAAAGTCCCGTCAAAATCGGTCCAGCCATTCCATAGATTAGCCGGAACAAACAGACAGACAGACAGACAAAAATTATAAAAAAAGTCTTTTTGGTGTATGTATCGTTTGGTGTACATGTAGTAAAAAACGGTTATTTCAATATTAAAAACAGACACTCCAATTTTATATATTAGTATAGATGAGCTCCAAGCTAAAGTCGCATTTAATTATCACAGATGGTACGTCAATACAGCAGAAACGAGCCTTTAACAAAAAACTGGCTGAGCAACGTGGTCGATTGGCCATTGCCAGCCCCGAAGACTATCATGGACCTGGTACACTTGGAGGCTGTGTTTGATGTACTGGAACTGTATCTTTGGCTTAGGTGAGATGTGTGTTTTTGATGCCTGATTTTTGATGTGAAGCTTTGACTCGGGGCCGAGTAAACTAAGCTCAAAATATATTTTTTCATAGAAGGTTTTATTTGTAAAAAAGATTTATGTTGGAAATAAGTGCGGTGGTTGAGGGCGAGTTCTGCTATTTGATACATGTTCTTTCCCTCGACCACCTGCGGTAGAGTCCGCCTCTTAAAACTAGTAAAATGTATAAAATGTGAGTAATTATAACTAAAGTGTCTTAACAACTATGATACAATGTTATTTTAAAAGAAAATATTAAACTTAAAATTATAACTAAGCTTATTACAATATACAGGATTTAACATTTCTATGAAGAGTTAAAGGTTACATGGTATTAATATAAAGTCTAAAAGTTTTTTACATTTATGCTATTAATAATAAAGTAGTACAATTGTGTTAATTTATTTGGTAAATTAGTGGTTTAGTTTATGTAGATGTTTTTGATGTCCTTATCGGAGTTACTAAGGTGTTAAAGTTATATACAGTGAAGGTTAAGGGTAATTTCAATTATAAAGAATGAATAAAGTTGATGAAAAAAAAATAAGATTAAAATTATAAAAAAAACAAAGATGAAATAAAAATACACTGGGATGATGTGTAAGGTGGATTACGTTTCAGCGATATGTGGACCGTTAATTTTATGGTGTCGATGATTGTAGTGGCCATTTTTAGAAGAGATTCTATTGTCTCTGGTTTGTTGTTTATAAGGGAATAGGGATTGTTGGATTTCCTTGATTTTTGTAGGTGTTTGTGTCTGAGATGTATGAACCGTGGACATTCCTCTATTAAATGTTTGTGTGTCTGTGTACTGTTTGTGTCGTATGGGCATGTGTCGTTGTCTGTGATGTGGAATCGTTTAAGGTCGTTTTTTGCAAAGGAATGTCCGGTGAATAACTGTGTTTGTTGTGAATGTTGTGTAAGAGATTTTTTTGTATGTTCAATTGTTGTATGTTTCGATGTTGTGTGTGTTGTTGGGTTGACCGATCGCTTGGAGTGCGGCCATTGAGTTAGAGTTAATGATGTATTTGTGAATGTCTTTGTTTTGGTGTTTGTTCGATTGCGTAGTGATCCATGCAGAAGCTTTTCGAATGGCGATTAGTTCGGCCTGGAAAACAGTGCATGTGGAGTTTTCGCTTGCGATTGTGTATGATCTGTGTGTTGTTTGGGGTGTAAACAACGAACGCCGCTCCTGTCTGTCCCGTGTCTTGTTTACAGGCCTGTGTAAATGTTGATAGTGTTGTTTGTGGTATGTTTATTGAGGTTATTTTTGTGTGTAGTGTGTTTGATGAGTGGTCTATGTGCGGGGTGAAGTAGATCAGTGAATGGTTGTTTAACTGTGTATTTATGCATGTTTGCTTTGGGTGTAAGCTGGCGAAGGTGTGACGTTCGTTTAGTTCAATAAAATATAAGGAATTTTGTCCAAAATAATAAAAAAATTAGGGGTGGACCGCCCTTAACATTTAGGGGGAAGAAAAATAGATGTTAGCCGATTCTCAGGCTTACTGAGTTTGCATAAAAAATTTCATAAGAATTGGTCAAGCCGTTTCGAAGGAGTATAGGAACGAATATTGTGACACGAGAATTTTATATTTAAGATATAGTTTACTGAGTTCAATTTTATAATTTTGTTCTTGAATTATTTGAAATGTTACTCTTGGTAATATTTTTATAGCTATCGGTTCCCAGACATGTTTCCAGACATCAAACTGGTCCGGGAAATGGAGGCTGAGCTTGACGCTATTATACAACAAGGAATCTTTCAAATTACAAGGTAATGGTTGGTTTTCATAAGTAATATTTAAGATAAAAATAAATTAAGTTATCCCCGAATATAAAAGTCAATTACTTAGGGTACTCTTATAGGTCCAGGCTGCTCGTAATCGGTAGTTACTTGATATAATAACAAACTTACTAAAACTTAAGAAAATATTTATGGGAGCACCATAGAAACGTGACTTTTTTCTGAATAAATAGTAGGGAACTTTACGTGGGCGAAGCCGATTTGATGCCCATGATTTAAATTTCGGTAAATAATTTGTAGGTTGTTAAGAAATTCGGAGCAAGTTCTCAAAGACGGGTCGGAGATGGAAGAAGTTGGTCGCGGCAAGAGGAGTGGAAAAGTGATTCATCCAAGATCCGGTGACGAAAAGAAGAAACTCTCTGAAATGCTAGTTGCTAAGGTATTGGAACTGATAACGCGCCTCATCATACTTCGGTTATAAATATTTGTTATCTAAAAACTTAAAGCCCATTCAGCCTAAAAATATAGGTCCTGAAGTCGGCTCTAAAAGCTTATATATATTAAAAAAAGTTTATATCCTACTTACTATACCTATCAAATAGAAAAAAGCAACGGTCGCTTGTATTTTTTTATTACAACCAATTATGTCAAAGGTTATCTTCACAATTATAATAATCGTTCAACGACTCGATAAAGATGTGTTCACACCGAGTTTCATATAATTATAGTTTGGAGTAAAATTGAAATACTCATCTGTTATATCATAGAGTAAACAATTTGATGAGAAGAGACGGAAGACTTGTAAATTAAATCTAATTAATTCTCACTTAATTTAAGTTTAATTAAACATAATTTATGTAAATATGTTTCAGGGTTTAATAACACCACAAATGCTAAAAGAATTGCAGCAAGAGCTCACAACAGACAAACAAGACAGAAGTCGAAACAAAACTATGAATAGAAATAGAAGGAAGTAATAATTATGTGTGTATGTATGACTGAAATAAATTGTATGTGAATAGTTTTATTTTGTTTTATTTATTACAATTAAATATTAAAATGGATCCTCTTAGTATAGTGTATGAAGAAATATGAGATAATCTTGAGTCTCTCTTTTTCTGGTTTTGATAACGTTAAACAAAAGATAATGCTTTCGCTTGTTTGTGATTGGTTAAATAACACAATACAATTAATACGAACGAAATAAAGCTATATTTGTATGGTGTAATAGTTGACTATCTTAATAATAATATTGTACATATATATTATTATTAATAGTATGAGAGATAATCAAATAAATTTATTGTCTAAATTTAATTCAACAGTTTTTCGTATGAATTATACTTTGTTCCATTCTGGAGTTCAATTACGGGCTATTTGGTATATTATAATATTACTTGAGGTCTTGTGGTCTTTAAAATTACGAAGCACAATGAAATATATTTTTTTTTCTTCACTACTTATTAGATTGGACCCTATTAAATTTAAATTTTAAAATGTGATATTTCCTAAGTTATTGAAAAACGAATCTGTGGCAAAATTTAAATATAATAATAAATTTGATTAATAAAATAATATAAAACTTTGAGAATCTGAACTGATACGATTACAATTGATTTCACGGTAAGTAAAAGTCACACAATGGAAAATAGATATTAGTATATATTTAAAATATTTTTAAACACCAATGATGTGAACAACCACATTGTTATAAAATATAATTAATTGATAAAAATAATGACGTCGCGAAAAATAATTATTAGGAAATGTTAGTTTGAGTAGGTATTTATTTTGGTTACTTGTGGGTAGTTAACAGTCGTATCTTGGTCTATAGCTGTTGACAGTCCGTGACACATTAATATTATCTTATGTTTTTTAATTCTATGCAACAAGAATATTTTTTAGTAATAGTGATATTGGTAGTGTCCCAAATGAAATGTTGCGTGTCGTTATTACAACCTTATTTGTTTTAACAAATGGTAGTTATCTTTGAATTATTCAGAAACTTGTTCGATCATAACTTGTGTTTTCAATAGTGTGTTTAGCTTATAGGACTTTTGACGTGGACGGTGAGGAAACTATATTGGCCTTTGAAAATGAGAAAATTAAAATTGGTTGTAAATCGGATAATCCGATGACATACTGCGGTTTTGTGGATCCGTATGGAAAGCGATTCTCGTAAGTAAAGTTTTGATGTTTTACCGATAAATTTAAAACTACCTACCCGAAAAAAAGATACTAGAAAAAAAGGAATTTAAAATAAGATGGCATGTTTAAATCTATGTAAAGCGAATTTAGATTTGGAAATAAAATAATAAGTGATTATGACAGTTCTTAAGTATACTATGTAACTTTATTATTATTGTATAAATATTAAGAATGAGTCTTTCATCTTTTAGAAAAAATATTAGTAGGAAGCTTTCTTTGAACATTCATCCTGAAGAGCAGAGAATTAGTAAAATGTCTTACTTAAAGATGAAACCTTAAATATCAACACTCGACTAAGTAACGATAACAATATATTTTGTACGTTATATTTTTAAGGTTTACAGATCTAGCTGTACACGATGGCCAATGCCTGCATGTTATTAAGGTGAAAAAGACAGATAGCGGCGAGTGGAAATGCCATATCGGTAGCAAATTGGTTCGATTGGAGACTATCAAGAGAATCCGTGTAAGAGTGGGTAGTCAGTTGGCTGCAGTTCAACCGAACATTTCGGCACAACTTGGAAAGCCGACAACATTAACCTGTGCTACAACTGGAGGCTTCGTTCCGCTAAGTTATTGTCGATTTGAACCACCAAATGGCAGATCTTTTAGTATTGATGAAAGTGTAACGGATTCCAAGTGAGTGTATCATATGAGACGTAGGTTCCAGAATAACATTTTCATATCATAATACTACAATTGCGAAATAATTATTATTATTTTAGGTCCCATAATGACGCCACGGTTTATATATATTTTAATGTGTTTTATTGATTATATCATTATCTTAGTAGGTAATTTACACCTGTTACAGCCCTATTCTGAATAGATTTTTCTATCCCAAGAACCGAAGCTTGGATAGAGGAGACTGTTCTGTCACGATACGTAAGGTGAAGCCAGAGGATCAAGGATTATGGATGTGTGGAGCTGGCATGGAAGATGGAAAAGAGCAATTCGACACAATCTCTCTAGATATAGAAGGTTAAAAATACTATTTCGCTGTACTTTATGCTGTGTAATATATACGTATAAGATAGTTCGCCTCTATATGCTTTTGCGTCTGTAGCAAGAGTGATTCAGGCAGAACTGACCGAAATTATTTGACCTTTTTATTGAACTAAGATAGAATTAGATACATCACTATCTCCTCCATTATGTAGAGTTGTAGAGAATAAAAAGTAATCTATATTATTTCATTATTTATAATTATATTAATATAATCCAAAATAAACGCCGAAACAACTCCGTTTTAAAGCTCCTTTAAGAATTAATCGATTTGTCAGATGTTTCTAGTACAGCGCGTAGTCACAAATTAATTTGATAATTACATTTCAGGTATTAATTCAATGTCTACGGCATCGACAACGGCGGTTACCATTGGTTCAATATTAGTAGCTGTTGCTTTGGGTTTTATTTTTTACGGGCTTTGGAAGAGGAAGGGGCTGTTAGGAGTCCAGGGCAACCAGCCTGAAGACATAGAATTGAGAACACCACAAGCAAGGAGACAGGTACCGGAGCTGGTTGTTGTATCTCCTTCTACAGCTACCCCTGCTGAGTCACCACTTATGTCGAGTACGAGGTCCGAATAATAACTTAAGAGTATAAACTTAATGGTTATGCAGTTATATTATGTAGTTCGGTGTTATCAGACGTATTGAATATTGTTCTTCTACACTTATCAAAGTGAGGTCTCTCTTAAGAAGAAAATCTCTAAAGCTGTTAGAGAATTTTAAACACTAAGAGAAAGATAATGTTAATGTTAATAGTATTTAAAGTCAGAAAAAACACATATTTTTTGTCACAGTTATAGTTTTAATTTTAATTTAAGGAATTGTTAGAATAATTATTTTTAAGATGAAATATAAATAAAAAATTTAATACAATTCATTTATTTATGGTTCCCTTATTAGTCTATTAGATATGGAATATCATTAATGTACACAAAAAGAATTGGTAAATATTTAATTTTGGTTTATAAATTTAAAAAAAACCAAGACAAAGGAATCACGTCACAGCCTCAGATAAATAAAAATGGCAATCTTGTACAATGATAAATCTTGTACAATGCAAACCAAATGATCCGAACTTTAATATATTTTATAAGACAGTTGTATATGGATTTTTTTAAAATTAACATATAATATATAAATACATGAAAATACATTATAACGATATTGAAACTTAATAACTGGGATGGTTTAGCATTATGGCCAATCTCTCCATATTCACTGCATAGACTGAATGACATGCTATCACATTCTTTTGCACCAGTAAGGTATTGTAAAACTCATCTATAGAAAGTTTTTCGTCATTTGTTTCCGCATCGGTGACACTGTAAAAGTAAAGTTTAATATACACAATATTAAACCATACCTTGATTTACTTAAAATTTATGAGTTTATTAAGATAAGAATAATTAACACTAATATATAGACTCCTTTGTGGTTAGGTTAAAATATTTAAGTGAATTTCAAATAATAAAAACCACTTAAGGTATTAATGATAAGTGATATTATACAGATAGTTGATAAATTTTGGACATACCTGCATGCAATCTCATATGCAGCCGAATGTTCAACTTCATCAATTGTTGGTGGACATCTAGGACCCAGAGCATCAGGTCCGTCATCAACATTAACTCTTCCATCACTTTGAGGATCATATAACTTATTTACACTCCTTAACCACATGTTAGGCATATCTCCGCCAATGTCATACATAAAGTGCTTATTACGAAGTTTATAGCCTTTGCGTTGTGATACCACTGCACTTATTACATTTTTAAGAAAATTTTGAACAGCAACAACAATTAGATCTGCTGCTTCATCATCAGCACCTTCAAGACCAAGTTCCCAAGCTGCAAGCATGAATCTTCCAACAACTAGTGCATGGTCTGGTAAAAATATTTCCTAGAAAATGTTTATATTAATATAACTTTTTGATATTTACGTTTTCTGTGCATTTTATAATAATAAAAATGTTTATGATCTTTTCATCATGATTTATTTATTTAAAGTTTTCAAATATTAAAAAGAGGAAATATTTGTGTTTGTTTGTAACAGATAAATTGAACTCCTATTGAACCAATTTCAGAAACTCAGAATTAGAATGCTTTATTCAACAGTTGAACTGTGCAGCTAAATGCCAGTGAAAGAAGTAATATGTTAAGAAAAAAATCTTGTTGTAAAAGCAACTTAATTAAAACATAAATAGTAAAATGTATTGAATTAAGTGCAATGAAGGCTTTATAGTTATTTATGTCTTTGATCCTTACCTGTGCAGCATACTTGACACCATCACTACCTGCACCGGGTGGCGTACTGGGAGGAAGGTAATCCAACAAGTCTGCAGCTTCAAAGTTGGACTTTTCAGAAGTTCTAGAAGTACGCTTATGTCGTCTAGTATTCCTATTATGTGAGCTAGCTTTCTCTTGAGCGATAGTAATTGAAGTTTCAGCTAGACCCTCCACTTTATTGAGTAATGCTAGCAAAAAATCATTGTGGTAGTGTATTTGTTCGGGAGATAATAATAAACGAGCTTCTGCATCAAATTCTTCCTTTGTAAGCTTCATTCGAAACCATTGTTTCATGTGATTGTAGTATTTTGTGGATTTGTCACCTAAAATATCATTTAATTTTCGCCGAGAATTAGACAACGCGTCTAAAGCCATTTTATTAGGCTACAAGTTATAATTTTAATTTACTTCTTAACGTGAAGTATTAAAAAAAATTAAACATTCATTAAATTACAATTTAAAACCATAGAAAAGGTAAACACAGTAATAAAAATACACATGCATTTCACTGTTGACAACATAACAAACCCTACCCCGGTCCCCGCATCAAGGTCATACGCAAGCGCACAGATAAACTATTATAAGTAGGGCAAGAGTATATAAAATATTTAAATAATTTATTTGTCTGAAGTTTATTTTATAGAACAGACTCCACCACGAAATCAGTCGAAATCAATGTACTACTAAGTATGATGAATTACATAATCCATAAAGCTTTTTTACAAATTTTGACGTAATGACTAGAATTGTTCTTATGGCATAAATAATAACGAGAATAGATCAAAATAAATTTACTATAATTCTACTGATATGATGTCATTTTGTAAATACGATTACATATTCAATAATATTATTTTGCAAATTAAAAAATTATAAGTAAAGTTTGAGATGGTTTTTACTTTGGGGCCATATAAAGTATAACTATTTTTTGATAAGTAGTTACATTATATAAAATTATACTCATATGCGTGCATATACAAATTGTACATAAAAGAAAGAACAACATCGACTAAGCAAGTCGTTTTTATAATTATTTCACCTTGGAATTTTTGAGATGACATTCAGCTGTCAACTCTAACTTTTAGGTGATTTAATGGATGACATTATATTATTAGCTATGGAGTAAATAAATAAATACATTAATATTTTTATTTTAACCATTTTATTATGATGTTGTTTAAATTTTACTAAATTTTATGTAATATCTTTTACTAAGTATTGCGGAATGGTACAAAGCATTTTTTAAATATAATTTATACTATTTTCGAGGTGCTAAAATAATGTTGACTCCATTTTCAGATCGTAAAATTAGGTCTGAACATAAGGCTGGCTCCATATTAGTAGGCAGTATTTTAAAGCTCTTGACAACTGCTGCTATTACAACTTTCATCTCCATCATGGCGAATTTTTGACCTGAAATAAATAATTATTTAGTATCGATATTATACCAAGGTATCATGTTAAACTAGATCTATTTAGGCATTGACTAGAACAAACAATTTTTTCAATTAACTACTTCTATAGTCTATAGCTAATGTGTTCTAATTTTAACAGGTACCCACAGAGTATATTTGAATTGTGAGCCAATATTCCAAAGTGTACATTTGAGTGCATAACGCTGATTGTAGAAATTGACTGTATACAATATTATCAATTTTAGTTTAATAATTTATTTATACTATAAAGCTTTAATCCCGAATTTGCTAAGTAAGGTGGTAATTTGTTTACATATATTATACTGTACTTACCTATGCAATTTCTAGGTCCAGCACTAAACGCCAGCCAAGCAAATGGATTCCTTGTCGAGTTAGCTGGGGAATCGAATCTCTCCGGGCGGAATTCCAGCGGATTGTCAAATAAATCTGGATGCCTTTGCATGTGGAATATATCCATGATAACTGATGTATTTTTCTTGATTTTAAGACCAGCCAGTTCTAATAGAAAGTAAACATAATGTCAGTTTTTAAGGCAAAACATATTAATTAGCTATATCTTTAGCTACAGCATTCAATTTGAGTCACGTGATTATTTTCATACTAATACTGTTCTGAGCTAAGCTAATATATTGAGCTGTCATAACTACAAAGCAGATTAGTAAGATGTTACTTTAAGTGAGAAAATTTAGAAACTGTGTTATAAATTTATAAGTGACAATTGGTCACGCTTGGTCACGTGATCATGAACAATAGTGTCGTCTGTTGCAAAGTGATTTTGTCTAGACCTTAGAACGAATGTTTTATCATTCATAATAGGAGCGAAATTAACTTACCACTATCCTTTGTAATCATTCGCTCAATCAATGGCACCGAAGGGTACAATCTTAGGGATTCTCTGATAACTGATTCCAAGTATTTCATTTTATGCAAATCACTGAAAATACATATTAATGATTTGTCAATGATATGTACTTGCTATGAAAACTGTCAATAGTTTTAGTACCGTCATAAAAGTTGTAATTTTTTAAATTATTAATTTAAGATGATCACGTAGATTTTAAAGCACATTTTGTAGATTAATTTTGATTATAGTGTTTACTGAAATAGTTAGCAGTAGTTTGTGGTATATATTCAATAATTACCTATAAGCTGGATCCTTAGTGAGATCGCCATCAAAAATCTCTTTCTGTTCCTGATAAACTTTCTCCTGGATATCTTGATATTTCGAGAGACAGAACAATGCGAATGTTATACCAGATGTTGTGGTATCGTGGCCCTGTGGTTAAAATAACGAAGCTGTTTTTATTGCTTCTTAAAGAGAGGACCTATATCGATTCCGTAACGATTTCTGAGCACCTTATTATCTAGTTACGAAGCTATTTTACATTTTACTATAAATGACACAATCCGTAAAAAATGGTACGAAATAAAAGGTTATATAATTGAATAAAAAGGAAGCCGAACTCTTCAGGAAGATCAAGTCATCAAGATGCAATAACGTAAAGTGTATGTGGAAAGTCGAAAAGTAAATTTGTATAAAAATTACTGGTCGACAGAAACTGGCGACGCGTAATGTCACTAGACGTTATTGCACCTTGACTAAGGCCCCAAGTCAGTCTCAGTACAATGAGAACAGAGAGATAATGTCAGTATGTATGATTAAATATTACAATTCATAATTTGTAATATATTTATACTTCCAAATTTTTAGATTTAGTTTTCATTCCGACAAATACAAGATAAAATGCGGGAAAAAAGTGGCGGGCTTTTTAAAGCACGAGTGTCGCAGTGTCTAAACGTTAAATGAATTATCTGTTTCTGAGTTGTAAGGAAGCAAGAATTCGACCATCTACTCAGGTTACGAGCACGTTAATTATTTGAAACGCTACAGTGATAAGTCGGTATAGATTTAGTTAAAAAGTATTTTTGACCACTGTCATATTTTTATGAGTCAAAATTCCTGGATAATAACATAGTAATAAGTCGGAAGGAAAATAAAAATACAACCGAATTTCATTGACCTAAATTAATGGACTAGTTAAATGAAATATTTACATTATTAATTCCCTATTCCTAAGTTGAATATACAGTCCGTAAAGGAAACTATAAATAATTATTAACTTAATTTGTAACAATGAAAATTAATAAAATATAAACAATTCAAACTGTTACTTTATTAACATAAAAATAACGTCTGTTTTTCAATGCTAATAACTTTGTAGTGTTTAAAAGTCAAGGTTAAAAACTGGTTATTTAACGTGGTTTTTAATAGGTATTTAAATTCATAATATACGAGTTATGTTCTTACAAAAAGCAACTATTCAGGAAATTGAAAATATTGCAAACCAAATATATTTCACGGGGATTAAAGTTTCAATTAATTTGAATTGAATTATATTTATTTGAAGAGGAATTAGAAGTTTAAATTTTTAAGTTACACTTGGAATATAAAATTATAGACGATCGTGTCGACTTTAGTTTTGTTTTAATACTACATGGTAAAATCTGCGAAATTTTGTGAAAATGGTTGTTTCTGGTTGTGAAATATCAATGCTTAACACATCCTGGGTATACCATACCCATGACATATATTTTCTTTTCCATACATCCACTAGTATTTTCGCTACACAACCGTTTAAACGGACTTAGTTCTTATATATTGTTTTAATCCTTTTTATCTATATGATATACCTTACTGTATCACGGAAGAGCTGTTACCTGGTCACCCACAACCGACAGGGTATTTTTTTGTAAACTTTTTTTGGTCTAAATAAATATTTATTATACATATAGAGTGCCCCGGCCTGACGAATAGGGTTTTAGAGATATAAGAACTTGTAAAATCTCATGTTTACAATAAGACTCGTATAAAAAACCACTTACTTCAAACATAAATGTATCGACTTCTTCCCGAACAGACTCTTCATCGATTCGTTTCCCATCAATTTTCGATAGCAATAGTAAATCGATGAATGCGTGTTTATTTCTTGTACCTGTAATATAAAAATAAGTTCAATCTTTATACAGTGATATCTAATAATTCTGCGTCTGCAACAAACTTTAACCATTCTATGAATTATTTTTTTCCTAACCGTTTTATATTCCGCCATGTTTAAATTAGTATAATCTGCACTCAGACCGGGAACTAAAAATTTGTTTATGTATTTGCAAAACGCAATTAACAACAGACATTAATCTGTGGCGTATAGACGCACATAATGTAAATATTCGTAGTTTTACTATTCTGAGGAAACTCATTTGTGAACGCAAGGTATTCTGTGGAGTTGTCACAGGAGATTTTATTTCCCGCCGTTGACAAGAAGCGAAGCCAGAGATATAACTAGATGTAAAACTTTTTGTGCTATGTAATTACTGTAAATAACCGGAGGCCTACGCCGCAGAGGCGACTACTATAGAGCAATAAATTAATATAGCTTTATAAGTAAAAAAATTGTCTAGCTTAAGTGTATAATCTGTAATAGTAATTAAACTGTAAATAGCTTAGGTATAGTAGAAATAAAGGCTTTATTTATTTAATTACTGTAAATAAAACAGTCTTAAAGTAAAAATCAATTTAGCTGTTTCTATTGCTAACTGTTCAAACGCTGCCGTCCTATACAAATGATAAATCCTTATCTAAAAATCAATGTGAGCAAGCGATAAGTGTCGGTCTAATAATGTGGTCGGATTAATAATGTTAGACATAATGAAAATTAAACATTGGGTGTAAGGTGAGGTAACAATGTTACAATATTTTTAAGTCCTCAGAAAAATAGAAAAAAGATGTCATGTTAAATGTTGCCATGAATGAGAGCATACGAGGCTAAGACATATCGCTACAATCTTGTTTGGGTATAACGTCTGTAAATAATTGTATTATAATTTTTTTTTTAGACCACATTTAGAATATTAATTATCGTAGAATAATGTCTACCAAAGGCACACCAATAGATTAGAATAATAATAAAGTATTTTGTATGAAAATTAATGGCAGATTGAATAATTACACATTAAACGTTATATAGTATAAAATTAGTTTTTTTTTAATATCGGTCACATTTAACGGTCGGTTAGCCCCAAGGTAAGCTTTTTGTAGCTTGTGCTATTGGTGCTAACGTAACTGATAAAGACATATATAAAATTCACGTGTCCCCGTGTCACGGGGTGCGTAACTGAACTTCTCCGAAACGGCTCGACCGATTTTTATGAAATTTTATATACGTATGCAGTAGGTCTGAGAATCGGCTAACTTTTTTATCCCTCGAAATGTTAATGGTGGTACATCAATTATAATTTTTTTATTTTGACTGAAAAAAAAATTAATCTTAATTTTAAATGGAATCGCAAGTATGGCAAAACGTTTGCCGGTTCCTAGATAGAACCTAGAGCACATCCCGGACCGAATCCGGCATCCGACATTTATGATTTCGATAAATTTACCGTATTCGGTGTTTTCTGGAAGACTTTCGATATTCGCTTGTTTCAATTCCTCTTTCCTCATCGCAAGAACCTTTTTCGTATGTCCGTGTAAGATTTTTATTGCCTCGTCGTGTGATCTTTTGTATGGCGTCAAACGGAATATTGCTTCTTCGGCTATAAATGGATTTCGCATTTTTAACGCCATGATTTGACTTAACCTGTAAAGAATAGTTAAACTTGTATAACAGCTTCGATTGTAATAGTTATAATAACACGATTAAAATGCACACGGCCCAGGTAAGCAAAGTAATTTATTTAGATAAAGAGTTCGTTTAAAATGTATGCGTTCTTATCTTGTTATTATATATATATAGACTAGGGACCCGCCCCGGCCTCGCACGGGTGCAATGCTGATACTAAATACACTACAGAAAAATAAACGCGTCCGATCGCTGCTAGATTCAAAGTGTGTGTAAAATCTGTAATATCTTCGAAAATTTTCACTTAAATCATACGGTGTAAAGGGCCATATAGACCTATATTAAATGAACAATTAAATCTATATTTAATTGGTTAAGGATTAATGCTGTATTGGTTGAAATCGCTTCGAAAATTAGCCATTATTTATCGTAAAAAGTAAATGACAAAGAAAAGTTATTGTGGGTTATCCATAAGAGATAGACATATACCATCACGGACTTTTCTGTAGACCTTTTCAATGTGTACAATACTTAGTACATTATTTTGATAAAACTCGTAGGGTTCAGCCTGCGTTTGCAATGTAAGCGGAAAAAATGTAATTATTTACGACATCACATTAGAAACCTCAAAAATACAACAGTACTTCTCTACTATTTAATGGATGTTATTATACATATAAACCTTCCTCTTGAATCACTCTATCTATTAAAAAAACCGCATCAAAATCCGTTGCGTAGTTTCAAAGATTTAAGCATACAAAGGGACAGAGAAAGCGACTTTGTTTTATACTATGTAGTGATATAAATTAAGGTCACATTTTTGTTCTGTTTTACCCTGTGTATTTTATAAATATATATTTCTTTTCATGCAATTGATATATTTTGTAAATATGTCATGCCAAGATAAAGAACTCCACACCACAAGTCCTAGGTCAACATAAACCGATATTCGCGTCAAAAAATGTAAACATATATAAAGTCATTTAATACTCGCCAAAATATTAAGTTAAGCCTAAATGTAACTTTCTGTAGTTCCAAGTAGATTTTGAAATTATAAGAATGAAGGCATCTTAAAGGCCGGCAACGCACTAGTGAGGCCTCTGGCATTGTGAGTGTCCATGGGAGGCGGTATCATTTTACATCAGGTGAGTCTCTTACCCGTTTGCTAACGTTTTTTTATTTAAAAAAAGTAAGAATATAGTTCACAAGATGAAGTTAAGCTCATCGCTCAAGCGTGATCCGCGATACATAAATACGGACAGATTATATGTAATAGGTGTGTATATATATATATTAAATTATATTAAATGTTCTGAGTATTGGTGACATATACTTACGTTTCTATACTTTTCACATAGTTTGAATTACTATTCTCTTGCGTGTTCAATGATACACCCATAATTGATTCTGAAAAGGAATGAACTCTTTGATCAAGAACAATTAAAGATCTTCGCATACGCTTAGTGCGAGAGCTATGTTACTTTCAACAATTTCTTTCAAGACTAATAATAAAGAGACTATATTATTTACAGACTAATATATACTATAAGACTGTAAATAAAAACTTAATGGATTCGGAGGTAGGTCTTAATCCTGATCGACACTCAATAGATTTATTATGCCTGGAATACTCTACGGTTTTATTTGCTTAAAATTATGTGTAAATAGTATGTATGTAGTAATAGTAGTAAGTAGTAGTATGTAAACTTAAAAAATTACTCCAACGAAAAGTCAATCTTAAATAGATGTGTTTTTAATACCTATGATATTATCCAGAGCAGTGAGAGCAATAATTGGAAATAGATCAAATGGTTTTCCATTACAGTAGCCATTCCTAAGTTTGTTTATTAAAATCTTCTCGTTCTTTACAAAAACTGGTAAGAAATTTTGTAAAATGTTGAAGTGAAAGGCTGGTGTCAAGAATTTCCTGTGTGTGCGCCATTTGTGACCTGAAAAACGTTCATTAGTAGTTTTTTTTATTATTTCCAAATATATACTTTTCCAAATATTCCAAAGTATAGACAACAATAAACCTGTAGATGTAAGAAGTCCAAATCCAAGCCAGTCATGGAGAAAAGTATACGATTTCCCTTTCGTTATTAATTCTGTGCTTGATATCAGAGGCTGAAACAATATATAAGCTGTGGTAATGACACATAATTAATTTTGACATTTGACTCCTTTGTTTTATTTGAATATATTTTATACTGATATTTTTTGTGGGACCAGTCGTGTTAGACCTTGTAACGTGATTTGAAATTGACCTTATACCTTACCTCAATGTACTTGGGATGATACAGAAGTATATAAGGATCGTGGAATAGATGTACACGAGTCGCGTCTCCATAGTCTTTTTGAAATCCATGGAGGAGGGGTAGAAATTCTGCAAAAGCGATTTCCAAATAAAATTAAAATTAAATTCGATATATTTCTAAAACTAACTTACACTCCATAAGTTATCATTTAGTATACATTGTGAAGGACACATTATATTACATACATTTGCTAATAAATGTAGCTTCGCAATAAGAAACGGGAGCAAAAATTGGCGGGAATATTTTCTTTGCTAAGCGTGAGTGACGCCGCGAGAATTTTGTCCACAGACTATAGTCTGTGTAGTTGCGTTTGGCTATAGCCAACAATATAATTTTTCGAGGGCTACGGTATATCTACTTACTTCTTTCAATATTGCTATAAATTATTAAACAGGCTACACGCTTTCAGCCCAATAATATTTCATATTCTTTCTAGGCAACTTATTTATCTGCTTTTTTTACTATGATAGACTTGAACCAACATTAACCCAAACATTATTAAAAAATAAAACTTAGTGAAATAATAAAAAAGCTCCATAATTATTTACTAATTTCATGAATATCCAATGGTCTAACTAACTGATTCCATAGATTGTTCTAGAGAAAAATATAAAGGTTGATAATCATACTTGTATGAAAACCTTTTGCATATTATTTAGCAATCCATAGATCATTTACTAAGGTTGCATTACTATATTCAGATATTGTCTTTTAAAAAATCAATTATATTTTAAAATCACTTTATCCTACCAGAGACAAAGTTGAAATATATTTTCTATCTAAAAAATATTAAAATCATGCCTTAATATGTATTATTAAGGCATGATTTTAATATTTTTTTGTATGATATAACTTTTATTTTTATTAAGAAGATAAGAAGAGCAATACATCAAAAGGTTAAAAATCATCTTTTCCAAAAAGATAAGACAGAAGCTAATTGATATTTAATTTAAAATCTGCAATAATAGAGTATAGAATTGCAGTATAGAATTTAACCACATGGAATCTTTTCCGTCTTATATTCCTTATTCCTGTCGCCTATAGTAAATAACAGATGAATAGGCAGACGCAAACAGGGTAAATTACTAGTCAGCTATTTTACTATTTTTAAGATAAAACATGCGTTTTTTTTAATATGTGCCGCAATGTTATCTGATTTAAATAAGAAATATATGGAATTAAATTCCAACTCCACTAAATGGACGCGAACTGTAGACAAGACCTTACGTAGTTTTTAGTTCACATACCTACATTGATTACTGAGTGTATAAAACGAGAATATAAACGATCAAATGTCAAGGAGAAAATTACTTATAATACATTATCTATGCTTACGTGTCTTTTATAAACCAGTAGAGATATATTAGACTTTCTTTTCTTTATATATTAAATATGATGAGCTCTAAAATATGTAATTAAAATTAAAAGCAACAAAATTTTATATTGTTAGCGTTTTCCCTTTTTATAAAAAATAAAATTGTTCAAAAAAAAAACGGGGAAAAACGGAAAAAATATAATTTTATACATTAATTTTTATGGCCAAAATACAGTTAGAAAGCTCAAAGAATAAAGCTTAATAGCAAACAACATCTATTTTTTATTTCTTTATTATATTGATAATCAAATATACATAAAATGGTATTTAGATTGGTATAAATACTTTAGGTACAGTGAACTCAATTTCGACTGTTACACACTGACCTGTTCTTTTTAGTGCTAGCAGAAGATGTCCATTTCCAACAATAGGTATAGGCGTAGGCCCCGGTATATTATAGGAATTTTTGTCCCTTAACAGTGACAGCCAGGAAAAAAATATAAGTAGTATTAACGCGATGACAAACAAAAATACGATCATTTTAATAACCCATTGAAACGACTAACTCTTCGCATTTCTTAACAACGACTATGCAATGAGTACTCATTAATCAAGGCAGGTAAGATATCTAAAGTAATAAAATATTGTTTAAATTACATTGACATTTCTTTATCCTCTTTCCAATGTTATTGAATCATCGTATTAAGCCGTGTATCTTCTCGGCTCTAACCAAGTAGGTATACTACGAACGACTGAATAAAACTAAGTAAATGATCGGTCTTTTTGAATAAGAATAAATTACTTTATATGCTAGGATATGTATGTATGATATATATGGGTCCCATACCTCCCTGAGGGATGACGTATTACGGATTACGATTGCGTTTACACACACACACATATATATATATTATTAATATTAGTCACATAAACGCAGTAATCTGATATTAAATTTACGTTGATTGAACCTTGTTTACACTTAAAATTTTTGTAATCAATCAGACAGCATGTTATGAAAAAATAAAGTGTAACATTTAACAGAAATAGATCGAATTTGAATTTTAATGGTAATTTCTAACGTCAGTAACATTTTTGGAGCAAATAATGAAGTTTGTAAAGATAAATATATTGAAAAAATATCAACATAGTTAAAAAAAGTTCAAGTAATAGATGCTGAAAAAAAAAGATATCTGCTATCACAACAGTTAACCAAACGGAACCAAAAGTAGAAATTGTTTGAACCAACTATGAATAAGCAAGTATTATCCACATGAGTGCTTTGTGGAAAATGTTAGTCAATTAAAAATTTATACTTTTTAGCCTAGAACTATATTTCAGAGATCGTGAAACATTATTCGAATATATTTAGATTGAATTATCTCCACAATATATACAGTTAAAACTTTATATTTATAAAGCAAATGAAACATATACAAATAATATAATCGTAAGTTACGACACAGATAAAGGTTTACGTCAACTTTCCAATACATGATAATTAAAAATAAAATTTATAATATACCTATACCGTCTGTACTAAAGCATCCGATTGATTATACAATGATGATGTTGAATGGACTTTTTTAAAAATATCATCAGAGGCAAGAGGTTTATGTTTTACTCTGGTGGTGAAAATGAAATCCACGGACAATTGCATTATAAACTAACAACATTATTTTTTAGAAATATATGGTTTCGATGTAACACCATAGTAGTCATTTTAAATATAAAAATCACACATTGGTTTTAAAGGCTTTTTATAGACCTTTAGTATTTCTAGATTTCCCTATTTTAATTTTGAGATTATGTGTTTATTAGAGCTAGTCAAAAATGTATCCCGAACTCTGGTTTCCATTTTTCTGCTGTAAATGATCCATTTACCTATGATTTAATTTACATTACATTATTTGACTTTTTAGTGTATAGATCCTTTGTAATTGCATTGGTTTATTTGAAAATTGTTTGTCATTTTTTGCATGCCTTATTAGTTGGATGCTTATGTAGCAACTAAATTTTTTTGATTGCAAATTAAGATTTATATTTTTTCATAAAAGTACTAGTACTTCTAGGGACTATGACAACGCGTTTTGATTTTGCGCCCTTTTATCTTAATCTCACACCGCTAGTTGGTATTGATAATATTTATTTATTATTATTATGTTCTCAAACATTACATATGCTTAACAATTTATCTTAGAAATAACATTCAGGAACTTTATAAAGTATATACATATGTAACAATTACATGAGAACTTATAATATATATAATTAAAAGAGAGGTAGATTACTCCTCGGTGGTAGACCTCCATGGAGTCTCCGAAAATGTCAACCGAGTCATTTATATAGATTGTTTTATAATATAATCAAAAATATATAATGTAGTTATAGATATAAGTTCATAAACGACGATTTTTTAACCGAATTATCGCGACTCGGAAATATGAATTATAGACTTCCCGAGTGTCATGTTCTCCACTGAGATAAACGTCGTGTACTGAAATTTTAATGTTTATGGTGTCATATATCAGTATATTTAATATTATCATTTTCTAACATTAATCAATAGATAATAACTGCGACGGATCGTAGACAATTTTTGAGTACTATATTCCAGCTTATATTATTTTTAACAAATAAAAAAAAGGTATCAAAATGTATACCACTTTCGGGTTTTTCTAAATTTAATTTAAAGATATTAATGTATTTTCTCTGTTCAAGTCGCGTTAATGATAAAAAGTTATTATACTGAGAGCGTGGATTCGTTAGTATTTCATTTTAATATAATGGCAACGAACATCCATGAAGAGCGGTCATTGGTTGTCGCCGAACAATATTGGGTAAGACGCAAGACGTAAACGATTCATATCAACGTTTATTTTGATCACAAAATATCTGATAGTACTAATAGCAATCTAAGTCTCGCGTAAAATATTATTAAGTATTTCGGTAAGCTTAGAAAATGACAAAACAAGAATATAACACAGATCTAACTCGAAGCACGTTAGAATAATAATATTATTTATAACGAACGTAATTATGATAGATAAATGATAACAAGAATTAAATACGATGTACTTACGTGTTCTTCGTGTTACAAATAGGTGTCCATTCCCTACTAGAGGCAAGGGAATGGGTCCCGGTATATTATAAGAATTTTTATCTTTCAAAAGAATTACCCACGACAATATTAACAGTAACACCAACGCGATTGCAATTAATAACGCTATCATTGCGTCAAATACGACCAACTCGCTACAGTCCTCAAAAGAGACTGTTTATTTCGTAATTTGTACATAAATTCCGGTTTTACGTCCATTGAAGTAATTATACAATCGGTATTAAGGCAAGGACACAAACAAAACTCATATAGGCGTTATATATGCGTTGTTTTTAAAAGTATCAAAATTTTATTATATTTTTAGGGGGTTTTTTTGAGAGAGGCCAAACGCGGGGGCAGGTCACTTAGAGAAGTGCGAACCGTTTCTTATGGACACCTGCAATGCCAGGAGGCATACAGGTGTATTGTCAGCCTTTAAAGGCTTCTTTTGACGGCTCCCAAATAAAGGCAGCTGGTTCCAAAGTGCGGGGGTGACTTTGAACCAGTTTGTTGTGGAACGCGAGGCGTCAAGGTGATACGGATGGAATTCCGCATTCTGTCTCGACATCCGATGATGGAACTCATCTGCAGGTTCGAACAACTCTTTAGAGCACTCCCCATGATATGTGCGGTAAAAGATGTAGAGGAAACCCACATCTCAACGCAAGATGGAGGGAGCAGGGTCGTCGACGATTCGATCCGCTCTTCGTTGGATACGATCAAATGGAAGGAGCTAGTCTTAGTGAGCCTTTGCCCAGAGGTGGGTAACAGTACTTGTGCTTTGTGGCCGGATTGAAGTACGGTCTTGCTCTGGAGCGCTACACCTAGCCTTTGGAGCTAGACTTGCCTTAATGTCGACACCGAAAATTACAATACTCGCTGAGACTTTTAGAGGAGCGTCTGAGAATAACGGGGTTACGACAACGGTTTTTTTTTTACTCTCAATGACAACAACAACGACTAATCAATCTGCTACTCGTGAAAACCATAAGAAACTCGTTGCTGACTTGTATTATAAGTATTTTATCTAGTATTAAGTATAGTTTAAAAGAAATAAAAATTATTCAAGCTCTGACTTCCCAGCTTTACACTTACGTTACGTTACGAGCGAGTACTACAGTACTTTCTTAAAAAGTCCTCATACCAAAGCATATTAAAAGAATCTTCGCCTAATGCGAGATAAATAATTAAACAAATTCGGGAAAAATTATTATACATTAGGCAGAATAAGCATTTCGATTGTACACCTATAGTAGTTTATAGATATCATGTTTCAACTTTCACAAATTTATCTGTTAATTTAATCTACATAAATTAAAGATAAAATAATAAATTTGCACACGTGTAATTAGTGGAAAGTGAAATATGAAAAGCCCAAGGCCGCACTGTCAATGAACTTATTTAAATAAAATAATTGTTGTTGTTTTGTTTATTACAGAATAAATTAAATCTTTCGGTTTACTTTGGGGTTATAGTTCAGCTTCGAGTTGCGAGTGATAACCAAAAGATCGGTCGGACAAAATATTTTGAATATACTCGTTTCTTAGGTAAAATGAGTTACAGACTATGAAATGTCAATTTTGCCAATTATGTCAAATAGCTGCTAACTTCATGCGTGATTATTATTTTGTGTTTGTACATACATACATATAGCAAGAAATGACAATAAGTACATAAGTACATAAATGAGTTACTACTTACTATCTCAAGATTAAGTAAGCAGATGGAGCGTACATAACAAACAGTGACGCCGACTATATACTTATATTAATGTGTGTGTCTCAACCAGCAGCAACACTGTATGTACATACCTACAGTGTTTGTATTTGTGTTCGGTAAATATTATATTTCCTACGTTTATTTAAATTAAAAATACTTTATTCATTATTCCTCGAAACACAGTTTTGGAATACCATACGAAAACCATGGGCAACCTTAGAACCACATTTTGCTGACAAATTAAAGCCAGTCAGCACCAATAATTACTAGTGTATTTCCTTAATGGAGAATGTTACTAGGTCTGCCAAATCGCTTGAAACGTTGTCTCAGTAAAGCCTGTATGTATACAAACATACTAGTTTTTGTTGAAGTCAAAAATACCTAGTAGTTTTGATTTCATAGGCATTTAAAGTTTCGGAAAATACCGAGTCCCGCTAACAGTCAAGTGACGTCATTTCACAACGCGCCGCGCGGGTGACGGCTCACCTAGTATGAAGGCTATCTGTTCTAAATCGTTTTATCTGGGTGTAGAAGTACCTACCTACAATTAAATTTTTACGTTAAAGACTACAAATATTATATTATATTATTAATTATTAAATATTATTTTATATATATTATATTATAGTTTTGTAGCTATTGCAAGGTATATATATGTAGGTACTGCTCTTCTCAATTTAAATGAATACAAATGAATGGGGAGAAATATTTCGATAAAAGGTGCAAAACAGTTGAGTATTTCCAGAACAACAGAATATATGTTTCGGGTAAATAAATAATAAAAATCAGTCAATTATTGATATGTACTAGTAAAATGATTTTCCATCTTTTTTGTTTTTGGGAACCACTTTCCCAATATGGCATTTTCCATCATAAAACAACGGATTACTTCTACAAGCATCGTACTGCTTACGTGAAGCAGTACGATGCTTCGGTTACCACCGTTGCTAGATTATATTCGCTTTTGACTTGGTCTTCTTTTGATGGCTTCACTCAAGTGTTCAGAGTGTTGCATTTGCTTTTTTATTTAATGTAGAACTCATATTTACAGTACAGGACAGTAATTTTTTAACAGAGTACCAATTTTTACTAAGACTACAATTGATTACTAAGTCGGATGGGTTCGGATATACCTCTTTTGATGCTGGTTCCAAATAGCGGTGGTGCGGTAAACTCATTCAAACACTCTCCATGATAAATGTCATAGAAAATGTAGAGCCTATCTATGTAGCATCCTACCGCTCTTCATTGGATGCGAGCTAAAGAAATGGGCTGGTACTAAGGAGCTCCCGCAAAGATGTGTGAAGAGTATTCCATGTGATAACATCATCACATTGTCTTAATCTTTATTAAGATTTTCTGCTTCCATTAATTGTGCATCATTGTGTAGCTAAAAATATATAAATATTATATAAAATAGTAACTTAACGTGTGTGAATCGCACTTTAAACCTGTATCTTGTTTAAGTTTATATTATTATATATCGTAACATTTTAATGTTCTTGTGTATATTTTAATAAATATAATATGTTTGTAAATCATGTTTAATTCTTATCATTCATTAATTATAATATATGTACTAGAAGCCTAGCTCCCACCATGGTTATTTAGTATACCCCTGTGGTAGACCCCACAGATCACATCGCCGAGAGGCTTTCCTCTTGATAGTTGTCATTATACCACAAATCAAAAGTGTAAGTCGCACTCGTTGTCAATATCAAACATTGACAAATATATATGTTACATACAAAGGTTTTTGAAAGTCGATCAAAAAGTGTCAAAAATTGAAAACAATGCTAGCTGTCAAAAATCAGACGAAAGAAAAAAAATTTAATCAAAATCCTCTAAACTTGTTACTACTTTTTCCTTCTAAGAGCCTATATACTTCATACTAGAGACTTAAATATTTATCCAAAGTTAATTCAACCGAATATACATTGTTTCTAAAATGTCGTGGAATTTTATTACCACAATCAAACCCTTCTCCCCTTTTTTAGGTTAGTGTGTATTTTACTAGATTTAATTAAAATCAAACTATAGTAATTAAAGATGATTGTTTATATGTGGAAATCTTTACACAGAAATAGTACGTTGTGCTAGTAAGAAAACTGGAGGCAGTACAAGAAATACAAATTGTAAAGTAAGACCAAAGCATAGGGGCTGGAAGGTACAGGATGGGCACTCTGTGCAAGCTGGACATATTTTAGTTACGCAAAGAAACCCACGATTCCATCCTGGTTTAAATGTAAGTAAATTTTATGACTACTTGACCACATACTAATACAAAAAATCTGTACATTTGATCAATTGTTTTATTTGTAAAAAAATAATTTGTATTAAAATTCTATGATATTGTTGTCTTAGTAGAAATAAAACTAGCTGGTGCCCGTGAATTTTGTACTATCTAATGGTGGTGGGCTTATTTCAGGATTGTTTAAGATAAAAATTTCCATCATGTTTACATACAAGTATAACTCTAGCGGTGTTGACAGTACACTCAAGAATAGCTTGCAGAAGATAAATTTTTACCTACTTGATTTTTGAAAATCACATGATATCAGTATGAATTGTAGTCTGTTTTATTCTTATGTATAAGCCATATATTGTATTGTTGTAAGGGTTCATTAAAATCCAACCAGTTGCTTCTATATGAAACAGTAACATACATCCATCCACTTACAAAATTGTACATTTTATAATATTAGTAGGAAGTTATGTAATTAAATTGTATATAAAAAGAAAATTACTTTAGAATATAATGTTAATCTTTATTTAAAATATGGAGTGCTACTTTTAATATAATATATGTAAAAAGCAAACATAATTTCCAGGTTGGAATGGGTCGCAATGGTACTTTGTTTGCTATGGAAGCTGGCAAAGTTGTGGTAACATGTGAAAAATTTGAACCAAATTGGGAGCATACTTGGGTTGAACGAGTTTATGGTGGAAGAGGAGACCAAGTGATTTTTAAGAAATACTTTAATATCATCCCCAAACCACAGCATAATAGATTCAAGTTAATCGAGGAGGTGTAATATTGTTTACTTTTAATTTATAGTTAGTGTGATTAAACATAGGATTAGGTCTACTGAGTTTCTTTTATTAAGTATTGCCGTGTGTTGCAACTGTGTTTAAACTTCTTTTCACAATTTTTATTAACCCAGAATAGTATAAAGGTTTACTGAGAATAAGTGAAATCAAGTAACACTGTAGTTCTCCTTATGGAAGAAATAAAAAAATATTTTAAAAACAAGCTTTAATGTTAAGGTGCTAACAAGAATAAAATAAATTATAAGTTACTTCTATGAGCTATTGGCATGCCAAATTTTCCTAAATTAGGTGCACATTAAGTTATGTACTTTAAAATCTATAGATTTACATACCTATAGATTTTGAACTATGACAGTATGTATTGAATTTTCCCATATGAAAATATATAAATTTGTTACTGGGGATTAAAGGTATGACCAATTGATGAAACAGTTAGGGTCTGTTCTTAAATGCCCATAATTATTTTAGTATTTTTTCTATGTAAGGAAATTCAACCACAGTTTTCCTTTTTGTAAAAAGGCAACCTGATATTTCATCTCAGATGTGTTATCTATAAGAGCCAAAATTACTTTGATTTACTACTTTAGTTGTGTGCGAATCTTCTAGATGATTTAAAGGATATCATTTTACCTTAGGCTTATTGAAGACAACCTTCACCACTCGAAGCCTTGTAAATTCATGTTTCAGTGATGGTAAGTTGAGATATTTTTAAATTATGCTTTTTTTCAATTTATTAACCCATTATCCGAATGGGTTATGCCACCCTCACAAGAATTAATTTACAACTTTTTAAAAAACTATATACCTATGTATAAAATTAATGAAAATACATACATATAAAAAACAAAATTACAGGATAAAATAAATATTATTTTTTGATGTATATGTCGGATTTAGACGCCGAAGTAAGGTTTTTAAAAGTTTTCAGCTAAGCTGACGTCACTATTTAAAAAAAAACCTTTATTTTACCTATTTTTAAAATAAAAACCTTTATTTTTCTTCAATGTTATTCGAAGATTCCTTTTTATGAGAACACACACACATTAAAATCACTACCTTATCAAATAATCACTTTTATTGCGTAAAGCGTAACACAATAATAGTTTTACACTGTCCGAGTTCAAATAAGCGAGTGTGTCTTCTGTTGTAGCGTTTGTCTTTTTATTACAACAATAGTGGGGTAGTAGTAGTAGAGGGGCGACCCGAATAGGCGCAACAATGTTGCCTTTTTCCGCCGGTATGCTGTATAGCGCCGATATATACATACCATATGTGTGTTTAAAAAAGCCCCATATCTGTCTTACTGTACATTTATATTTCATTATGTAAAAACAAGGTACAACTAACCGTAATCGTAATTAGAATTGTTTTGGAAAGCGCCATCTATGTGTCCTACATAAAAATATTGTTAGTTTTCTAAACCTATATTAACTTGACATTAACGTTTGTGTTCTATAGATGGCTTCATAATACGGTTCTTTTTTATATTATAATAGCGACCCGCCCCGGCTTCGCACGGGTGCAATGCTGATACTAAATACACTACAGAAAAATAAACGCGTCCGATCGCTGCTAAATTCAAAGTGCTATGCTAACGCTACGTCCCGCAATTTTTAAATCTGTAATATCTTCGAAAATATTTACTTAAATTATACGGTGTAAAGGGGAAAATTAGCCATTATTTACCGTAAAAAGTAAATGACAAAAAAAGTTATTGTGGGTTATCCATAAGAGATAGACATATACCATCACGGACTTTTCTGTAGACCTTTTCAATGTGTATAATACTTAGTACATTATTTTGATAAAACTCGTAGGGTTCAGCCTGCGTTTGCAATGTAAGCGGAAAAAATATAATTATTTACGACATCACATTGGAAACCTCAAAAATACAACAGTACTTCTCTACTATTTAATGGATGTTATTATAAATATAAACCTTCCTCTTGAATCACTCTATCTATTAAATAAAACTGCATCAAAATCCGTTGCGTAGTTTCAAAGAATTAGTTTTAGATTTTAGTTTTATACTATGTAGTGATACTTATAATTTGGAGTTTATAATAAAATAAATATTTCCGAGACAGAAACGATTTCCTTTAAGTAACATGTAATCCGGCGGAAATTGACGCTTTATTTGTAAACAAGAAGTGGGCACAAATTGTGGAGATTTTGGAGTTCTTTCGAATTACAGAGAGATATAAAGTGTTTACGACACTTACATATAAGTACTACACAAATACTTACGTCCTAATTAATTATTCATATTTATTAAAACTTTTTTGCTTTTTGACCTCTATATATAATAACAATAACTTTCATTTTTTTTATAAAAAAAATAATATCGTGATCATCTGATCACGCACAAAACATGAATATCTCAAGTGTACCTACTAGCGTATGTAAAAACAGAAACAATGTTTTCTGTTTTTCAAAATATGCCTAACCTACTAGGCTATCAACTGATTGCAATGAAAAAAATTAATGTGTAGTGTAGCAACAGATGTGACGTCGCAAAAATATGTGCAATAGGAGATTGCCGATTTTCCGGTACTGAAATAACGTCCGGTGACCGGACGTTGACGTGCGGGACTTTATGAAGCTTATCAAAACTAGGGTTAATCAATTCACAAACCAAAAATAACGTACGTGTCGGTATTGTATACCTGAACTTCGAGAGACAGCGACTATGTGGTGCTGGTGGAACGTGTTCCAATCGCTCGGTTTGGTCACGCAATTCTGCCCTTAAACGAACTCCTACGCAGCCACAGCTCAAGCTCAGTTCTAAATCTCACAGGCGCCTGTCCTCGTGTCGGCAGAATATCTTCACATTGCATTTCTAAAACAAAAAACTACGGCACGTATTTCGAACGGATGTCTTGGTGTACGGATCACTGTATTTCGACTGTCAGTATTGCTCCGCTATTGGCTTTGGTATATTGTCCTTGAAAATTAATAATCCTGTTTTATCGCGGTGAGTGCGTGCTAGCCAATTCCTGTCTTAATCGCCCATACTACCGTTATGTACCAGCCTTCTGAAATAGTTATTTAGTTCGTCTTTTAAAAAATTTACGATTAATTAATTTTATAAATTATTGATTTTAATTACCTCTGTCGATTCTCTGTATAGTCATAATATTCTTTTGAATTTTCGCAAAGTAGTAGGAAACTTCGGTTAGGCTACACGAAGTAGTAAAAAACATCGTGGTTGTAAGATTTCATAACATTTCTATGATGATAAGGAAACAAAATGTTACGAGTGTAGGGACCATTTCTCATTTTACATACGCTCCGCATTCTTTCTCATAAAAATCTGCTTATTTAATACGGAAACCACCCATTTTTCATAACGTTACAAAGCCTTTCCCTAAGGGCATGGATGTTTAGAGGGCAGAGATTTCCCACTAGTAATTTTTTCTCTGTCGTATTACATTATATCTCTGGTTAAGAGCCTTAAATATTAATTTGCATTGATGAATAGATTACTGGAAATTTTTACTTAAAAATAATTCTCAGGTAATGTCATAAGAAGTGATTGCGAAGTAAAGAAGTTACTAAATGTAAGTTATACCTTACGATCGGTCATTCCTTGAAAGGGCCCATTTTTATAGTTATAATAGACACACTTGGAGTATATGTCAGTATGATAGTGTTTTTGAATAAGTTAAATTCACTTATGAAATGGTTGTCTATATCTGCGGCTTTCGCCACATCGCTCGGTTACCTCGTCTCCCCCCTCCTCAATTTTACAAAAAACTACCATCAACAGCACAATGTAAAAATATACAATAAATAATATATAAAAAATATACAAGTTTTCTACTTAACTAGCGTAAAAAGTTATGAAATCTAATCTCGGTTCGTTCCGTCGCATCGGTACATTCTGTTTACTTTTCTTTATCAAAACAACTATCCGTATACTTAGTACTACTTTATAATAAATAAGTGACACCTTAGTAGTTTACCAATAGAATCAGGCAGATTTTGCGGAAGCTCATTCTAAACTATCCTATTATATATATTGAGAGCTTAAAGAACGCCGTTCGTAGGGGCAACATCCTGAGGATGCTCCGGTATCAGGGCGAAACGTGCGTCGATTGAGGGTTTTTTCGCAGATTATTCCTAGTAACTTGGTCTAATAGAATTTTATTGTAGATAAATTAATAATACATTTTATATCCTTATGTATACGATTAATGACTTGGAATATATAATATTTTTTTTTGCTATTTCTGTATCTATATGTAGACGGTTAAAACTTAATACTAAATTTCAGCAGTAAACGGAATGTACAAGTTTAATTTTCATTACATTTTGTGGCTAAATTTAGATTGGGACTTTGTAGTTCAATAACACATAGAAGTTATTCAAATACAATTTTCATCAGGACAAAGTTATGTATTTTCTACCTTTCTAGGAGCTAAAAGAAGAGCTTGCCAATGTAAATGGTTTCAAAATCTTATTTTTCCAATACTGGGTACTCTATTATGAAATAAAAATAAATTCCTATTAAGAAGTTTGTATTATGTAGATATCCTTTGAGCTGTACAATTAGAATAAAAATAATGAACGTAAGGAATACGTTGCAACTTTACTGCTCAGAAGGAAATCTTTCAAACCGTTGGATAATATTTCCTAGGTAGCAGTCTTTTGGGTTAAATTTTCCTTGAAATCGTACGGGCTTGAAGTAATATTTTGTATCCGTAATGAATGTCTCAACTGCCATTGTTATGCTGGAGTGATGTTACATTACTGTGCTGGGTTATTGTTTCCGACGACCTACAAATCCGGAAAACTGGAAACTACTATAAATCCCATTCTTCATAATAAATATGCACGACATTATTATTATTTCTTATGATTTCATTAATTCATTGATTTTATTAAAGTTAGGTTAACTAAATTGTATGTTCTTATCCACACGTGTTAAAAGAATCTTCAGTAGCCATGTCTAAACACCGTAGTTATTCTTTATCGCCATACCACAGGTAACATGCAGATAATTACTTTTTTAATATAAATCTACATTAATGAATTAAAATTACTTTAATTCGCGCTACAACAGAATTTAATTCCTAGTAATTATGTATTTTTCAGCAGTCAGCATGTTTCTTCACAAGAGAATATTTATATTTAAATAAAGTAAATATAATATTTTTTACTAAATAATGGAGCTAGGAATTTCCCGAGGCAGATTTATAAACCTCCTTGCATTATAAAAAGTAGCAAAATAAGCAAAGCGTAAAGGCGTATAGGGACAAATAATGTGTCTCGTTTAGCCTAACCCCGCTCAAGCTTCAAGTGTCGGCCCTTTTAATCCACCTGAACGTGTTTTACGATCAACTTTACCTATAAAAAATTTTGACACTCAACCTGCTACGCAATAAACATCAGCCCTAACGACAGGCTTATTTCTTTTTGTTCTTTATGACGTCAGTTATTGTTTTAATCTAAAACGTTCGCGGCATATTTGGCAATTTTTATGTTTTCTCGCGGCCGTTTGCGTCAGTTAAGTTTTCAGTATAGTTATAGTTAAATTAAGTATAAAACGAAAAATATAATACATATATCAGACGCGCGCGCAAGTGAAAATATGTCCCCTCAATGGTAAGACCTCCGTCGGGCTGAATGATTGGGTTCAAGTTTTTGTATGTGCAATGTTACATTTACTAAATCATCAGATATTATTTCCGAGTATTTCTTGTTGAATGTCAGTATTAACGGCTCCTTATATTATATTACGTATAAGAAGTACTAACGTAATCGATAGTCGGGACAGTATATTGACGATGCCATCAGACGGCATACAGTAAGGCATCAGACGGTCCAGAAAGTAATGTTTATTGAAAATCTATTAGGGTGATATTGATTCAGCAGCGACGGCAGGTGATTTACATTGCTGCCTTCGTAATTCGTTGCCTGACGGACATCCAGAATAAATCAATGTTGAACCCCCGCTAACCGGACATTTATCTCGGCTCTGCGATAAAAAACCTCCATCGAAGGGGTTGAAATGTTGCAACTCAGTCCAATGCGTTACCTTTTTTGTTTAGGTATGTGACAGATTTTTTGTACGAAACTGTTGTCTATAATGTATTTGATCTGTTGATATTGAATGAAAAGGTAACTGTATGGGCTGAGACGAAACCCACACAAATTATGATTGAATGATAAAATATTTGTAGATATTGATAGTTTATTTGATAATTGATATATTTGATAATTGATGATAACGATGCGCCTACACCGAGCGCTCGAGCCGAACTCCTCGTTAAAAGCTTATGAAATGCAATGGTAGCGTAAACTGCTGACGCGGCGCTCGATGTACGGTGCTAGCCCGTACAGTAACATTATATTCTACGCGAGATCTTGAAACGTAAAATTTTATCCTAGTGCTGCAAATATTAATTGGTCTTGTACTCATATGGATTCTGCTTCTTTAGGAAAATTTATTAAAAAAAATATATATTTAAAAAATTGTATTGCAAAAGTTAAAATTCAGTGCTAACGCTGGGTGCGTCTCACCTCCTGCAAATAAGATTTGCTCATTGTGATACATAATGTAGACTACATAATATTTATTTTTAAATAAAGTTATTTTCCTATATAAATATTAAATATATTTCAACGGAGTACTGTGGTATTACATCTTTAAATATAAATCCAGAAAACCTTATACGAAACTCAAACGAAAGGTGAATAAAAAAGATTGCTATCTCGAATATAATATTCATAGAAAGTCATAATTTAATTCCAGAAGACGGCCTGGCGGACTGAGCTTGGAAGAGATTAGGCTCTTGTCTCGAAAAATGTGAAATGAAGGAAAAACGCGCTTAAAATGTGAAATTATGGACTTTACATGAGATATTCCCTCGTTTATTACACCAAGATTAAAATAATGTTGGATTTTGTTACAGTTGGTTGGGAATTATGTTGTTTGCTTTATTTCTAATGTCTCTTTTATGTCTACACATTTTCAAAACAAAGCTGTTACTGAAAAATTCTCCATTATCATATAGCGTAGGTTTATCCCAAATATTTTCTTTACAGATTACAATAAATTGTTTGAATTTATTCAAAAATTTAGAGAAACAAACGCTGTGGCTGTGAGTGACTGTGACGTGACGTTAACTGGCTAACTCAATTAACTCGTTTGTTAGATTTGCCCAGTAAATTTCTTTGCCCATTGTTTTATTGTCAAATAGCCTGCCGCTCCGACGCTGATGCTCGAAGTAAAGGCTTTTATTATCCCTTGTATATCAATATTATAAAGCTATTTTTATTTTTTTAGACATATGATGTATTTTTTGTCCTTAATTAAATAAGAATAATATACTCATATATCTTAAAAACACTGGGGATGTTCAAGTGGGTGACTTAATACTTTATAGTGCATTCATATTTCTATTCAGCGAAAGGGGATATGAGATTTTAATATGGAGACAAAATAAATCTGTTTATTAAATGTTCGTACAACCCGTATTCAAGTAATTTAATTTGGAAAGCGTTTTCTGGAGTGACGTCAATCAATACGTAATGGTGGTTTGATTAAATTTGGAAATTTCTTGTTTCTTTGTTACTTGTACTTTATTAAATTCTGATGTCTGTCAAGTGACAATTTAGCGATGATCATGAATTATTGATGTTAAGAAATAATCACGAGTGAGTACTAACAAAGTTTCACATAAGAGTCCAATATCTGGGTAATCTACACAGCAGCCCATAATCGTTTTATTGACTTTAAAAAAACATAAAGGTAAACAATTGAACGTTTTTTTTAATGATATTGTAAAGCTCGGTGGAATGTGGACAGATCCAGACTATAAATATCTTCAATGACTGGCTTCGCAAGAAATGGTTTTATAATGTGATAGATACTTGTCGTTTGTTGAAATGTTTCACGATCGCCCAAAATTTTTTATCGCCATGTCGCAACCGTTTAAGTCTTTCGATTTAAATCGAAAATCAGAACATTAATCGGATTTGAATAGTATAGTACGATAATATAATTCGGTAAAATTATCAATTCATAAGACACTAATTTAATCAGGTAATATATTAAGAATCTTCTAAACGGATCATAAATATATTTCTTATTATTCTTAAGACGCAAATATTAAATTTACCTTGCACATATATGTGCTGAGAGAGTTAAATTCAAAATTCTGAAGACCGCCTAGGGCTATTTATTGGTTTAGTAATAAAAATCTGAACCTCTTCTACGTGACCCGAATATAAATCGACATGTAAATAATAGCTGTACCTTTAGCAAACATGATCACGTTAAACTGTCCAATATTCATCCCAAACACATAAAATCTGAAACGAAAAGTCTCCAAAGTCCACTCAATGGAACCCGAATGCGCGCCATGATAGCTTTCAGCGTAATTTTTTACGATTGCGCGGGAAAGTACATTTTTAAAATTCGAACAATATGGCGGACGTGGGGTTACCATAAATCTAAGATGGTCGTAATCGACGTGCACACTGAGAATTTTTATAAAAGAGGGAGTTTTATTTTGACGTCATTTATATAGAGAAACTTTACTCGAAGGATGACTTAAAATAATTTAACAACGTTTTTAATTGTAATTTTTGCACTACGCCTGTACAATATTTACATCCATAAGCTTTCCTTTCCCCATACAAAGCTAAAAATATACTTTTAATTTCCATTCAAACAGTATTTTATTTAGGCTCAAAACTGTTTGGCTTTTACGAAGCCCTATATGGTATATTAAAAAAATATATATACTATCAATATATATAGAAAATACTATTAGGTTCGTGTAGCTACTAATGAGCCATTAGGAATACTCCTAGTATAATGGTAACACTGCAAACGCATTACTGCATCATTATCGGAAATGATTGAACAAGACTATGAAAAGAAATAGCCTATTATTGTAATTAAATATTTAATAATAAAAGAGATATTAATGGAATTTTTACTATTTGGATTTAGTTTATTAAAAAATAAAGATATGTGGTCTGTATCGATCTTAACAAATAATTTATATGAATATATTTTGTTGCCAACCGCATGGAAAGCCATGGAGTTGGTAACAAAACACACAAATTTAAAATATAATTTACATCGAAGGTTACATTGCAAACTTATTTAATAACATATTCAAATCTGTTGTAAAATTATCGTCCGTGTTTTTATTTATGTAGAATGCTTGACTGTAATTGTGGTCTTATAAATGTTAACTCACACGTTAACATTTATAAGACCACAATTACAGTCAGTTAGTTTAATAATGGAATAAGACATTTATTAATATATAAATGCGTTATATGATGGAGAAGCACTGTCACAAATCCTCCCATCCGATACTGCCCCGGGACACATTTTAATTTTCCGCTAGCCTTCAGATTTATATGTTTTCACTGTGCCGTCAATTTTCACGATTTTTAATTTGAACGCTACGTTGATCCTGAAAAGGCAGTTTCAATTTTCATTTGACCTTTTTATGACGTTTAAACGAACAATTTGCAATTATTGTAATGGATTTTGATTAAATGATATTATTTGTCTATTTTACTAATTAATAGTGGTTTGCTCTTCAGCCCGTTCTGGTTGATTTTGAATAATTTATTTTGTAAATGTTAACGTCTCGAAGGCTTTACATCTTTTAAATATGTATAACAATGAACTGTCAACATTGGTTCTAGTTATCGCCATTGATCGATATGAACGTATTCGATGTTCTAATTTCAAACAAAGCATGAACCACAGATACACATAATATGTTGCCCTATGCCCCTTGAGAGTTATATTATCTAATCCACACTATTAAAGAGTTGAACAATTCTGTCCTGGTTTCAGGGCGAGGTTTGAGCGAGATTAAACGTTAATAGTCTTTCGATCCAGTCGAGATTAACCTACACTAGATAGGTGGGTAATTGAGTCTATTTCCTTTCTCCCCAACCTCTAAATTGTAGAGGTTCGATTCGCTTGTCTACCCTTTGCCCTTTCTATTTATGTACGTTCTTGTGATAAAGTTAATAGCCTGCAATTGCTCAATACTATAGTACTACTGAAAATATTCTGTAAGTGAATAATATTGTTCGTAAGTAAAAAATTTGTTTTTGATGAAGCAATTAATAAGGTGTGGAAAACACTGACACATTTTGATGTTCTTTAATATATTATAAATATAAAAATAAATTCTAAAGCTTGTGTATGTTCCTACTTTTTGTTTGTACTGTATACAACTATTAAATAAACTGCTAGTGCGCGGAAGGTTCATGATGTTGTTGTTCTTTAAGAATGTCTCAATGTCCGCCATTTTTGAGTTCACCGTTCAGTTCACGGGACTCTAGGGGAGATTCCGGAAAATTGCAAACATAAAGTTTCTAATCGACGGATCTTTTATTCCCAAGCTTTGGAGATACAGCCCATTAGCTTTGTAATGGGGGATGTTCAAAATTTATTTTATCATTTCTTGGCACGTGACGCTTCTGTTTAAGTAGTTTTAAAACAAAACAGATGTAGCGAGTGATACTAAGTTGCTGATACCTTTGCCGTTTGGGTTTTATTAAATTTTCATCGCCTTGTCCATATTTGTGGCTATCCTGAACTATTTTTGGGTATCTCTGAGCATCGAGGTTACGGAGTAGACACATTTTTTTACCTGCAGAGGACAATGTGAGATGTCGTCTTGCCACTTAGTCTATTACATATATAAATTCAAAATTAAAATTTGAATTATAGCATACGGAAAACGGTTGATTTTGTTCAAAATACAAAATATTTAACTTCTAGTTGCCTGGAAGAGATCGCTTCTTAGCGATAAGGCCGCCTTTTATTTAATACTAGCTTTTAAGTTGTTTTATTGTTACTTTTCTTTCTTGTTATATGGTGTATAATAAAGTAATAAAATAAAAAAATCAATATTTAAACGTATGTTCGTTGTGGACATAAGTATATTGATTCCTCCATTTAGTTTATAATTATGAGATTAGATATTTAATGAGCACGCCCTATTTCGTTGTGGACAGATGTGGTTGAAATGCCCTTTTATTAACCTCACCCGCTGGGAGAGACATATAAATTCAAAGTGAATGGTTACAGACGCCGAAACCTTTGTACATTTTTCTGGAACAATATAATAAATGAGATTAGTGTAATCCCTTCTCGAAATATAAAAATATTTATTGTTTCACCTGCGTTAAATTAAGAGTGTAGTAGTAGGTACATGAACAATATTTTGAAGCGGACCTATATGAAAAGCATAATACGTGTAGGTTAAGGTTTACGTTACGTTAAGGTTTTTTAAAATTAATCTGAACAATTTAACATTTAAAGCTTGATTTATACAAGGGCTCCGAATTGGCGTAAGGACACGAAGGCAGCTACAACCCCACAATCGTGTTCTTATTAATTTCGTCGAAAGAAGACAATTTTCAGACTACGGGGGAATGCCTTCATATTTTGAATGCTAATTATTCCTTAAATATAAAAAAATATCTTTTCCCTATTAATATTCATACAAATATATTAAAACTTTAAGGAGCAATTGTTTCACTCCTTGTTAATGCGAGGAGTTTAATTTGTCAACTTATAAATTCAACACAATGAAATAAAACAAATAGCCCGCCGTGTCCGTAGTGTTGTGTGAAATGAAAGCGACTACAGAAGTTGCGAAGTTGCGCCATAAATCAACCTATGCTTTAACAATGATATAATGGACATTGTATTCACGATATAGATCTTATTCACATAGACATAAGGGTCCTATAGACCGAATGAATGATTGTGTAATAAAGCAGCCCAGGGGAAAGTGTAGTCAAGGAACAAAGATAAGTCGGGATTGTCGTCGAGCTCGTCTGCGAGGAAATTACAACTAGCACAATACAAAGAGGCTTCAACCTCTCCTGCTTTTCAGTTTTAAAAGTTGCAATTGTCTATGATTGGATGGAGGAGGTTCAATGAAAATAAAAAAAAAACTATCGCATTTAAGTGTACGCAAGTGAAGATACGTTTTTTCATTAAAAATAGATTTTAAACAAAAATGTTATCGTAAGTCTGATGACAAATAAGTAAATATTTTTGAAATTTTACTATATAGCTTTGAAGATAAACCATGTGATAATGTGTAAATCTTTTGTGTTTAAAAAAAAATTTTTACTCTGATTTACAAATGTAATACATATTTGCATTATAAGAAAAGGCTTTCGGCTACTACTGCATTCGAAATTTAAATTATTCAGTGTTTATTTTTTATTTAAAACGTTCTACCGCCTTCTCCATCTCTGGAGGGAATATACTTCCGCGGAATGTCGAGCTAACTTTATTTTCTTAAATACATCTTGGTAAATCTCTTGAATTATTTACCTGAAACTTTTAACGATTCCGTTACCACTGCAATGAAAAGATATTTACGTGAATTTAGTTTCAAAATAAACATTTTCCTCAGATATGTGTTATACAAAATTAAATAGTATTATGCCATTAGTATTAGTATATGTGTGTTGAAATTACTAATTTTTGCATTAAATCAAAATTTAAGTTTAGTTGTTGCCGGAATATAAAGTTCTACATGCTGTAATATAGTCATGTTTGCTCAATGTCAATTTTCCTCTAATCTATTCCTTAATACTAGCCATGCCGATTTAAGAGCCCACGCAGAGACGACTCTTGCGAATTCCTAACCTAGGGTTACCATATTTGGAAACATCAAGAATGTGTCCTTTTTAATTTCGAAGTCAAAACGATATGAATATTTACCACGAACCAACCATAATCCTCCATTATTATAGAGCAGAGATTTTCTTATTATGTCAATATAGAAGATGAAATACACTTATTAAGGATCCTCAAAATCTCGTACAAGGTATCTGCTTTCTCATTAAAACTGAAACGATTTTTTACCTCACACAGGGCAGATAAAGCTGTTAGTTACGTGATCTTCCTCGCATACCGAAGCTACAAAAATGTTAAGACATAATTAAACAGTGCACGCGATAATAAATTTTAGCTCCTACGTTATTAAGGGTAAATTGCTTTGTTTAATGCTTATTGCATTTTGGGAAGACCGAACCCCAGGGCAGACGAAATATGAGGATTAAATTCCTGTACTGCACTTAACAAGACTAATTTATGCATGATGCTTCCGACGGAGGATACTCCACTAAACTAAACTAATTGAGAGGTAATGGTTGAAATTCCGCAGCCATATGTTTTGTTTGTTTGGTTGGCGGTTACATTTGTGTCTACTTTCGATTGAGCATCTACTAAATTAAGGAATATATCTGTAATACTCAGTGGAAACAGCAACATTTTATGATATTGTTATATTAAATAATTCTTTTATCATACAATTCACAAATCAGAATTTTAAATGATTGTTTCTCATAGTTAAAAACGAATGACAGAAAATTTTCGAAGAAATATCGATATAAAAAATCGTATCCTTGACTAAATTTACTTAACTATAAAATCGAAGATGAAGTCATTTATATTAATATGTTTATATTAATGAAACACAGCCATATTATTTAAATAAGATAAGTATGGCATGTTTCAGTCTGTCAAGCCGTAAACGAGTTACGCACGCCTACGACGTAGCGTTAAATTGCCCAGAGGCAATGTCGTAGCACGTGGGGTGATGATCGAGTATTCCGTAAGACAGTCAGTTAAGATGATTATTATCGTAGACGTGACATTTATATAAGATGTTTTACCTGTGCTTTATAAGTATTATGAGTTTGTCTTTCTATTCGTTCGGAACAATGGTATGGAGACTTTGTATCCTCTATATGGTAATTTATAGGTTCTATATTTAAATAAGCGCTAAAAATAATAAATAATTTCTTTGAACAATATAAACCCAGTAATTATCTAAACACATTAAGTAATACTTGAAATTGATTATAATGCTCTTTAAAATTTTCTTTGTTAAAGACGCGACGTTAAAAGTCTCAATAGAAACAAGAAATAACAGAAATGAAAAAAGAATGCCTTGAATACGCCATAAATTACTAATAAGTGCTTTTGGGAAACGTTAAAAGCCTTCGAGTAGGCTTATGACGGCTTATGTCGATGTTTTTGTAATGTTTTTAGGACTTTCAATATTACTACATTTACGTTTATATTTATATTATTTTATTAGGTGGTGCCTGCAAGTCTGTTCATGAATTTCACAGTTTTGCTAAAAAAGAAGTAAAATTATTGCTTGTCCAAGCGATAACAAACTAATATGGTATTATTAGTTTGTTATTAAAGGTTGTTGTTAAAGGTTCATGATTTATCTAATAATTACAGCTTAAACAATGTTGTTAAAAGCTAACATCGCCATCTTTTTTCAAAGAACGGTTCCGTATCGAGCCGAGTCTTTGCCTCAGATGTAATTGACGTCTGCAATACAGAATTCATTTAAAGAAATGCAATCTGTACAATGTTGATAAATATAGATAGACAGTAATTTCACTTTTTCTCGACATCAGTAAGTGTATATCAATTTTAAATTCTGTGGCTATGTATTGTATCACAAATTTATTGTAACACTTATGATCACTGTGTAAACTAGTTAATTGTTGTAAGGATTTTTTTGTTTATAACATTTAAAATACTAATGTTTATTATTAGTTTGACAAATACAAAAACTTACACTGAGAGAAACATGAAATAACTATTATAGTATACACCGCGATTCTAATAAAAAATCTAAAGGTAAAATAATAATTATTAAATTCGAATTTCATTAAAGAGTTTTATTAAAATGTGTTCAAAGAAACACTATGTAAAATATTTTTTTTCCTTTTATTTAACTCACAAAAGTGGTGAAATCTACCATATTTTGTAATCTGAAAATATAAGCGATCTTCGCCCTCTGCTATCAGGGGATGAATAAATCTACAGCATAATGCTACTTTAAAATGATAAATTGCCTGCCCTGTATTTTTCATTACGGCGACACGATTTTTGCTAAGATTTTGTGTGCTTATTATTATTAGTGTGCAGTCCATGTTTGAAGGTAAATCATTAACTAATTAATACAGTTGTCATAAATCATAACTGATTATTGGGAATATTGAAAAATGTCTAGTTGGAATTCGTTACATTATATTAGTAGTTGCGTTATAGTCAATCTAACATGCAATTTAATTATTATTAGGTACACGTTAGTTAAAACCAAAAACATTCACATTAATGCAATAACGTAAGTATATACAGATTTTTATAGATATATCATAGATATTAAGTATATACAAATATAAGTACCTAAGAGATAGAGAAAAGGATTTATTTTGTGACCATTCGAAGCATTAGGCCTTTGTCAGGCATGGATACTGTGTTACACTTATTTACTTAGGACAATGAGCACCATGCCGGACTGCCGAACAGGTCTATTAAGGTGTGAGTTATTATTGCTATGATATATGTCGTAAAATTATTTTTCTACTGTTTCAATGACTTTCTCATACTACTTAAAATGAACGACATTAATTAAATTGTATTTGACTTAACCCGATTTAACTTAAAAAGCAATGATTTCAAATCGCAAATGACGCCTTAAGTTGGGGTCGCGTTACAATTGAAATAATACTAAATTCGAAGCCAAGGCGGTCGCGATAAGATATTTACTTTGTTACGAGAACAAGATTCGAGCTATTGTTTGCTCGGATGAATTTTCATTTATTTGCTTACACTGTCTTTGTATTTCCTTTCGTATTATTTGATAATCTCGCCATTTTACTGAATTTTGAAAAGCGGTTTTATTAATCAAGTTGGCATATGATTATCGTGAATTTGTCGGCGGTAAATATTAACCTAATCCACTTAGCTCTGTAAGGCTGTATTTTTTTTAAAAAGACAGAGGTTTCATTTGCTATTGAATGATATACGCACGCAGTACGCAGTTCTTTAAGTATGTCTGTAAACATCGTATATTGCTCGTCCGTGGTATAGATTGCTTTGCAACGCTCAGAACGTCAAGGTGATACGGGTGGAGCTTCACATTTAGGCACAGATAATGCGAATTAATCTTATAATCAATCTAAAAAGCTAGCTAGTCTTTGGTAGCATTGTAGACACATAACATAAAAGCGTCAAACAAAACCAATATTGCGTTCTTTTAGAGGAATTTACTTCTTCTATACTTTACATTTATCTATATGTCTGAAAATGGTTGTCCATTTTCTTAAATATCTTATGTAAACGGGTAGAAAAATTCAGTGAGATTATTAAGTAAATAGATCGGACAAATTATCTCAGGTTAGTCGAGAGACATCGGTACAATTGCGTGTTCATGTTATAAAAAGTACATATAATAAATATATAAATCACAACGTCCTATCTCTCAATACTGAGGATGAATAAAGACTTAATGTAATTAAGTGCTAATCAATTGACGATAAGAAAAACATATCCGATTTTCTTTGAGTACATTTGAATCATTCAATGAAGTTATATTATACTTCATACGTGAATTTGCACGATATTTACAGACTTCTTGTCAAGATTAATTCGGCCGTAGTACCAGCGCTGTGAGTTGTCGATAACACATTTAATGTTTACATTCTAAATTAATATACAATTCATATTGTGAAGTGTTAATTTCGATAAATTTTCCTTTCAATGATTATTTATTTGTAGCGTATTTGTACATGATAATACTGTATTCACGGTTGGTGTATTTATCCGAATGAATTAATACATAATGTAAATAGATTTGTTTAATATTGATAGTATAAATTTCCATTTATTTTTGAACAGTGAATAAATATTGGAATGGTATTAATGTATGGAATGCTTTGTATATATTTAAATAAGGTTTTACGTGTATATGTGGAAAATAGTAAAGGCACCGAAGACGAAAGTTTCAAAAGTTAAACTGACTCGATTTGGTAATTTCATTATTCAAACTATAATATAGCATAATATCTCAGCTCTGGTATTTTTAACTGCTGTACAACAATTTCAAGGATTAGTCGAATATTAAAAATTACATGAGCAGAAAATAAAATGTTTTAAAATACTAACTAAAACTTGTCGATTTAATACAACCCAATTTCAGTTTTAACGATAATTTGTAAATCTGTAAATATTTTAATATTCATAAAAAGCAAGTATGAATTTGTCTACAGTCACTGAAATTTCCCGATAAATTCCAAACGGCAATCACTTTCACAACAAATATTTTTCAATAAACAAAGTTTTCTATATCCCAATAACTCGATATGAAAGCACCTGTACACGATATACGAAACTCGATCGCAACAGTTTTCTTTTCAAGAGATTTGAATGCGGGAAGCCATAGATCTATGCATCGAGTGTGTATTGGACAAAGCCATCGGCTGACAACCGTTCTCATTCCTTTTGTTACCAGTATTGTAACAATAGCCTGACCTATTTGTGTCCATTTTGAAAAATATGAAAAGTTATCCAAGTGAAAGTTTTTTTTTTGTTTTAACTGTTGTGAGATTCAGCGAGAATTATGTGTGTGTTATTGATGAAACCTCGCCTCTTAGTGACAATGAAGCAGGAAGAATGGAAACTTTTCATTTATTTTAGTTGAATTGTTCCGAGTTCTTGAATATGTTCCCGGGAAAGCATATGAATGCTCTTCGCTGCTCCACTAACATGTATTTTCAATAAAATAAGAATGAATGTATCTTTCATGTGAATACTTTGATGAGACATTTTAAAAGTTTTTTTAATTAACCCTAGTTTGTTCGAATGGATTTTATTTTAATAAAGGTTTATGAATGTAGGTTGAGATAAAAGAAAATGTCTTTTTAACTGACTTTAAAGTAAACTAAATACTACTGCGAAGGCTATGATATACTGCTTTCTGAGATTGTTTTCTTCTAGAAATTTTAAAGTCTATGATATTCAAACCCAATTGGAATTTCCTGTTTGAGAGTTGTATCAGTTCTTAATTTTTACCTAAGAAGCTGCACATTAAATAAGGAACTCTCACGAAATAAAAATATTTAAGCAATTTATGGTAAGCCAACATCATTGGAGCGGCTAGTCTTCGCCTGAAGAAAAGGAAAGCTAACTGACCGTAAAGAATGTTTACTTTACCGTAGAGTTCCGTGTTAGGAATAAAATTTTACCTCATTCTTGATGCACAAGAAAGGTGAGTACACATAAGATTTTTTCAGCATTACGTTCAGTTGCTATTGATTTTTAGTCTGATATCGACCCGAGCAATGTTTTAACCTGAGATGTCATGATACTCAAATAACTAACCTAATTTTTTATTATATACGATATTTTTTACACAAAATAAGCTTCGCTAAAACATTTTTGGGAGAAAAATAGGTGCACTAAGCTTAACTTAAGCTAGGAATATTGAAATATGACGTTCTATCAAACATTAATTTGACGAACAATTCATTTCATAACAAAAAAAACTTTATATTAAAATATTTTTTTTACAACTATCTACTACCATGAATTTAGATTCACAATTTTGTTACATATGTCTTAAACCACTTCTGATGTACTAGAGGGTGAACACTGCTATTGCATTAACATACCGTTTACAAAAGAAAAACAGTCTTGTTTCAGTTTACCGCATTTTGTACGTAAATATGTCACCTTTTTGCTACTACCTTAGCAGTTCTATGCAGTTACACTCATATTAATTAAGATCAATGCTACACATCACAAACTCGCTTATTTATTATATTAGATACTCAGATACTGCATTACACGCCTTCATCCAAACAATCTAATTAATAGTCGTAGACTTGCAGTTTGATATTCCTTTGTGAACTGACTTCTAAAAGGAATTAAATCGGAATTTTTTTAGCATAATTTCGTAAGAGTTACATAATATCCATGATATAAAGGACTAAAGTGAATAAACTTCTCCATTAAGCGAACAAAACTTACACCTTCAATAAACTGAAGCGTCTAACTCCAGTCTCAAGTGTTTGAAAACTGCACAAACAGATCGTTTTATCTTTGAATACGGTAAGTAATTACTTTTGAAGACTTAGGATATTTCTTTGCCGTAGTCCTAACTCAATGAAGAACTCGCAGGAAATCCGATATATTTAAGACTACCGATTCGTCTTGTTTTGAGTATATGCGTTCGAGGTATACAGGATACGACTCGAAGACCCAGTTGACGCAATGGTCACCATGTCCAACAGAGATTTCGATTTCTGAACATTTTTGAACAGATTTGTTATCTGTCTTTGGTCTGGATTCTATAATTGCATTTATATAAAGTTTAGCTAGCAACCATAACCCAAGAGAACACCTTGTTTTTAATGACCTGATATTTATTAGATTATAAGGTTGTAAGAAATTTACAGTGTTAAAGTCTATATATTTCAATTGCCCTAGATAGCCATTAGTAAGAGCTAGTCACTAATTGAACTTGATTGTGTCGCTAGAAATATAGCTTATAATTATTGAATTTGCGAAATTCAGAATCTAGATAAAAGTTTTGGTTGCCTGTATTTCTAGTTTGGTCGCAATAAAATATCAGGAGTCACGTAGAATTATCGTTTTCTGTCAATCGATTAAGAAGCTTAATGCAATATAACAAATGTTATATTTGTTCTAGTCGAGCTTTTGCGTCTGAAATACTGTCTGTATACCATTTAGATGCACCCTATTCTTTTAGATAGGCTTAGGGCTTAGGCTGTCTCGACATTTGAAAACAATGAATATTCAAATTCCTTTGTTGTTTTGCTTTTTCATGTATGCGTATATACATTTAACTTTAATGACTTGAGTTAAAGGCAAAATAATATTTTTTTAATAAATAATTACAACTTTAGCTTTCTCTTAAGTACCACTTTGGGGCTCGTGTTTGATTGTATAATTTTTTTATTATGTAAAATTTATTAAAGCCGTTTATGCCATAAATATAATTTAAAAAATTTAATAAGTATCCAACCTATATTTAATTTAGATCGATTTTAATTTGTTGTTTGTATTTTATTTAAAATTTAAAATTTGTTTTATACATTTCGTGAATGTCACCATTACTTTTATCATCAAATGTAATAAGCCTGTGCGAAGCCGAATCAGCAGACCACTGTATGTCAGTAGGATTCCATACTAAATCCTTCGGATGTAGACTAAATCAGACGTCAGCGACTATGTCAAGGCAGCGGTGACTGTTAATGCAGCCTCCGTCAGAAATGCCTCATGGATAATGAAATGTTATAGATTATGTACGGTCTCATCTGGTGTATAATATGTATACTTGACATAGACAAAGGGACTTGAAATCATTGTTAGGTATAAAATAAAAGGTATATTCATAAATTAATAAGCCATATCAATAAATTACACAAATATTATGGAAAAGTTTACATGAATCAAATTACATGAAGATAATCTAAATCATCATTAATATTCGTATTTATTAGTTATTATTTATATTGGAAATTAACGTAATGCGATTTTATCACATTATTTACGTAACTCAACATAACGAGACTTACTGTCTCAACGTCTCAAGGTTAATAGTCGAAAAGTTTTTTTTTATATGTACAAGGCTTACGCTCCCAATTTTATATTAATATGAGAAGTAATTGAACTTAGATTAGAAATTGCCCTTTTTACAAAATATCCTAATAAAACTGAAAATTCCGCTGTTTACTGACAAAAATTGGTTCATAAACTGGATTTATCGCCCCTAAATCCCCAATCACAATTTTCAGGGATACCAAACATAATATTTCACGTCGGAGCGGGTCTATCCTTATATTTTTAAATGTGGCTAAAGGATTGCTATAAATCGTAAACCATGTCAGTCCTGTTCAGTTGTTATTTTACTACTATTTTATGACTGCAATTGTAAGTTGAACAATACGTTTTAAAATATTTTGGCATGAGATATTCAGAATCGTCGAGATATATCGAAAAATCTAAATATTTTTTAAAGCAGCAAATATTTAACACTATAGATTTTTCTCTTTTTCCCGCCATTGGTGTGTAAAAATTGTTTAATGAGAAAAATACAAATAGCTCTTAGTATTTTTGTCTCACATGAGTTGAAGTTTATCGTTGCAAAGGTGACCAGTGACGCCTAACTACATTAGCCTAGATAAAAAATAAATAAAGGCTTTATTCCACTATACTTAAGCTAGATTTAGCTACATTAATTAACTAATCTACAGTAGCCGCCTCTGCGGCATAGGCCTCTCCTAAAATGGGAAGGCCATTTTATCACATCTCTTGCTAAGGTTATCCCGCCAGGGCCACATTTCTGTGAAAATACAGTTCTCCATCTTCTTTTTGGTCTACCTTGTTTACGCTTGTGGCTTAGTGGGCTCCACTCAGTTAGGGTTCTTGACCACCTGTAATCCTTTAGCCTGCAAACATGCCAAGGGCAGGCAGGAGGAAGGGGTTGCGGAACACAACATCGGAATTACATCCGCCGAGGCACTCTTCTGTGTAGCGCAAGATCCCCGACGAATTACAATGTGCAGCAATAAAGTGGCACCAGAAGAAGAAGAGAGAAGATGCTCCTTTCCATGTTTCTTTTACACACCGCTAATCTTTATTATTAAGACCGCATGTCTGGCACTACACTAGATCCCTGAATGGAAACAATTGAGTTTACCACTTCGTGATTTAAAAGTAAAAAAAATAACTGTGTTGAAGTCAAATAAAATGTTACCTTCGACTTCAAATTGAAATAATAATAATTTTTAGTAACAATAATATTGATTTATATATTTCAAGGCAAACAAAGGTAATCCTTTATATATCAGCCAAATGCTGTCGTGTCTTAAAGGCATTAGCGTGATATTTGAACCATCATTTTTCACAAAAGTCGCTCCCCGCTTTGCTATAGTAAATTTAAGATTTTCTCATATGCGCTTTCATGTTCTAGTTTTAGAATCGCGTGCTATTCTGCCAATACGAATCAAAATAGTTCAAAGTTATTCGATTTTGTAAGATGCATGAATTGTACAGTGTGCATGAAACTGCTATTATTATTTGAACTTTAGCAATGTATAATGAAAGTAATTTAAAAAATTCACTGTTTCAAAACCGTGATGTTCGATGCTTGTATTTTTATGTACCATGGGGTCCATATATGCCAGCTGTAATTCTCGGAAAAAAATATTCTGGGCTTTTGATGTGAATATAATAGACCTTCAATATATACAGAAAGTAAAAGCGTCGGGATTTGAACTCCGGTTGAGAATAGTTAACCGCTGGACATTAAGGTCGTTAAATAATGTTACCAATTCGTACTCTGCGAATATTTCCAGGTAAGATCTTTGTTAAAAGAGAATTTCGCTAGACTATCCGCTGAACTGGTTAGAATAGCGGCAATTAGTGAAGTTATTGCTCGAAGCAGACTCAGCGTTTGTTTTTAAATTTCTAGCACATTTGTAGCAAGTGCAGACAATTTAAAGGCTCATTCAGCGTTCGGTTATTTAGGTGTTTAGAAAATTTATTGTTATTACAGTTGCTTTTGTACTAAGAAATATATGCAAACTTAAGTTTATCATAAGGGCAGCAGGATATTATGTGTTTTAGGATTGCCTGAAGGTCTTTGACGTATTTAAGGCGACCATCCTGTAAACAACGCAATGTTTTGAGAGAGATTTTTTAATTTTGAACATATATTATAATTTATGATATTTCACAATTTTCGAAATATGTATTATACAAACATAATATTTATTACATTATAAAAAACATTTTGAATCAGATTTAGAGCAGATCCTTTAAATGAAATAAACTATTAGAATTATTAAGAATTAAAATCATTATAATCAATAATTATTATAAATATGGCGAAGGGATCAAAGTAGAGCTATTCTTCTGTCATCCATACACATGGCTACTGCTAAGTTGTAAAATAGCAATATACGACTTTATATGCCAATGTAATTAATGTACGCTTTCATTAATTAAAAATTAACTCATAACCCTCTGGGGCATACAAGCGTTTATGTGTAAACATTTTGTTCCACATGGTGGCAACCGGAAGAGGACTACAGAAAACATCAAAAAAGACCCTACAAATCATAGATTATGTAACGGTAGATATTCTAATATCTATTATACAATATTTCATAAAGTTGAATGCGGTTCAACAATCGGAAGGTTTTAATCACCAGACCTTTCAAAAAAAGCATATCCGAAGATATTAAACTGAAAATCATTTTCTAACTAAAGCATTCACTTGTACCCGTGCAAATCCACAGTCAATAGACACATATTTTCCAGGAAAGGTTTATTGAAGAGATAAAAGTGAGAAGATTTTGCTACGGATTGTCTGTAAATTCACTGGGATTCACATCACCTTGCACAAGTATTTGCGGTTGAAGCAAATACAACTGCGACATAAAATACTCTTTGTATGCAACTTCTAAAAATAATTACAAAATGTAGAACACTAACAAAACCAGACTAGGGTAAAAATAACAATATGTTCAAAATCAGTCCTGAAACAGAAAATAAACAATATTTAACGAAGCGTAACTTCTGCCTGTACCGTGTATTAACACGTCTGGTGTATTTATACTAAATCAATACTCTGTGCATTCGTCGCCAGGTTAATAATTAAGCACCAAACGGCTAATCCCTGCCAACGTAAGCAAACACCCTTTAATATTTGTAGGATAAAGCTTGTATTTGAGTGCACTTAAGATTCTTACATGCGGTAACACTTTGAGCTTTAGATAATAATTGTTGGTACTCAGATATTCTATGCTTTAAATGTTTACATTTTCTTGCTAAATATTATTTTTATGATTACTTAATGACA